>JADRCH010000010.1:2817769-2881446 GCA_019843965.1 Rhynchomys soricoides
AGAGAGAGAGAGAGAGAGAGAGAGAGAGAGAGAGAGAGAGAGAGAGAAAACATCTATGTAACTGAAGTTATACACAGAATTCATATGCAGCAGGCATATATTCCTGTGCTCACTGCCTCTAAACACACCCATCTAAGTGCCTTGATGCTTAGACGAGTGAGTTAAATGAACAGACACTTGTGAGTCTGCCAGTCATTGTCTTTCTGTACTGATGGGTCAGGGCCATTGTTTTGTACAATTAACCCGGGACTGAGAGACTTGCAAATGAATCCAGCCGGGTACTGTGGCTTGGACGCCTTCCAGCATGTGCTGTGTGATGGGGGTTGTGTTTCAAAGCCTTCCCTGAACTCGACTGCCAACTTTCCTGATACCTTGTGTTTTGGAGGGCACAGGCAGAAGGGATGTATCAGACTGGAAAATTGCCCAGTGATCTGTTACAAACATATTGTCAACTGCTGGCGCCTCCAGTGCCTGTCCCTGCAGTGATGGGTGGATGCCATTCCCTTTGGCTCTTTGGAAGCCATGTCTACTCTGATTCATACTGCTGGGGGGGAAAGGCATCATGCCTGGAGAGGGAGGCATTCAAAAGCATGGGTTCATTGTCTGAGAGTGAAAGATGGAAAGTGGTGTGAGAGGAGAGAAAACGCAGGCATCCTAAATTATGAGAAGGGAGGCTCTACCTTTGCATGGCTGCCACTGCATCCACTTTATTCCCAAAGCTCCCCATCACCGAGTAGCATCTCCCATCTGCTTTTGATTAAATGGCAGGTGGTTTGGGGGCCCCAGGGAACATAATTATAACAGTCATCACTATCAGATCTACAAACAAAATTACTACAAATCTGACATTCAAAGGCCCGGGCATAATAGCGAGCTGACTAACACAATTAACAGGTCCCTGAAAAGTCACCCTATTTAAGGATATGTATCCCTGTAGTCTGGGACATTGCTTCTTCCTCCATGGACTTAGCTTTCATATTAAGGAGGTATCTGCATTTTTGTTTAGTTAAGAGCATTTTATTATCTGGGAGTGGTCACACATGAGATTCCTAATGCACTTGGTTTAATTACTTAACTAATCTGTCATCACACTTGGTCTTGTGTAGACAATGGAGAGAGTGATGGGTAAATGTTGAGAAAAGGAACTAGAGTTTGTTCAAGAACATTGCTAGCAACTGGATAGTTTGTGTGTGTGTGTGTGTGTGTGTGTGTTTACATAAATGTGTATGCATGTAAGTGCACATATATGTGCATGTGTACATTGTCAAAACAACTGAGATTGAGGAACACACACACACACACACACACACACACACACACTGCTTTTAAAGAGCTTGTAGCCACATAATGAACAAACATACAGGTACACAGTAAGATAAAATATGCTGGGAAGCAAAATGGTACCTATTCCTGGTGTTGATTTGGATATGAATGGATATGAAAAGTTCTAGACTTTTTTCCAGGAAGATACTTTAGATTGACTTTTTAGATGAGGTCATGGAGAGTCGAGAGATCATTCAGCATCATCATAGGGTTGCTTTTAACAACCAAGGAGAAGGCAGCAAGTGAGCCACTTTGACATGGCTCATTGTCAGACATTTGGATAGTAGGTGTGAAGAATGAAAGTGAGTGGGGGGGGAGGGAAGGAGGGCTGGGAGCTGCCTGTTCCCACCAGCCCAGGAACACACCAAGCCAAAGCAAACAAATAATTGAAACGGACACAAATCAATTAGATGATGACAAATAAAAATTTTCATAGCCCAGGATGAGGTGTTATTAAAAATGACTCGTCTGCGCCTGATGCCTTTAGATTTACATTTCAACATAATTAACGCTGAATGGTCCTTGCTGCTGTTCTCATTCTGCCAGCTGATGGTGTTCGCTAGAGTGCTGGAGAGATGCCGGCAAGCATTTTCTTTAGAAAATATTCCATTCCTGTTTTCATTCATTTGTAGCTTAACTTCCTTCATTACATGACATTAGGAGAAAGAGCGTTCTGCTCCCCGGTGCCTCCTCTCCTGCGGCTCATTTCCCCTGCTGAGATCATCATCAGCTTGAGACATCACCGCCATCTCCACAGCAACCAGACCCATCCCCAGAGTGCACACTTTGGCTCACATAGCGTCCGTTCCCCTCATTATTTATTACTGAAAAGCTGTGAGGTGAGAAAGAGGCTATTGCCTTCTGAAGGCTTTGGGACAAGTCATTCCTTCTATTTTTCCTAGAAAGACAGCTACAAACCATGGGAGCAACCTACCTTGGGGTGAGAAGGGTCTGGCACTCTGAACCTATTGCTAGCCCTCCTTTCTGCGTTCTCAACATGAAAATGGGGTGCTAGAGCTGGCAAGATGGCTCAGTCAGTTAAAGCATTGGTCCCGAAACGTAAACACTTGAGTTTGATCCCAGGACCCGCACAGAAGTGGAGAACAGATTCCTATTGTCCTCTGATATCTACACACATACCATGGTGGGTGTGTGTGTGCATACACATGCACATATGCTCAAGCATGTAAAAATTAATTAGAAATATAAATATGTTTAAAACAAGAAAATGGAGATGTCTGCATCTGCCTGTAGACTTGTTTGCAGTGAAACATAACTAAATGCACACTTTCTGAGCAATGATTGTGTGCCAAGAACTGGGTGTGCACAACCATACATCATATCTTCAAATATTGTAGAGGCCATTATACTAGGTTTGCATAAACTATTGTTGTGTACTAAGTCATTCCAGAATTTGGTAGCTTAAACTTAACATGACCATATCATATCGTCAAATATTTTAGAGGCCATGATACTAGGTTTGCATTAACTATTGTTGTATATTAAATCGTTCCAAAAGTTGATACCTCAGACTTACAATTTTATTGACTCTGATAGCTGGGAGAGTTGAGAGGAGTCAGGTATGGCTGTTCTGCTGGCCTTGCTTAGGGTCCTGTAAGCGTAGTGAGATGCCCTGAGTTCTGCTGTGGTGACAGATTGGATCTATCACTGTGCCCATGAGAGCTCACAGCTTCACCAATCTTTTTTGTAAGTCCTTGGTCAACTGGAATCTTAGTGCTTTTAAAAGCATAAAAGCAGACTCCCCCCTGGATTCTGAATCCGCAAAAAATCACTTTCATTCACTAAGACTCAGGCCAGCAGACACTGAGCGTGGGAGAGAGTCCGATCCCTGCAGCATTAGAGCCTGGCCATTCTATCTCCATTTAAATTATGAGAAAACTGTGGCTTAGAGAATGAAGAGAGTTCCTTGAAGACACAGTGCTAATAAGGAGAATCAGTATTCAAGGTTAGATAGCCTGAGTTCCAGACTCCACACTCTTAAGCATCACAGAAAGACAGAGAGAAGGCTCAATGGGTAAAGGGACCTGCTGCCAAGGCTGGAGACCTGAATTCCTGGGACTCGTAGAGGAAGGAGAGAACAAGTACCTAAAAGTTGTTCTTTCACACACACACACACACACACACACACACACACACACACACACGCACACTCACTAAATATAATTTAAAAAGCTTTTGAAAGGATCACCAAAAAAATCCTAAATCAGTCTGTAACGTATACTATTGAGAATCTGTTGTTATTGCTTTTCCTCTCTCTCTTCACAGTAATGAACACTTACTCACTCCCTGAGTCACTCAACGATCTACCGAGCTTCTATACAATCAGCTGGGGGATATTGCAAACACAACCGACGTATTGTGAACTTTATGATACATTCAGTGTTTGATGTTCACGCAGTTAGCAAATCCCAAAGTACCAAGATTTGGCAATGGTTCCTCAAACAAGGTTGGTATTTGGGTGTATGAGGAATGGTGGGAATGGGGTCCCCTGGACTTCTGAGGGGAGTTTTTCTCCCCAATCCAGCATCTCTGATCAGTGCTTGTTAGTCAATATCCTCTGACTGCTAGCCCAGGTTGTATCCATCTAGTGACGGGTAACTTCAACTCTTTCTATGTTATATGGCACTTGTCCCTTGAAGGGAAAATAAGAAAAGAAGCATACACAGAGAGAGAGAGACAGAGAGAGAGAGAGAGAGAGAGAGAGAGAGAGAGAGAGAGAGAAAGGAGGGTGGGAGAGAGGGAGAGAAGGAGAGAGAGTCAAATAAAAACTTCCCATTACCCACTAACCAGGGTAATAATTATTGACATTTTGGCATCTCTTCTCCTTATTAGAGCTGTGCCACACCAATAAATCATGTTTTATTAAGAGAACACTATGTGTTGGAGCACATTAAACTTATATATTCATAATCAGTAGTTTTGCTTTAGTTAGCAGCATATAATTAGAATCTTTCTGTGATAACAAATGTAACTCTATGGCCTCTATTACACTTATTCAGTAAGTGCTTATGCATGGATATCAAATCATTATTAACCAGTATTGATTATTGGACACCTAATTTCTCTGAATTCCTACTCACTCTCATTGTTCAGTATCTGCTTTCTCTCTTTTTCCTTTCCTTTTCCTCTCTCTCTCTCTCTTTCTCTCTCTCTCTCTGTCTCTCTCTCTCTCTCTGTCGGTGTGTTGGATGCTCCTCTAGCCATCTGTGCTATCTAAACTGGCCACACTAGACACTGAGTACAAAAGATGAGGTATAAAGCCCCGACCTTCCACTCCTGCTTGAGTCCCTTTGGAAAGGTCCTTTCTCCCCTTCCATGAAGAAGCCCTCCCTTCCACAGGGGAAAACCAAGATTCAAGCAAACTTGCTTCTGAGGTCTGTGGTAACCATGGGCATCACTCTAAAGTCTGTTCTAACAGTCTGATAATTTCTTTCTAACAATGGACTTCCTTCTAAGGTCTGTTTTAACAGTCTGTTTCATTTATTATTAAAATGGTACATTTGCAATTCTAAAAGTATCAGATAAATCCTTGAAATCTGAGACTCAACAACAAAAGAGCTGATGTGAACTCAGGTGCAGAGGTGTTGGCTTAAGATACAGGAGACCAGACCACTCAGTAAGGAATTCTCTTACCTTACAAGTGCAGGGATCTGAATTAAATTGCTAAAACCTATGTAAGGCAAAGCTAGGCCAGTGAAGCATGCTTATGGCCCAGAACAAGGAAGGCAGAGAAGGGTAGATCCTGGGGGCTTACCCACCACCAGCTTAGCCTGTTTGGTTAGTCTCAGGAGGGAAAGATCCTGTCTCACAACAAAACAAAACAAAACGTGAATGGTTCCTGGTGAATAACAGCTAAGGTTGGCCTCTGCCCTCTACAGGCATGCCTGGACCCACATCCACATGGATGGATACATACACAAATTGTGGTTTCTACATATTTTTAAATTTATGTAGGGTAGGGATAATATTACAGGAGTGTTATATGTGCGTCATGTGCATCCCATGCTTCATGTGTGGTATATGAGCACATGGGAATGAGGTAGTCTGTTCTAAGAAAGTCCCCCTTTCTTTATACCATTGTGACAAAAGTTTCTCCACAAACCTGGAGCTAGGCCGGCAATGGCAAACCCCACAATCCCCCCTGTCTCCAATCTCCATAGTGTTCGGTTTATAAGCATATGTGACTATATCTGGCTTGTTATGTGTTCGGGATTCAAACTCAGGGCCTCATGCTTGCTCAGCATGAACATTCATCCATTGAGAAAAAATCTCTTCATAGGAGCTCTGAACAAGACCATGGTCTACAGCAGTCAGACAAATGCCAAACCAAGGAAAAACAGACAGGCAGGAAATGACTTTCTTTCGACAACAGTCTGGTTTTTTATATAAAAATTCTCTTTTGAGGCAGAGGCAAAGTTCAAGTACAGGGAATACCAAAGTACACTGCAGCAGGCCCTGCCGCACTAGACATGATGTTTAGGGGGAAAGAATGTTGGTAGAAAGCAAATAAAAGTTTTTTTTTAAAAAAAGATTTCTGTATCATCAACAGAAACAACAGCTGTGAAGAGGTTTGGGGGTTTTTTTGTTTTTGTTTTTTATTTTTTGTTTGGTTTTGTTTTTGCCTGTTTGCTTGTTTTAGCAGAAAGGAGATTCTTTGACAGAACTATAAAAACAAAATATTGTCCAGGGAAACTCAGTTCATCACTAATTGAGGCAGGGCCACCAGAAAGTCTTACAGCGAAAGGCGATTATCTTCACTTTGCAAACTAAGCATCTCCTTTGTGAGACACAAGACATCCACCACTAAGGGAGGCGGCTGAGATTTACAGCAGTGGATTCACTGGTGGCGATTTCCTTTATTCTTCTTAAGAAAAGCCTGACATTATGCTTCAAATGCCAGACACACACAGAGAGAGAAGGCTGGAACTTATGGCTTTTTGTTATTGTTGTTGTTATGTCAGTGAAAGCTGAACTTGGTGGCACATGCCTTTGATCCTAGCAGTTTCGAGGCAGAGGCAGGTAGATCTCTGCGACTGTGATCTCTGTGACTGTAAGGACAGCCTGGTTTACAAATGGAGTTCAAGGACAACCAGGGCTACACAGTGAAACACTGTCTCCAACATGCAAACAAACCCCAGGGCTACACAGTGAAACACTGTCTCCAACAAGCAAACAAACCCCAGGGCTACACAGTGAAACACTGTCTCCAACAAACAAACAAACCCCAGGGCTACATAGTGAAACACTGTCTCCAACAAACAAACAAACCCCAGGGCTACACAGTGAAACACTGTCTCCAACAAACAAACAAACAAACAAACACAAAGAGGCCTGGTGGGAATGGCAAAAGCCTTTCTCCAAGTAAGGCTTCCTCATTTAGCATTAGCACCTCTAAAAGACTGATTTGATTAGGATCTAAGTAAGAGAAATACATTAGCAAAACAAGGGACTCCTTTTAAAAAGCATCTCAGCAGTCACATATTACCAAAGAAAGCAAATGACAGGTGTGCACAGAAGCAATGACAAAGAGTGGGGTGGTCAGAAGCAGACATAGAGCTTTCTAGGTTTGTCTTTACAGGGAAGAAACTGCTTCAGGCTAAAGATCAGGTAAGACCACAGGTAACTGGAGAATAGACACTTGTGTCCAAAAATGCAAAGGCCCTCTTTTGCATTACCAAAATAAATGTAAAGTTTTATATTGAAATTTGTAAGTGAAGAGCTGGGTATGTAGGTCAGTAAGAAAGCATGCGCCTTGAATGTTTGGAGGCCTGTGTTTAATCCCTAGCAAGGAAGAAAACAATTAACTGTATGCCCTTTGCAGCTACTCTTCTTACAGAATGACAGTAACCATGGGTATGGTTCTAGAACATCAAATCCTGCATTCTATTGAGTGTAGATGTTTTTAAAAACTTTCTTTTAAAAAAAAAATAAAACAAATACCTGGACACTGAAGGTTAATTAAAACAATGGGATGGACATGGTTAATATTTTTGAGACTATGGTAAAGCGTATAGACTTTTTTGATACATTATTTACATTTCAAATGTTTCCCCCTTTCCAGGTCTCCCCTTTGGAAACCCCTATCCCCTCTCCCTCCCCCTGCCTGAGGGTATTCCACTCTCATCTTCCCTCCTTGACATTCCCCTATACTGGGGCGCCTAACACCCTCAGGCCCAAGGGCCTCTCCTCCCCCTGATGGCTAACAAGGTCCTCCTCTGCCACATATGTGGCCAGCACCATGGGTCCCTCCATGTGTATTCTTTGGTTGGTGATCCAGTCTCTGGGAGCATTGGGAGTCAGGCCAGTTGACACTGTTGTTCCCTCCATGGGGATACCAACTTCCCCAGCTCCTTCAGTCCTATCTCCAACTCCTCCATCTGGGACCTCATGCTCAGCCCAATGGTTGTTGTGAAGTGACTCTTGGGTATTCCAAACTTTTGGGCTAATAACCACTTATCAGTGGGTACATACTGTGTTCCTTCCTTTGTAACTGAATTACCTCACCCAGGATGATATTTTCAAGTTCCATCCATTTGCCTAAGAGTTTCATGAAGTCATTGTTTTTAATAGCTGAGTAGTATTCCATTGTATGAATGTACCACATTCTCTGTATTCATTCCTCCATTGAGGGATATCTGGGTTGTTTCCAGCTTCTGGCTATTATAAATATGGCTGCTATGAACATAGTAGAACATGTGTCTTTACTACATGTTGGAGCATCTTCTGGGTATATGCCCAGGAGTGGAATAGCTGGGTCCTCAGGTAGTATTATGTTCATTTTTCTGAGGGTCCACCAAACTGATTTCCAGAGAGGTTGTATCAGCTTGCATTCCCACCAGCAATGGAGGAGTATTCCTCTTTCTCCACATACTCACCAACATCTGCTGTCACCTGAGTTTTTGATCTTAGCCTTTCTAACTGGTGTAAGGTGAAATCTCAGGGTTGTTTTAATTTTCATTTCCCTGATGACTAAGGATGTTGAACATTTCTTTAGGTGCTTCTCAGCCCTTCAAGTTTTTTCAGTTGAGAATTCTCTGTTTGGTAAAGCTTATAATCTTAAAAATTAGTCTTCTGGCCATGGTGTGTGTGTGTGTGTGTGTGTGTGTGTGTGCGGGCGCGCGCGCTTATAACTGATTTTCTTTGTATTCTTCTGTGTACACTTGTCACATTCACATATCTTTTCTAGCATTTTATACACCCTTATTCTAATTTAAAACACAAATGGAAGGTCAAATTTTAGATCTCTTAGTCTTAGAAATGAAACTTTTAGACTAATATTTATCTTAAGGAGAATGTGAGTTTGCAGGTAAATAAATTGCATATCAACAAAACTCATCTTTTCAGTACTGGAGAAAGAAAATCTGAGATTTGGGACATGGGGAGAAGAAATGGAAAGGAAGGGACTGGAAGGGGGGGAGAGAAGAAGAAAGGAAGGAAGGAAGGAAGGAAGGAAAGAGAAGGAGATGAAAGAGGAGGGGGAAGAAAAAGGCTGGCTTGGTGCCATCTTACCCTTCCTCCCCAACCTTCCTCCCTACCCCTCCTCCCCACCTTTCCTCCCCATCCTTCCTCCCCACCCTTCCTTCCCACTCCTTCCCCATGAGATACTGTTCTATAGGAAAGGTGAGCTGTTTCTTTCCCTTCTTTGAGTCAGAGCAGCAGAGATTTTAACCTGCATGAGTGATTTATGAAAGATGGGCCTGTGTCATCCAACTTGGAACTTAGGTTGCTTGAAGGAGGTAGGGCCTTGGGGCCCACAAATGCTTTGGTCACACATTCCAGTTGAAGACACTCAAGAGACTATGTGAGGCTCGAGGAGAAGAAGGATGACTGATACACATTGAGTAATTAGACCTGTGGCGACCACATCTAAGGGAGAAATGAAGTCGAACATAGGCCCAGTCAATACATGGGCTGACGAAAAACTAGGCTTTTAACAAGGATCAAGCACATCTACAAAGACAAGGAGAGTGAGCCATTTTATGTTTAATAAGACATCACGAGGCATATAAAGAAACAGTAAAATATGACCCAGTCAACAGAAGAAAATTGATTGGTAGAAACCATTCCTGAAGAATGGTTTTAACTTACTGTACTAACATTTAACTGCTTCAAATATATTCAAAGCACTTGAAGAAAGCTCAACAAAAAACTAATGGAAACAGAGACATTGATATAAAAACAATAAAAGAATACTATTTACTCCTCTGGTCATGTAATATTGTTGTTGCTTATCTATATTTCCCACAGTGAAGCTCTATAAGTACACAATTAAATCACATGTGCTACAGGAATGTTCTAAGCTGCATTCACTGTATCTTGGTTTTCTGGGAAGCTACTTAGAGTTGCATTCTGTTTCAGGGTGTTTACAGGTCTCCTGCTTCCCACTTGCAGGCTACTTTCTTTCAATATTAGGAAGCTTTGCTTTAAGCAACACTCGCATTGCTTCTCAAAAATGGTGAGAGTGGGCCCAGTGAGGTGGTTCCCACAGCAGTGAGGCACTTTGTTTTGATATCCAAAAGACACACCAAATTATGAGACTGAAGCTGAAAATGTAGAATCCACAGCAGCTCCCTGGAACCTTGGCAAGTAAAACTAAGAATTGCTGTACTAGAAACCATGAACTAGGTAGAGAATCTGTTGTTGGAGGTTCTTGTACATGGTTTACATCAAAATTATACTACAAAAGAGGTATTGTTATATTCAGTTTTTCCCATCAATACCTTAATCCCAGAAAATAAATAAATAAATAAATAAATAAATAAATAAATAAAATTGCAGCTGCTTCTCCTTTCTTAACCTAAAGTGCATAATGCCAACAACTTTGGAAATGGAAAGAGACTAGCCCACCTAGAACTCTCCAGAGCATTCTAGGCTAATACATTAAAATTAAAGAGAAACAGAAGCCATCACTACAAATTGCAGCATTATTGTTCAAGCCAAGATCGTCCTAATTATAAACTAGCATTTTTATAGATGTCACAGGGGCTGTTTTAGTGCCGCTTTGCTGATGCTAAAAAGATAGTGTGGAAATGTGATCAGGGATCCTCAGACTACTGCCTAACTGGAGGAAAAAAAAGTTAATTAGACTTTTTTTGGCATATTAGTGAAGACAGCCTTATTAGGCACATTTACAAGCTAATGATGTGCCTATTCTCTGCTATCAAAAAATGCATTTAAATAAACTGATTTACAGTTCAGCCATTTTCATCTGTTTAACCAGTACATTCACAATTACATTACCCACACCTAATTGGCATGCAATTGAAGCATTTCTAAGGCCCATTCTGTAAGGTGCACATGGTATGGCATTCTCTGCTCATCTAAACCTTCCTTTCAAGTACTGGATGTAGCCCCCCACCCCACTTGTTATTCATTTTCTATGATGAATGGCCTCGATTTGCTTAAAGACTGTTGAACGGACAGTGCAGTCTCAGAGACATCATCAATGAAAAGTAAGATGCAAGTAGATAGAGATGGTAGACGTGGGCAGAGGTGAGAACTGAGTGCCTAGAAAACTAGAGCAGTACTTGTCCCTTAGCTTCCTGGGAAAGGAAGTGAACCTTAAAGAAGAGGGATATTTCCTCCTCCAGATCAGAAACCAACGGCATCCCTGTGGAGGCCTGACCAGTACCCTTCTCCATTGAGGCCCCCTTTCCACAGTGCTATAGCGATGTTTCTAGCAAGCATCTGAGCCCATCAGAGCTGGAGACCCCGGCTCTACAGCAACAGCCCACTTGACTCCTTACTAGTTTCCACATTGCAGAAAAGGGGGTCATAAGAGTTTCTTCTCCTATGTGTTTTCTAGATTAACTGATTTGCTTGCTACATAGAATATCTAGAAACTTCCTGAACTGTGATAAGTGCTTGATCTATATGGCCTATTATGTCATCATTAATTTAATATTATCTCTATGATTGTACTCTTTTGCTTAAAGCCTATAAGTCACCCAATTTCCTACAGGAGAAACATCTGTATTACTTAATCCTCCCAACTCTTCAGAAGTTCTCCCTCATTGTGATGCTAATTTCTTTTTTTCCAGTGTCCTTTCCTGAGCCAGTTCTCCCACCACAAGATCCTCAACAGCCAACTCTTCTAGAGCAGGACTCTGCCCTTTGCTCTTACTGCTCCTCTGCCTGCTCAGTCCTGCCTTGCTATCAGACCGTCTTCTTTTCTTCATCTTTCAGAAAGGAGTTCTGTCCCTTAGGAGCCTGCAGCTGTCCTTCTGACTCAGTTCCTGTTCTATTTCTGAGAAGAGACACCATGACCAAGGCAACTCATGGATTGGGTTATAATGGCAGGGGTTAAGTACATTAATATCATGCTGGGGAGCATGGCAGGAACATGGCAGCACTCATGATGCTGGAGCAGTAGCTGAGGGCTACATCTTGATCCAGAGTCCAAAGTCCAAGAGAGAGAGAAAGGGAGGGAAGCAGGGAGGGAGGGAGGAAGGGAGAGAGAAAGAGAGAGAGAGAGAGAGAGAGAGAGAGAGAGAGAGAGAGAGCAGGACAGAGACAGAGAAAGCATATGAGTCTGGGTCTGGCATGGGCTTTTGAAACCTCAAATCCCAACCCCAGTGACACGCTTCTTCCAACAAACTTCCTAATACTTCTCTAGAAGCTCTGCTCCTTGATGACTAAGCCTCCAAATATTTGAGCCTATGGTGGCCATTCTTATTCTAACCAGCAAACCTTCAAGTGGAATAAGAACTCTTGCCTAGACAGTATTCACATGCACTTCCTGTGTATCAGGCACTTGAACATACTGTGAGCCATTTCTTCACAAGCTGCTTCTCCCATAAGACGATCAAGGACAAAATAACTCAAAAATTCTCAGTTTTATTTCTATGGTTGAACATAGTGTTAGGTACAAATGGTACTGAGTGAATCGTACATCATCCAAATGAATAAAGTTAATGCAACTTTAGCAAGAATTTGACTGGATCCTTCTTAAAGTACCTTCCAAATTAAGATTCTCTATGTTCACAATTTTATTAAATACTGTGTTTTGTAGCCTTCTCTGACCTTCAATTTCCTTGTCTATAAAACAAGAATAATAATTGCTAACTCACAGGGCTACTAGGAGACATAACAAGGTCAATCCATGTGGAAAATACTGTGAACTTTAAGTGCTACACACACAGTAAGTGATGTTGCTTACTAGCTCATTCTGTGTTGCTCTCAGAGATGACGGGGTAATAGAAAAGTACATGGTCTGTGTAGTGGTCATATCTTCCACATTCCAATTCCCACAGAAGGTGAGTTAAGCATCACTCCTTCCTCCAGGGAACTTAGCTTGGTACCCATTTCAACAGGACGAAATGAAAATGTTTGGGGTGTGTTTCCATACACCACCTCCACTTTCAGTCTTAGGTCTTGTGTTAGAAGGCTCAAGGGAAATGCCCTTTCTCTGCCTCTTCCACTAGCCCCTCCATAATAACAAACCCAGTCCATCTTTTTATGATTATAATTATCATCAAAGACACCATTTGAGTTTAATGCTCGAGAATGGTTCCACATGCCAGTGACTAACAGCGTTACGCACAATTATTTCTTTGAACATTACTGTTTCACCGTGGAGGAGAATGTCACTTTTGTAAGGTAATAAATGTGCTTTATTGAGAGAGTGGATACACCAAGGTATGCCATTTAATTTGATAACAGTTCATCCTCAGCAATGCTTTGAGATAAAGTCACTCTGGAGTGCTTTCTGGCAAGTCCTCTCCCAAGTGTTTTCTGAGTCGCTGTCTTCCAAAATGACAACTTCTATTTGTCTAAAGCATCTTTTAGGGAAAGTGGATTCATTCACCAAATAGGAGAACTGGGGAAGTTGTTCAAAGCCAGAATGTCAGTGTTCTTCTCCCAGTTTCAGCCACTTATGTGCCTGTGGCACTCAGAGGTACAGCTGAGCTGGTATTTGTGATGGTTTATATATGCTTGGCCCATGGAGTGGCACTATTAGAAGGTATGGCCCTGTTGGAGTAGGTATGTCACTGTGGGTGTGGGCTTTAAGACCCTCATCCTAGCTACCTGGAAGCTAGTATTCTGCCAGCAGCCTTCAGGCCTTCAGATGAAGATGTAAAACTCTCAGCTTCTCCTGCACCTTGCCTACCTGGATGCTGCCATGTTCCCACCTTGATGATACTGGACTGAACCTCTGAACCTGTAAGCCAGCCCCAATTAAATGTTGTCCTTATAAGAATTGCCTTATGATGTCTGCTCACAGCAGTAAAACCCTAACTAAGACAGTATTTGATGACAATATCTTTATTCTCAAGAAAGAGACAACCTACTATGAGGGAAGAAGAGGGGACCATTGCTTCTCTCCAGTTACATATATAGTGCACTAAGACTCCACTGAACATTTGTCCTGTCCTGAGACATGGTCCTGAAATGAGAACAGAGTGTGTTACTAGAGAAGGTAAGATGTTGTGTAAGAATTCATAGGATCATCTTTATGTGCAAGCTACATGGTATTGTCCACTCTGTCAATTATTTCACTGATCTCTGAGACAATATTAAGAAGCAAATTCATGAATCATTCCTATGTGTATTTACGGGTGTGTGAATACAGAGCATGTGTACCAACTTGGAATTTGAACATGCTTAAGTGGTAGGAAGAGTGCTGGAAGACATGGGAGGAAGTGAGTCTCTTGAAATCATCCTCTTAAGAGAAAGGCTTAGTTCAAACCCTAAGCCCGACACATACCACTAGTTGGAAAACATTGATAAAGCCCTATAACTCTCAGGCTTTGTCTACAACAACTGCACTATAGAAAAGTTGTTGGACTCTCATGTTGCTATTTTGAGGATTAAATGAAATAACATACTTGGCCTTCACAGCAGTGTCTGGCATCTAGTAGGAGCCCAATTCATGACGGCTGCCATCATTTTTCCCAGGGATGATGCTGTAAGAGGTAGTGAGCACTGCAGTTGCTATTAGCCCCTGAACTCACATCTAGCACAATGTGTCCAACATAGAACATGCCCACTAAATCATGGAAAAGAAGAAATGGAGGGGAAAAAGACAGAATCTGTACGCTGCAGGGAATCTCCCAGTTTCAACAAGGGAATCCCATAGTGAGAAAGCTCGTAATGGAGAAGGGTTGTGGAGGAGTCCAAACCCTTTCATAGTCTCTACCACATCACTCTTTTTCTTTATTACTTTTTTCTTTTTAACTGACACAGTTTGGGTATGCATTCATAAAGTATAATACAATGATATAATATATAGATGAACTATGAAGTGATCAAAGCTGACTCCTCTTGTTTATCCAGCACTTACCTCAAGACTGTGGCCTGCAACAAACCCTATGAAAACAGAGTAAGGTGAAGGGGAGGCGAGAGGGCTTCCTGGCTAAAGGCGTTTGCTGCCAAGCCTGGGAACCTAAGTTCGATCCCCTAGACACAAGGTGGAAGGAGAGAATGATTCTGCCAGTTGTCCTCTTACATGTACCAAACACACACACACACACACACACACACACACACACACACACCCCTAAATAAACACAGTGAAAATATACTCAAGTGTAAGGAAGGAATCTAAAAGCATGCTGGAAACTAAAGTGCCACTCAAATATTAGTTGTTGACTTGTTTTCTGTTTATCTACACAAATGAGTACCATGGGAAGCTTTGTTATCTAGAATACATGGGCCTGAAAAAGTAGCCTATCAACATACACAGGCCTGGAAGAGCTCCCCTCCCAGGCTCCTGGTCACTATTTGACTACTGATGGCTTGGAGAAAGGCTGGTACCACCTTCAGCCTGTTCTAAAACCATCACTCTCATCTCCTTGTGGAATATTCTTCAATTTCAATTTCCCCCAAGATGCTCCCATGAGCTTCGGGTCAGAAAGATCTTAAAAGAGTTGTTAGAGGTATAAATTTTAGAATTTGTGGAAAAATAGGTTTTCAAGACATAAAAGTTTGCAGTGATAAATAGGAATCCTCAAGTGGTAATTAAGAGCCATTGGCCCCGACTAGAGACAAAAACCCACCCTAAACCTCTGCTTCCTGTAGAATGTGCTGTGCTGTATTTAGTGATGGAGTGAAGTGGTCCATTTGGAGTTTACCTTCACACTTACTAAGAATTCTAAAAGAAAGCCTATGTAAATGGGTGAAGAGCCTAGCACAAGGCAATTAGAGTGCCTGTTACACTCTGATAGCAAAGCAAACCCCAAAGTACAACCACATAAATTAAGGAGAAAAGGTCCAGATAGAGACAGTCCAGACAGTCTATTAAGATGGCTATACCTTAGGAAGTCACTAACATGAGTTTTCCATAAGCTTCCTCTGCCACCTCCAAATGTCTTATCCATGCTTGTAGACAGGATTACTACAGTGTTTCTGCTCCAGTCCACACAAAGGAGAAAAAGATGGAGAAGCCTCTGTCTGGTTCTTCAAGGTTAATCATTCCAGGCTCATAGGAAGGAACACCTGTCTTATGCTACTGTTCCTGTCTGGTTGGTTACAACCATAAAGTTAATTCATTAACCAGAAAACTGGGTTCAAGACACCCCTTCTTTAGGATCATTTTCTCTAGAACTGCCTCAAAACCGTAAAAATAGATTCCAATCCTGCCTTAAACCTTTGGCTTAAACTCGGTCACACTGTCACATTTCATCAAAGCATGCTTACGAAATGTAGCCTTGAGCTGAATATGAGGTAATAAACTAACTTACTGGGGTTAAGGGAGAAGGGCTCAATTATTAAAGAAAGCTAGAGGTAATGAGTTTCAGAGAACTAAAGAGTTTCTCCCATAATCAGTGTCCAAGTGGAGGTCGAAGTAGAAGAGAGTTTCTAGTTGCTGTCAATCTAACTCACTGTCAGCCCAGATATATGTTCTCTCACTAGACTGGAGTCAGAGGAAATGATAAGTAAAAGTACATACAGGCTTAACTAAATGGTAGTTAAGCCTCAAGGACAGAGGCTAAACTGCATTAGGTCCTTCTTAAAGAACTAAAATGGACAATCTCTCATTTAACCAAGATAAATGTATTATTATCTTTATGATTCTTGCAATTCCTGGTAGGTTTCAAGGTTTGTCTGAAAATGGGAGATGCCCCAATGGTGATATGCAGGAGTGGGTAATGTCTGACAGGAGATAATGGAACCAATGTCTGGAAATGGTGGCATGATGGTGGTGGCCATCTTGGTGGTGACAATAGACCTTACTGAAGGTAATGACACTGGCTGGCGACAGAAAGAGCAACATTCTGGGGAGTTGACTGGGGTTTCCTCTTGGGTATCTGTGAGCTGCCAAAAATGTGTGTGTGTGTGTGTGTGTGTGTGTAACTTATAACATCCTTCCCACACCAGTGTCGGTAAAGTTTATCTTACTAAAGTTGATATGGCATCATTTGTGCGTATATGAGAATAAGCCATGTCAACTGGCCAGAAAGTGAAGCTAAGCTTCAGCTTCTAACTACTGTGTTTTAAAGAAGGAAAACAGTATTTAGTGTGTTTTACTCACTGTGGCTCTCATAAGATATTTTTAGTTCTCTTCTGCTGGTTCGGTTTTACCAACTCGACACAAACTAAAGTTACCTGGGAAGAGGGAACCTCAAGTAAGGAACTGCCTCCATCGGACTGGCCTGTGGGCATACCCGTGAGGTACTGACCCAATGAATGACTTGGGATGGCCCAGCCCACTCTTGGTTGTGGGCTGTACCACCCTTGAGCAAGTGGTCCTAGTTTGTATAAGAAAGCAAGCCAAGCAAGCCAGGAAGAGTAAGCAACATTCCTCCATAGCCCCTGCTTCAGTGCCCGCTTTGAGGCTCCTGCCTTGAGTTCCTGTCCTGACTTCCGTTCACAATGGATTTTAGAGAGGGAGTAAGCCAAATATACCTTCTCCTCCTCAAGTTGCTTTTGCCTCATGGTATTTTTCGAAATGATAAACACAAACTAGAATGACTTTGAACTCCGGTCTAATACCCAAAGCATTCATGGCCTGGTGTTGAAGGAAGTGATCCACAACAAGTATTTTCCCAGTTTTTATTAATATCTATCAATTGTATGGACTCATAGGCTTCACCACAACATTTTCATACATGAATATGATGTACTTTGATCATAGTCAATCATTGTCCTTTCTTGTCTGGCCTCTCTGCTTTTTCTTGCCTCCTTTCTATACAGATGTTTGTATTTCTAAGAGAATCTCCAAAATTTCAGCTCAGAGACCCTGGAACCATTAGAGCATCTGATGGACCTACAGTTTCCTATTTTTGAGAAAAGAAAATGGAGTTTGAAGTTCTAGCATTTGTCTAGTGTTTTTCCATCAGAAAGCTGTTGAAAAGCACAGTGAGCACAAGACATACTTCCCAAGCCCATGTTTTATATACTGTGGCAAGTGGGAAGAGGCCTCCAACTGTAAGATTCCAGAGTCACACCTCAGGACAGGAAATGGGATCGTCTGGGAGATGTCTCCTACATAAGGCAGAAACTGGGGTCTTAAGGGCAATAGGGAGATGTCAAAATTACTGATGTTTTAATAAAGTATTTTAATGAATTCCTGCTTGGATGTTTTCTCTGCTCACATAGTAATGCCTTTCTACCTCTCAGACACATAACTGTCACTGTGTGATGCCTAAGACACATGGACCTACAGACTCTCTGACCTCTCTGCCCTCTGACCCTGCCTACAGCCTCTGCTTCAGAATCAAGCAAGTCATCTCTCCTCTGTGCCACACACCACCCCCTTCCAGAAAAAGCACTTTGTAAGGCACATCCATTGAGTCACCTGCAGATTTTAATGTCATTCTTCCCTTCCTTGAAACTAAACCCCTAGCTTCTCCAGATATAGGGTTTTAGCCTTCCCCAAGATTTAGAAATGTATGAAGTTTGCTATCTAGGTATGAGAGAAAAGTTTCAATCTCCATAGACATACTGACAAAGCAAGTGCCATGAAAAGCCCCAATTAGCTATTTAGCAATTGAAAATTAGCCAGCAGCAGCTATTGCTTTGACTTAGATGCCTTTATCCAGCTTTTACAATGAAATGCAGGATCATCTTTTTCTTTATTTGTGTCTTTCTGGAAAGGTTTGTCCCAGATTTTCCTCTGCAAAATAACCCAGGTCTTGACCACTGGATCAAGCCAGCACATGAAATGGAAACCATTTGTTTTGTTTTGTTTTTGTTTTTCCCTACCTGAATTTATCAGGACACTCAAAAGACTGACAGTGTTAGGCTGAACCTGTCTAATTGTCTTTGCACAGTTCAACAGGTTTAAGTGAGCCCAATCCTGTGAGATCAGAAAAGGGATGTGGGACACCATACACCTCACCTAACTCTCTGTGGGTGAACAGCCATAGAATTATGAAGATATGCCAAGGCCTGAACTAAGACTGAGGTCCACACAATACTGCTGGGGAATGTAGACCATGCTCTGGGAGCCAAAGTGAGAACACAGAACTTTGAAGACCAAGCAGGGCATGAGATTTGAACCCACAAAAGTAGTCAAGATACAGGCTTTTGCTATATGGCAGGACTATGCTAAGTGTATGAGTTTATGTGAACCTAACCAGTATGTGTAATCCTGTGTGAGTGTGATGGGGTGTGTGTTTGTGCGTGTGTGAGTGAGAGTGTGTGTGAGTGTGTGTACATATATGATTGAATATGAGTGTATACATATAGCAATTTGAGTATGTGTGAACATCTGTGAGTATATGACTGTGTTTAAGTGCATATGAGTATATGCATGTAAGTAATATGAAAATTTATGAGTGTGTGAATACATGTGTAGAAATATGCTTATGTGATTGTGTTTATGTGTGAGTGTGTATGGGTGTGTGGAAGTGTGGTTGTTAATATGAGTATGAATGGGTGTGTATGCACATTGTGAGTATGTGTATGAGAGTACTAGTGTGTATGTGTATTGGTGAATTAAGTAGATGTGTGTGTGTAAGCTTATATAAGTGTGTGTCTGTATGCTAATGTATGTGTCAATGTGTGTGCCCATGTGAGTGAGTGTGTGAGTATGTGAGAGCATGTGTGTGAGTGTATGTGCTTGTGTGAGTGTTTGTATTAGTGTAAATATAGGTATGAGTAGATGTGAATGAGTCCTCGTGTAAATGTGAATTTGTATGTGAGTCTGTGTGTGAGAGCATGAGAAAGTGTGTATAAATGTGTTTGTGAGTTTGTTCATGTGAGTATGTGTGGGTGCAAGTGTTTGTGAATGTGTAAACAGTGGGTGAGTGAGTACATTTGTGTATGTGAGTATTTGTATGTGTTTATATGAGTATATGTGCATCAGTACATGAATGTGTGTTTGTGTGTTGTGTGTGTGTATATATGTGAGTATAAAAGTGTGTGAACATGTACTTGTGTGTGTGAAAGTGTATATGTTAGCATAATGCTCTCAACAGGTATTGGTGTCTTTCTATCTACTATGTGAAGAAACTGGTAGTCAAGGGAATTGATTGGTCAAGGTTTCATAGCTATTGTGTATGTGCAGGTGATATTTAAAGGCAAACATCCTAACACCAGGGTCTTGGAGAGTGAGAAAAAAAGAGTAGAAGAATGCACTATAAGGAGCCTACAAGATAAGATTGCAATAAGAATACTCAGCTTATATATTTATTTATATGTAATATTTCCCATAAAATATCCTATAACAAAAATAACTGCTCTGAGGGCCAGTGAAAGGAATGTCAACAGCAGCCACCCAAAAGCTGCACTTTTTTGCCTTCAGCTGTGTGGTAAACATACAAAGGTCACAGAAGCTTGAAGGTCATATGCTCTGCCTCTCCAATGCCAAGGTCACTGCACTGTTTAGCCATAGAGCTGAGTGGGTAAGGGTTTGAAGCATAAATCTGATCTTCTCTCAAGAGTTACAGCATTCAGATCACAACCAAGAGCATAAATCTCCAGGCAGATGTAGTTGCTAAACAAGCTAGCATGTTAAAGAAGTGGACAGGAATGAGAGGAAAGGGTGGGGATGATCCCTCACCAAGCATCTTCCTTGGTCTAGGCTTCTTTCTAACCTTTTGTCTCCATCCTCCTTTACTGCGCTGAACCTTGACCTCTGCATGCCCAGAGTGTGGCTTAAACACAGAAACGTTGTCCTTTCAACTTCTCAGAAGTACAGAGCCCTGGACTGAGGCCAGCATCTGATTTGAGTAGGATCCCAGAGCCATTTTGTTCGACTTTGACCCTTTCAAGGCAAATGACCAGTTTCTCTCTCTCATTGCTGTAGCCACCCTTGGCGTAGGGGTCTACTCTTGAGTCCTTGAAGCAGTTCTGTCTAGCTTTAATTAAATCATCATTTTTGGGTTACTTCCTAACCCACTGACTATTTTCCCCAAAGTCCCTTTGATTGCACTCTGCTGGATTATCTCTGCCTCATCTGAAATACTTTCAAACATCAAAACTCTTACTGACTTTGTCTTGAATCTTCTTCACCTCTCTATATTCTCCCAGGTGATTTTACCTGCACCCTTCAAAACACTGAGCCCTTTCCTTTTTGCTTGATACCCAATAAATACATCCACTTGAGTATCTAACAAGCAGTTCAAATTTAACCGAAATAGAGCCTTTGGCTTCATATCCCATGTCTCCAAGTCCTCTACTCTAATATTGTCCAAGTTAGCATTGACTATGACTCAACATAGTCTATAATCATCTGAAAAGAATCTCAGATAATTGTCTTATCTGGTTGGTTTGTAGGCCTGTCTGTGAGGGACTGTCTTGATTGTTTATAGATGAGGGAGGTCCCAGACCACTACAGATGGACGTTACTCTGGGGAGATGAGCCTGGACTTTATGGTAAAGCTAGTTAACCATAAGGCTAGAGAACCAGCCAACAAGCACTATTCCTCCTTGATTTCTCTCTCACAGGTTCCTACCC
This sequence comes from Rhynchomys soricoides, assembly GCA_019843965.1. NCBI lineage: Eukaryota > Metazoa > Chordata > Mammalia > Rodentia > Muridae > Rhynchomys > Rhynchomys soricoides. The sequence goes on from JADRCH010000010.1 coordinate 2,838,957, forward strand.
TGACTTCCCTTGATGATGGATGGGAAGGAAACCAGAGAAAATACTACCTCCTTCCAGTGGCTCACGCCACAGATGCAGAAAGCCTTTTCTTCCACTCTTCTCATTATACACCACATAAAAAAAGACCCACCCACAAACCCTGGCAGCACCATCTCCAAGAAAATTCAATTCCTAGCTTCCCTTTCCAGCTCTATTTCACAACCCACCTAACCATAGACTCCTGCAAGACCTTCCTAACTTCTCTCCCTATTAACTAGAATCCATTCTCAAAATACATTCAGAGAAATGTTTAAGCTGTAAATCAAAGGATATTTCTCCACTGCTACAACCCTCCCATTTCAACAACTACAAAAGCCAATACTCTCACGTATAGCTAGTGTACAGTTAGAATTCTTTTTTGTCTAGACGTCATGAATATCCAATAGAAAGTGATCATTTAATATGCTATGTCTCAATAATCCCAAAGTTCACTTGCTCCAAGCCTGGTCCAAGCACTCAGTAATGTCATTACAAACCTCACCTTTCCCTGTCATTTTTGATCTGTCTTTTTCAATGCACCAGTGATATTTTACTTCATGTATGCAATATGGCAGATGCATTCCCAGTATCACATCCTCATATAGCTACTGCTAAGTGTAGAAAAGAAATAAAGGCTTCATTTTATTAGGAGGAGAGAAATCTTCCTCAAATGTTTTCTGAGATCCTATAATTGAGTCTCATGACTAGCTGACCCCAACTTATTTACTGTTATATACAAGTGTCGAAGCCAGTCTTCTTAGAGAAGAGGATAAACTGTCACTTCCCATAGAACACTGTGGTCCCACCTCTGAGCAGCCAGGGAATTAAAAAGAGTAGGAAAAGGATTGCAGTATCCACCATACATGCTGTGCCAACAATATCTAGCCTGATGTTTCTGTATGCTTCCTCATCTACTTTGCTGTCCATCAGATTCACCAAACTTGTCTCTTCCCAAGGTCTTCACACTCCCTTAGCATAGTAGTAAAACTTTGTCCGCAGATGTATGCGCATCACTCTCAAAGAGGATTTTACTAAGTGATGCACCTGCTTCATTATTATCCACTCTATTTTATGGCATCCCAAGTTCAATTATTCTGAGTTTACATTGTCTATCACTATCTCCTAGTGTGTCAACTCACTGGGCTTGGGTCTCCAGTCCTTGAATGGAATATTTGATATATTTGTAGGCTCCCAGTCAATTTATGTTGACTGGTAAATAAGCAAGACCTTAGATTTTGTGATGGTTCCTCAAAAACCAAAGAAAAATAGACAAGTCAGAGTTTTAACAAAGTTAAAATTTCCAACAAGTGGGAAATTAATCAAAAGTTTACTATGAATACAATTCGTATGTCACAATAAAGCACAAGGGTATGATAGTGGCACTCATAGCTTGATGGTAACCAACAGCTCTCTAATTGGACTTAGGACCCATTCAACCGAAGGAAAATCATACCTGATACTGAAAACCTAACCAACCTTTAAAGAACACACTACTACCACTTTACTAAATCGGCATAATTTCCAACTACGTTCTAAGTATTCATCTTTTTATCTTCCACAGGTAGGTATATCTCTCAGCTTTCATCAAAGAAACTTCTCTCTACAACAGAAAAAGACCAATACAGAAAACCATAATTGATTAAAATACAGAAAATAAGCCATTATGGGGTGCCCAGCCCTAGTTAAAGCATGATCAATACAACTCTTAAGGCTCAGGGACCTTCACAGAAGAGAGGACATAATGACTGTGAGAGCCAAAAGATCAGGAAGACTTCTATGATATTGTGTCTCCTAGAAATGACATGGAAGCTTCACCCATGATACCTCCACAATATGGCTGCCAGATCAAGGACAACATCAGTAGTCATGCTAACATGGAAAGGAGAAATCTCACAAGATCGCACACTTAGACAAAGAATTATAGTCAACTAAGGAATGTTGAAAGTGGGAGAAATCCTTCCACAGAGATGAGCCCCCTATTTGGTTATCTAATACTAAGTGACCAGCCCTGAAAAGAAATACACACACACACACACACACACACACACACACACACTCACAGCAATTACAACTAAAGAAAAGGAGGCCATGATTTTGAGAGGGAGTAAGGGAGTATATGAAATAGATTGGAGGGAAAAAGGGGGAGGGGGAATATCAATTTAAAAATATACAAAACTTAAAAGGCTTTATATTTCCAAGTCCTCTATTAAGAAAATGAAAAGAAAACTCATTTAATTGAAGAAAATATTTATGAATCATATATCTTATAGAGGTTTAGTGTACCTAAGATTTACAACTCTTTCAACTCAACAATGAAAATATAAAAAACCCAACTTTAAAAATGAACAAAGACTTAGAATACATGTAGAAGTGACAATAAGCATGAGTGGAGAGATGGCTCAGTGGTTAGCGACACCCTCATGGTGGCTCACGCTGTCTTTAACTTCAGTTCCAGGGTTTCACAGTTCCTCTTCTGGGCTCCTTGGTGCCGGCAAAATCCACTCATATGCATAGAAAATAAAAGACAATAAGCAAATCTGAATTTTAGGGAAATTCAGATTGAAGCAGTACCATTTTACACACACATATATATGTTGGGAATATTACTTATGGGTACAGATTTCATTTGGGGTGATGAAAATATTTTAGAATTAAGTAACGCATTAGTTGTACCATTCTATGAATTTATTAATAATAACCAAGTTATATGCTTTTAAAGGAAAATATTGATATTTAAGTAAAAATTACATTATATTAAAATTCTGGATGCTAAATCGATTTGCACATAAATATCTGTGCAAGTTTTGAATATAAGTCTGTATTCAAACTTAACTGTTCTATCACATCTATTCTCTATCACATCTAGCCTCACTGACCCCATCTTACTGCTACTGTGCCAGCCTCCTGGATAGCCTCTCTGACCTTTAGACACGCTTGCTCTTTGGCATCTGTTGTTAGCTTCTCCTTCACAAACAGCTGCAGCTCATCTTCCTCGTCTACCACTCCCCAACGGCTTCTCATTGAACTTACCTTTAAAGTCAGTATTCTCCCAGCAACCATGGCGTTTCCACATGACCTGGGTCCCTCCAATCCTTCCACATTATCTCTGTCACCCTCCTTTGCTCCAGCCACGTGGTCCCCCTGAATGTCTCTGACCTTGCCAGGGCCACACTCTCACCCAAGAATTACTCTACTCATGATGGGCTCTGCCTAGTATTTCCTCCCTCGCCTATTTGGAGAATGAGATAACGACTGCTTTCAATTTTGGCCAAAATAGCTGCTTAGTACAACTTTCTATCATCTCTCCACTAAAATGAAACTGCCCCTTTCACCTTCTCCTCCTCCTCTACTTCCCTCTTTATCAGCAGCATCTACAACAAACATACTTGTTGGGAGGTGGTTTTATGCATTGTGTATTCAGATGCTGATTTCTATGCCCAGACATCTGATTGCATTTGGACATTGGCATGGTCAAGCATCTCGAGTCTCAATGTTATGTAAAGATTGTTTCCCATCACCTCTCATTGGTTAATAAGGAGCTGATTTGGCCAATAACTGGGCAGGAGAGAATAGCGGATTTCTGATCCCAGTCAGGGAGTACCAGAGAAATGAGAGAGAGAGAGAGAGAGAGAGAGAGAGAGAGAGAGAGAGAGGTGTAAATCAGGTGGATGGACCAGTAGGGGTAGCTATGTGGACAGTTATGGATTAAAGCAAGCTTGAGTAAGATAAAGGACCACACAGCTGGGAAGTAGCCAAGCTAGCATAAGGCTAGAGTAGATGAGTATCTGCCCAGTTTACAGAGCTTGCAGCTTGTTAATAAGTCCATTAGATCTCCATGCTATTTATTCAGGAGCTAAAATGGGCTAGAGTGGATGTAACACCCTATCATTATTTGGGAGCACAGAGGGCAAAGGTAGCTCCCCAGAATTACTTTTACACACACTCCTGTTAATGGTTGGTTGCTAGTCTCCATCTGGTAGACAACAAGTTCTCAAAAACCAGCATTGTTTATTATCATATCTCCAATTTCTACAATATAGCCTGGCACACAGTGATTCAGTATTGTTGGTCAGCTGAATTACACAACCAAGCAGCTCTTTCTTTCATCTATGAACAAGACTAGGATTCCTGTAGCCAGTCCATCCAGGGATGAGAAGATCTGGAATTTCATTAATTGTGCCATTTCATTTTGGGTCCTTAGATGTATTATGTTCCCTTTGGGAAACTGCCACCTCTCTGGTACTTGTCACATCCTTCTCTTCAGGCACTGTTGAGCACTGTCCCAGGGCATCCTGTATGATACTACAGGACTGCATGCAGGAACTTGTGGTTCTCATAGGGCTCAGACTTGTAAATGAAGACAAGACTGTATCCAATCTGAATGCACTGTTTAAATCATTTGACAATATAAGCACTTTTAGAAAAGAAAATGTCGATGCAATTCGACTCTGGTTTTGTTTTTTGTTGTTTTTTTTTTTTTCTAAAGTGTCCACAATGCCCTTGATGCTATGGCTCAATGGGAAGAGGAAATGGCTGAGAGTGAGTTTATTCACCGGTCCCACACGTTTGCTCCAATGAGTATTGATAGTGGAGGAAGAAAGTTTCTTTGTTGCCTGTTTCTTTTCTCTTTTCACACAAGTAAAATGGAAACTGTTGTTTGGATTTACCCTCTATCTAAACAAATTGAAATAAAGCCCAGAAGACCAGGAATTCTATTCCTTCCACACTCATATGCTTTCAATTCTAGCTCTCTTCCTAGAATGATTTTTTTAAGGCAGTTGTTCATTTTTCCCAATTGCCTGTGAATTTACTTTTAGTCTTAAAACAAGACATAAATGATCTGAGTGACAACGTTGCCTCGGGGCAAGGTTGCTTCTCAGTTTCCATTAATAATAGAACAAACAGTCTTAGCTTAGTGCAGTCTCTGGAATGTTTTTCTTCCACAGAGCACAAACAACGCCTGATGAGCCACTCACTTAGCATCGCTTCAGCAAGGTTTGCTACACCATGTATGATCAGGAGAAGCAAAAGAAGCCCCTCTCAAAGTCCCCCCAGACCAACCCTGGCAAGCTCACTTGCTTTTCTAGCAGGAGTGGCATAGAGGGTCCTCTGAGGCTTGGGTAGCCTCACAGCACACCATCAAAGCATCAAGTTGCAAGCACCTACAAATGGGTGCCAAAGACTCAGGATTTTCAGCGTCGAAAGCCATAGGCTTTGAGATCAGAAGAGTTGGATTCACATCTCAGCTCTAAGTTAGTTACTTATTAGGAATGGGCTTGTCATCTCCGACACTCTGCAAGATGAGCTGATTCGAAGCAATGCTTCACAAAGATCTGATGAGAATTCACTATTCAAACCATAGAGAAAGGACTTCATGAAGACAGACTTGGAAAGGGGTTTGTTAGCAAGGTATTGGCAGTCTGATGTGTGACTCATAACAATGAACCAATAAGAAATACTTACCATGCACCCCAGTACTGGGTTAGGTGTCTCACGTGGTACCAAAATCTTAGCACTATTTAATCTTACTACTTCATAAACCTTCCACAATTGGTCTGATTAGTCCAGTTTAACAGATAAGAGACCTCACAACTATAAACCAGGGGCCTAGATGGTTACTTGGTCATACTAGCCTGCTAACTCACCATGCTGTTTCAAAAGGATCCTGAGCTTCACTGTTCTTAATTCCAGAGAAGAAACTTCTGACCCAGAATGAGTCATCATCCTTCTCAGCCAATATGACTCCATTAGGGGTCAGAGACCAGCTAAGGGAAGAGTTGTCAGCCTTCCCAGCTTATATGACTCCATCAGGACCAGAGACCAGCTAATAGAAGATACAAAAATGCAACCAGACCTTTCCCCACCTGTCTCTTGACTTTTAGTGAATCCAGACATCTAGCTATCTTTTCCCATCTGTGGGGTTACTCTGAAGAAGGAGAAGGTGTTTGTCCCCTGACATCATCCCTTTTCCTAGGGACCACACCTAATCCCACCAAAGTATATAGGTATTCTCATTCAGAAAGGGTCTGAAATTCTGGGAAATGATTGTGATAAAGACTTGGTGGAAAACGATCAAGGCCCGGATGGCAGCTGTATATATCGTAAACAGTGTATTTTAAATAATACTAGAAATAAAAACGACATGTGGACACGACGCTTTGGGAGAGCTGTGGTACCTGGACTGAGCTTGGATATCAGCTGAGAAGCTAGTTAGGAGCAATGCCCATTTAACTGAAACTTCAGTAGTGGGTTTAAAACCACAACAGTCCAGAGGGCAATCAAACAGTGCTCAGTAGTGGACGACACATGTGGTTAAAGATGCTAACGTCCTGCCTCTGACTTTGTTGCCTGTCTTTGAACTCCTAACTAGGCTGCCTTGTCTAGCCTCAATAGGAGAAGATGCTCCTAGCCTTACTGCAATGATAAGGCCAGTCTGTATCCATGAGAAGCCTCCCCTTTTCTGAGGAGAAAGGAAGGAGGGGTGGATCGGGGCTCAAAAGAGGCAAGAGAGAGGCATTGGGAGGATAGAGGAGAAGCTGCAACAGGAATGTAAGTAAATTAATTAATTTTAAAATAAGGTGCTGCCTTTTATGAAGACTATGGAGAATAATTCAAAGATGAGACTATGAAGAAAATGCTTCAGAAAACAAAGAACCCGGAAGACTAGAACATGCTGATTCTTTGTTATTTTCGTCTGCATAGAGACAGAAGTACCTGGACGTTGAGTGGCATCTTTAATTAAAGTGTGGAGAAACACCCTCTCTGAAATAGAAAAAACAGCAAGACTCAAGCTGAGAAGCTGAGGCAACAGGTTTAGGGAGAAAGCAACGTGAGGCCAAAGCAAACACTAGATACTGACTTACCCACAAAGCCTTGCAAGACTGCAGCCCAAAGTGAGGAAGCAATAACACAGAATGAGTCATGAGAAAAAAACACATGCAGGCTTCAGTAAATGATTCTGATACAACCTTTTCAGAATGTGAGAAACATTTTTAGACGCAGAAAAACAAAAGATGAACAGTCTGGTTGCAGCAATGAGGAGCACTGTGTGACTTCCTGAAGAGACGTGAACTAGCTATTCGGCCAAGACGACCCACCAGTGACCAACCCAGACAACCCAAGAAACAGCTCCTCCCAAGTCTAGATCAGAGCGTCTACGGGGTATGTGAAGGAGCAAAGGTGAGAGGTAACCTGGAAAAGCTCCATCATCAAGAAGCACACTATACTCTGGGTGATGACTCCTGCAGCAGCGAAAGCCCTGGGGGCCCTCTGCATGACAGGCAGGAAAGGTCCACAGTTTGGAAGACACTCTTCTCTCCAGCAGATAACACTGTTTTGGTAACCTTGGTGAAGGTCTTTGTGGATCTTGTGATTGTCAGAAGCTTCCTGAACCGTTTAAGCTTTCTTTACTTCCTGAGGCATAGGAGGTTCCCTTCTCCCATTAGGGAAATGTCCAATACAGTGGAAATAGCTACCAACAGGAAGTAGTAGGGTGCCTGCTTCAATGTGATTCTGAAGAGCGGGTGGTGAGACACAAGCAACCATCCCTCTCAAGGAGGCGAGAAAAAACTCCTGGGGATTGGCCTGTTTTTGGAAAAGAGAAAGGTCAGAAAACGGGTTAATGTTTCAGGGCTTTGCTTCCTTTTCTGAGCTAACCACTTTTTCACACATCAGTCCACCTCACATCCCCTATCTGCAGTCTTATATTAGCAACCTTACCTGGAGATTCATTCCCACAAAAAGAGACAACAGAAATGTGCTCCTCCTTATGTCTATATCCCCTGTCTCTATGTTCTCCCCTGCCCTGCAAAGCCACCCTCTTTATGAGCACAACTCCCCCCCCCCCCACACCTCTCAGCTAGATCCTCACCCTCATTATCTCTAGTCAGGAGCCTCGCTTTCTGTGGAACCAATTACTGTAGAAGCTGACTCTAAAGAAGAAGATCTCATTGCCCACATCTGTCCTTGACTCACAATTGGACAATAATCTAATCACTTCATCCTCTGCATACTTGACAGTCTCAGACACATGCTTAGCACATGTTATTGCCACTCCCCAACTTTTAACTCATTCTTCAGCCCACTGCAGTCTAGCCTGAGTTTGCACCACATCCCAGACCTGCTTGTAAGCTCAACTTCCAACTTTGGTGTCTGCCCTTCTACAGAGCCAAGGGCTGCTCTGGCCATGGGAGCTCACATTTTCTCTATAGTATATACCAAAAGTTCCAGCAAATCAATATCCCCTCTTTGACTCATCCAATATTTGACAGGGCCTGATAAATAAATGATGCTTCTTGGGTGGGGTGGTCTTCTGAGAGCTGTTTTACATGCTTAGAAAGTTTCCACAATGGTTTTAAATATCATCTGCCAGGCCCTTTTAGCTGTCATGGTAACATTCTTTTTCTGTCTGTCTTCCCTCCCTGACTCTCGTATTGTATAATACTTGTGTGTATTATTGTACCTGTACATACATGTGTGTATGTATGAGCATTCAAGACAGGGTCTTAATATGTATCTCAGGCTGGCCTATACCTCACTCTGTATCTAGCCCTAATTGGTCTCAAACTTGTAATCTTCCTACCTCAGCCTCCAAAGTGCTGAGATTACAAAAAATGTACCATTGTGCTTGGTCCTTCATCTCTCAAATAAACCATTTTTATTTGCTTTGTCATTTCCAGATTTTCCTCTGAAGGAATCCTAATTAATATAATATCCACTATAAAGCTCTTAACCTAGTTCCCCATGTCACATCTCCAGCCATAAAGGACACAAGCCACAACCAGAAACGGTAATCAATCTCCCAGCTCTCAGGGCAGGCCTAGTGATGCCTGCCTTGCTAGTTGATCCCACACCGCCCCCATTCACAGCAGAACATCTCAAACTTGGATCTCCTTCTCTGGTCCTCAGTCTTCACCTTTTTTCCTAATCTCTTCATGGCAACTCCCAAGTTTAGAACCAACATGGCCTCTCTTCTGAATTCAACACTCGCTGTAGCCATCAAAGAATGACTATTACCTCTACCCTGAATTTATTTTATGGTGATTCACAACAGTCTAGGTATTGTGCAAGCTCTTTAAATGTGTTGCAATAATCCAAATGGACACAATTAAAGACAAAGAAGATGAATTTCACAGAGGCAGGGGGCTTGTGGTGTTCACGACACAGGTGGGAATCAACCACATGATGTGTAACAGGAGTATCTGATTCTAAAGGTCATGACCTCAACCATCAACCATTTACTTCTTGAATCCTTGCTTGCTCTGAGTGGTGGACATGTTGATCTCGGATAATAAGCTGCCAGGACTGGAAGAATGCCGCTGTTCTTGCTACAGTTGCCAAAGAGCAGACAGCTTTCCTCAGTTTTATCCAGATATCTGCTTACGTTTATGATGGATAATTTGGTTTATGATTGGAACTGTAAGGGACGCCAGATTTCCCTCCTTCTCTCTAAAGTATGTCTCCCACCCCTGGACTCCTCCTCCATATAAATACTAATGACACACAACCCCTCAACTCTCCTGATGATAACAGGCCTTAGAGAGAACTCAAAGGGATCGCCATGCAGTTTCTCTTGGCAACTTCCTCAGAGATAATTTTCCAATTGTTTATACCTTAAATGTTCACTCCAGGAAACCTGCGACTATATCTCTGTTAAATATCTACCCATCCCCATTAGGCTATTTATTCTGTTGTATCCCAAGCAACTAAACCCAAGACTGTGTCTGTGCCAAAGACATGAATAAGAAATGAAAAAAAAAAATGCGCAAGCATCCAGATGTTCTTTGGCAGTGACAAACACCCAGACATTTGGAGACATCTGGATGACTGACTGACTTTTCCAGTTTTCATCTGGAAGATGAAGATTATGCAGACCCAGCATGATTACATGTTGGATGATAATAAACAAATCTCTGACACTGTCCACAGGATTGCACACATCTGGGAGGAGGAAAACCAGAGAATCCAGCCAACCGCCCAAATGTTTGGCATCATTTTAAACCAAACATTGGACAGCAGGAGATGGGCAAAGGATACAAGAAAATGAAGCAAGAGGTCTCTCAAGCAGACACTGCCCACATACGAATTAGTTTATATTCAACTCAAAGGGGAAAATGGGTTCACTGTGGTAAATTATTTATTATTTTCCAAAATCTCTGTCTTTCTCTTTCCCCTACACTGAGGTTTCCAACCCCACAGAAGTGAGAACTCCAGAATTGTGTATAACTGTAATCTGCCTACCCTGCCTAGGAATTCAAAAGTATTGTAAGTAAACAATCCTTATTTTTCTGTGCTTTGTCAATCCACCTAAAAGATTTCTTTTTTATTTTATTTATCTGGGACTTCAGGATTTCCTAACAGATATAGAAGAAACAATACTTCCTCCATTGAAAGGGGCAAGAAGGTGAAATGGAAACTGAGGCATGAGTCTGGATGGACTAGAATACAGTCTTCTCAGGTTGTCACTTGAGTCTGGATGAACTAGAATACAATCTTCTCAGGTTGTCACTTCCAGGTCACTAAAGGACTATCTATCTATCTATCTATCTATACACACACACACACACACACACACATACACCCACACACACACATATATATATATATATATATATATATATATATATAGAGAGAGAGAGAGAGAGAGAGAGAGAGAGAGAAGCACCCTATGCATGGACTGATCTTGAACTTGAGGATTTGCTCTACTAGGGGAGATTATTATTTCAAATTTGTCCAGATTGGACTTGTCATGATAATGACAACTGTAAGAAAATGAACAGAAGAGAATTTGTAACTTTCTGGTATCAGCAGTACTAAGAAGGGTCTATGTGGCTCTAAGACCTGAGGACAAAGGGACCAGAGAGACAGCTCACTTGGTAATGTGCATTCTGTAAGAGGACCTATCTGAAATGACACAGTGGATGATACCCAAGAAAAAACAACACCCCAAGGTTGTCCATGTCACAAAGTCCACACACACTTCTCCACCTGCACACACATGTGCCCACCCATGCCTACACAGGCCAGAACTGGGGGCACCGGTGAGCAAGTGGCTTCTATCTGTAGAGGAGTGGGGTGCAGCTCCTGTGTGTGTGAATGAGCACAGCTGAAGGCAGCCTGGGTATCACTCGTTCCTCTGGTTGTCAACTGAGCACATAATCTTTCTTTTTGAATTTTGTTCCAGGAGACCAAGGAGTTTGAGCCAAAGAAACTTTGAGGTATCGTGCTGTTATTTTTTCTTCTGAGCCATGTTAAGGAAAATGTAATAAAATTTCTACCTCCGAGCTGTTGTGCTTGTTATATTTGCTTTCTGGCCATTTTCCTTGACAATATCTGGGAACAAATGCATTGCTAGGGCATGAGGTGACCAAAAAAGGAAAAGAAAGATGCTGGACTCAAATAACATTCACACAAAAACATGGAACACAACGGAGACAATCAGTAATTTCACAGACAATCCAGTGTTAAGCTTCAAATTGCCAAATAGCCCTTCAGACTATTGCAAATTTAAGAACCATTGTCCAAAACCAGATCATTTTCTTCAGAAAATGTCTGCCTCTTGATCAGCCACCAAAAGAGACTAGGGAAAGGACATCTATCCCAAAGGCCCCCTTGGACAGCATGAATGCTGAAGGTCGTGTAAATTCACCAGGGCCTTCATTCCATTGTGCTAACAGTATTTAAAACCAGATGCTGCCTCTCCCTGCCTCTTTTCTGGAAGAATTACTGTCAACATGCATTGTTTCTTAGAGAAACTCAAGGCAAAGTGTCTCCAATTCTGTAATTAAAATAAGGAGGGACAGAAAAGGAAAAACAAAAAGCTCCATGCAATGTGGAGTTAACACTTTTGTGACATAGACAATGTCAGAGAAAAAGCTTAGAAATAATCAACACAATTAAAAAAAAAAAACTATGCTATCCACATAAGACCCACTGCCTACCTGTGTGACCTAGGACAAAAAGCTTCTATATACTGAACCTCTGTCTCTTTTCTCTTTTCTTTTTCTTTCTCTTCCCCATCACTGTCTCTCTTTGTGTGCATTTCTGAGTATGTGCATACAATGTGTGTATATGTGTAAGCATTCATTTTTGTATGTGTGTGTCTATGTGCCATAACATACATGTGGAAGTCAGAGGACAGCCTGGGTACTGGTCCTTTCTTCACACTTTGTTTGAGAAAGCGTCTTTTTTTTGATGTTCACATTACATGCCAGGCTAGCTAGCTTGAGAACTTCTGGGAATTCTCTTGTCTCTACTTCCCATTTTACGGTAGCCATACTAGGATTGCAGATGCGCCCATACCTTGCCCAATATTAACCTGTGTTCTAGGGATTCTAACTCAGGGCCTTATTCTTGTACAGCAAGCACAAACCACTGAGCCAACCCTCAAACCCAGAGTTTCCGATTTCTCATCTGTAAAGGGAAGAGTCCGGAATTCTCTAATCTATCATGTTCCACCTGAATTTAAGTCTGTAATATATTTCCCCTGGTTGAATAGAATCCTCAGCCAATACATGTCTTATTTTTTCTCAGCCTGGCTATGTAAGGAAGAGATCAAGAAAATGGAATGGTAGGGTAGCATCCTAGATTGTTTGCTTGATAAAAAATTAAAAGTTTCCACCTGTAAAGCATATATATGATGTTTTTATGTAAAGTATTCAACACATGCAGAGTCTTCCTGCAATATCTAAATCTCATGCTTAATTTATTAAAGCGTAACTGATACAACTTGTTCATGACAAAGTCTCCCATAAAGGTGCAACATAAAGAGTCATTGAAGATAGAATGAGGTGGCCAAGGATACATACATGAAAAACTATTAGAGAATTGTCTTATAGCATATGGATTTGGGGGAACTATCCAAGCTCCTTAAGAACATCATATATCCAACAGTGGTGAGCCTACTTGGTGCTAACATGTTTTCTACCTGACTTTATGACTCTACATATAGCCATGGGCTGTTTGATTTGAGAATGGTCCATTGACTTTCCTCCCTGAGAATTTACTATTGGGATTGGCAGGTTGGTTTTAGCTTATCATGATATTCCCAGATTGACTGAGGGTTATGTGATGTCCAAGCTGTTTGCAAGCAGTTGTCAGAGAGTAAGGAAACAAGCTGTGTGAAGAAAGGAGGAGGAAGAAAAGGAAGAGAAAAAAAAGGAAAGGGCTGGAGGAGAAAACCTGGTAATGTTCCATTTCCTCAGTTCAGACCATGCTTCCTGTTCAAACCACCTCGGACTTTTTCAAAAAACAGTATATAGATGCTCACTTAGTCCTTCCCCCTCAAAATTATAGTGTTTGGAACTGATATTTCAAATCCACTAATTTATAGATCAGAGGACATAGTTATGACCAGTCAACACATAATATTTATTACTTTCACATATATGTATAGAAACCCCATTATGTGCCAAGAAACCCAGTCCAGAGCTCACCAACCAGGCATGCTGGCTGATGCCTGCTGACATGCATGCACAGACTGAATCAGACCATAGAAAGGGGCTCTGTTTTCATTTTTCTTTGTGACACTGATGGTTCAGAGATAGCCTATCCCTAAATGCAGCTATTGTCTCACACAGTAACCAGCCCAGCTGTATATCTGCATATTCATCTCTGTGCCTCAGAATGCCCTTTCTAAGACTCAAACACAGCACACAGATTTTTCTTTTTTGCACTATTTTATAATCTTTTATTTTTTGCAAGTTTTTCTGTCACTAGGATTTCCCAAAATACATTTAGGAAACTTCACCATATGTGATAAACATCACACATGCTCACCCACACATACATATGAAACCCAAGAAAAAGTGACATATTCCATTTCCTTCTCTGAAATTAACAACACACATCATCATCTTAAAGTCCCTGGAAGGTTCTGAAGCAAAGAAACCCAGCTAATTCAGAAAGACCGTTCCAACATTTTCCCAAGTCAAAAATAAACTATTTTCTTTTCTTCCCTTTGTCTATATGTAGCAGGCAATTAATATTTTTGTGCTTAAGATATGTCCCTGGAAATCCAGATTTTTCCTATCTATCACCTTTCTAATATATGTAGCTTAAATTAAATATCACAAGCTTTGTCTCAGAACTCAACACAAAAACTGCACAAGATAGTTAAAGATTAATGTTCACAAAATTTATAAACAGATGAATGGACAAGTGTTTTTTAAAGAGTACTACTGTGAGTCATCAAAGTTAGTATTTTTTTTGGCATTAAACATTTGAGTATGTGCAAAGGAGTACAAGAGAGTACAAGTTGAGTACGTGTGTGTGTGTGTGTGTGTGTGTGTGTGTGTGTGTATGTGTGTGTAGGTTGCATATCTTGTTGGAGTACTGAGACCACCTTCCCCTAGCAGCTCTCAGATGCTGTCAGCCTCATGATCCTCATTAGCAAAGAGGCTGCTGTCTTCCTGCTCCCTCTCGTCTCAGCTCGGGTTCTGTCAGGACCTATCAAGATCTTCTTTGCTCAGTGCATGGCCCATCATTATCTTAGAACCTGCAATAAGAAGGCAGTAGATTTTATGTGATTAGCTGCTGAGATAAACGTTAATTAGTTTTCAATTTCCATAAAGTATCCCACTGACAGAAAGATTAGTTAAGTCAGTTAATGGCTATAGATGATTGTTCCAAAATTGGACTGGAGAATAAAGAGCTCTGAGGATGAGAGTTGGTCAGGAGAGAATGGGAAGCAGGCAGCACATGACATATGGGGAGAGAAACAAATGAATGGCCACATGAGTTTAGACTTGAAAATCATTAGAGAAATCAGAATTTGGGGATTGAGATTGGGAAAGAGTAAAGGATATAATGAAGGGAACAAGACAGGCACTTTTATAGTTAAATCTTGAAAGAAAAAAAATCTTAATGAAAACCCAAATCCAAGAATCAGAGCATCTTCTGATATCTTCTCCAACTTTTCTCTTCAGAGACTTGAGGTTCTTATCATACTGGTCTTTCACTTGCTTGTTAGAATTACACCAAGATATTTTATATTATTTGCGGCTATTGTGAAGGGTGTTGTTTCCCTGATTTCTTTCTCAGCCTGCTTATCATTTGTATAAAAGAAGGCTACTAATTCTTTTTTTAAAGTTAATTTTGTATCCAGCCACTTTGCTGAAGGTGTTTATCAGCTGTAGAAGCTCTCTGGTAGAGTTTTGGGGGTCACTTATGTATACTGTCATATCATCTGCAAATAGCAATACTTTGACTTCTTTTTCAATTTGTTTTTTATTATTAATTTTTTTATGAATCATTCCATTCATTTACATCTTAAATGATATCCCCCTTCCCAGCTACCCCTCCACAACCACCCATCCCATCCACCCTCTCCCCTCTCCTCTTAGCCTGTATGAGGGTTCTCACCCTCCCACCCACCCACTTCCACCCCACCTCTCCAGCATCCCCCTATGCTGGGCATCAAACCTCCACAGGACCAAGGGCCTCCCCTCCCATGGTCATCCAATTTGTATTCCTGGATCTCCTTTAGTTGTTTTAAGCTCTTCTCAGAGGAGAAGGAGAGGGGAAAGAGCTGGACAAGGGGGGGGAAATGGGAAGATGGGAGTGAGATCAGGATGTAAAGTGAATGAATAAATAAACAAACAAACAAACAAACAGAAAAGAATTGGAGCATTATGATTAAGCCCCAAATGAAGTCCAATGTGGATTCTGTTTTAGTCCCACTCAGACTGTACCCCATCCCCTAAGCCTCTCGTTTCCTTTTCAAGCAAGGTGAGATTGCTCTGAATAAACAAGGGCAGAAGGAGAAGGATCCAAGGATGAGTTACTGGGTGTTGTTGTTGTTCTTGTTGTAGTCATTGTCGTTGTCATTGTTTTCAAACAGAAGAGAAACTGTAGTGGTCTTAAACAGGAGGAATTCTACATCCCTACTCCACTCCAGACTCACTGCCATGGGTCACTCTCCATTTAACTCAGCATGGAAAGAGGTCATGTTCAGGGTTCTCATGCTATTAAGTCATACTGAAGACTGAGAATGTGTTTAACTTACATGTCACATCACTGTGCCTATATAAGGCAGGTACTTAGCACAAGTTAGTTAAGACTATTGCCATTGGTGAGGGTAAGTCAGTTTACCAACAGGACAATGATTAAGCCCCAAGGTCGCTCATTTCGACAGTTCTGTGTTATTGGTGCTTCTAAAATGCCAAAGGCAGTTGAGGGTCCTGCCAGGAAAAATAAATTCTGTGAGAGACATTATGACACCCAGAGCTCTCACCAAGGACAATAGCCCTTTCATGTGCTCTGTCAGTCATTTGATAGCCTAGAAGGGAGACACTGCCAACTCCAATAAGAGCATGACCCTTTTTCCTCCTCAATGTAAAGGTCAAGACATGTCACTCAGCTCTCTTTCCCCATCTGAAGTGATTGTGTAAATAAAAGTTTCCCAAGAATGATGCCACAGGTAACACTATCTTGGTGACTCAGCATCCTCCCTCCTCTCACAGGTAGATCAGAGCCACCATCAAACAGGGTCAAACATTTGAACCAACATGCTCCTATATGGCAGGCATTCTCCTAGCCCCAGCAACCAATTGCTCCCCCCCCACACAAAAAATTAACTGACTTAGTTTAGCCAGTTTCCAAGGGATCTAAGGAATTTGAAGAGATTAGGATCAGGGTGAAGTGTGGGTTCGCTGACAATGGGCTATCCAGGGGAAATAGCACATCATTAGTTTTAAAGAGGTAGGTTAATATATCTCCACCATGTCTTAGCTTGGCCAGGCATGTTTTGATACATGAGATGTGGGGCAATGTTTATAAAGAACACTACAAATTATGCCAGATACTGTATTTTAAGATCATTCCAGGAAATGTGAGCCAATATTAACCTACTATTTCCTAAGAGTATTTGCTTTCAAAGTCTGGGATCATCAAACATTTATCAGGATCCATCAAAGAAAGCATAAGACCACAGGCAGAAAAAGGTTAATTACAAAAAATATCTCCATCTACAGAAAGAAAGGAGAAAAGGGGGGGGGATCATGAAAATTAGCAGGTATTATTGGACATAGTGATTTTTCAAGGAAAAAAAATTATCATCCAGATTTATTGTGCACAGATTTAGATGTCTGGTTGTTTTTATAGTGAAATTTATAAATAAGAAACAAGGATAAAGCTTGCCATTAGAACACAGCTCAGTTTTATAGGAACAAGGTGATATCAGGAAACAGTCCCTTCTATATTTCTTTATTTTTAACACAAAGAATAAAAAGCACATGACGCAGTTGGAGGGAGATTGGCAATGACATTTCATTAATGGTTTGAATAAAGCAATTGCTTTCTTGCTCATAATACCCAAACAGGCAACCACAACAGCAAGGCAGCATCCCTTAGAATTCTGTTTCTGAGACATCCATTAAAGATAAATAGCCATACATAATCACATATATTTAATTTGTAGACATTTCTTAAAGAAACTTTATACCATTTTCAAACTCATCCACCTTTTTTTTACCATCCCCCTCTGATCTTTAGGTGAAGAAAGAAAATGCTGAGACTGCATAAGGAAGCCTAGACAGTTCCCTGGGGAATGTGGATCACACAATACAATGCAACCCCGTTAGACTACTCTTGCATTGCATGGTGCTCTAGACACATTTTTATGTGAAACTTCATCTCCCATCTAAAAGATCTGGTCCACACAGCACAATTATGTGGAGATTTCTCTCTGAATATCTTCAGTATCCTGAATTTTCGAGTTACTGCACATGTAGGTGTCTTTGTGGAAATTGGTGAAGACCACCCAACTAAGAGTAATCAAAAGTTCAAAATATGAACTTGCTAACAAAGGAGTTGGGCACCATCTCATGAATTTGGCAGAGACTTAAATGCAAGCAGAGTGGGAAAGTTTTATACTGGAAGAAAAGCAAGGTTCCCAGTGGACCCTGAAGCTTATTCAAAGCTGTTGGTGTGGGAAAACAGCCGGCAAGCAGGCTATCTAGAAGCAGGGCATCTTCGAGGAGTGGATACAGATCCACATTTGGAATGATCTAGTTGGTCTTAGCTTGTGACCCTAGGCTGGAGTGAGGAAGCTCTATATAAAGTAAGACCTGGACCTTTGGGGTCAGTTGGATAGCTCCTTGAGTAGTTAGCTGAGCATCTACTGTTGACTTCCGAGATTGCTTACTGCACATAATGGGTTGGAACATTTGATGCCATTTTGGGGGTCAAAGTTTTAGTGTTCACTTTTTTAAAAAATTGTGAAGTTATACACATGTTCATATGGTTCTGGGTGTGTGTGTGTGTGGTATGTCAGAGGAAAACCTTGGATAATTTCATCCTCAGGTTATATACCTGGTGTTTGTGTGAGTATAAGTGTCTGTGTACATGCAGATGAACAAAAATGTGAATGTATGCATCCATATGGAGGCCCGAAGTCAACTTAAAGTAAACCAGCTCTCACTGAATCTGAAGATCATCAATTCAGCCAAGGTGCATGGCTGGTTACCATCAGTAGATCCACCTGTCTCCATCCCTTTAATGCTAGAGTTACACAACCATACTTCCACACTTGGCTGTTTACATAATTTCTAGGGATCTAAATTCACATCTTTGAGCTTGTACAGCCAGGCACTTCATCAACTGATCCATCTCTCTAGCCCACTATTTTTCTGAAATAGCTCCTTTTACTGAGATCTGGGAATTACTCACTGAGTAGACTGGTTTACCAGTGATACCCCAAAATCTGCCTTTCTCTACCATCCCAGCACTGAATTAGAAACATGGGCCACCAAGACCAGCTTTTTACATGAATTAGGGAGACTAAACTCAGGTCTTCATGCTTGTGTGGCAAAATACTCAGCTGACTGAGCTATCTCTCAAACTCAAGAGTCCTATCCTTACACATAAACAGAACATCTTCCATTTGAATACTCAGTCCCTGGCAGTTATATGCCTACTTTATCACAAATAAGCTGAGCACTTCAAAAAATCTATTTCATTGGGCTTCATGTCCTTTTAGTGTTAATTTCTGTTTCTCCCAATAATTCACTTAATGGATCATTTATATCTTTGCCTTCCATTGGTGAAATCATATTAGCCAAAGCAATTCCTCCTATTCATGCATTTATTGATTCATTTGACAGACATTTACTAAAAATAAAACACCATCTCATGGCATTATAAAATTTGTGCTAATATTCTAAAGATCAAAGAAAATAAGCAATATGTAGAGACATATAGAAAGAAAAACTAACAAAAAAGTGTTTAGTGAAAAGGACAGTGCCGAGTTCTCTAAAGAGGAGACATTTCTTCTGAAGTCTGGAATATAAGGAGTCAGCTTTTCAAAGATCAGAAAGAAAAAAGGAAATAGATAGAGCAAACATCTAAGAAAGGAAGAAGCTGGTTAGTCAAGGGATGACAACACCCATATGGCCGTGCTGTCATGAGCTGGGAGGGTTGAGGTAAGAGGTAGGCAAGCCTGTGCATCTACTCACCAAGATTAAATTATGACAGATAGGCATCAGAGGGCATGTCAACAGCAGAAGGTCATATTCTTTTCCTAAGGATCACTCAGAGTTAGACTGAAGAATCGATACACTGGCAATTGTGGGGAAAATCTGGTCGATCCTGTTGGCAAGGATTTGGGAAGAGAACATTATTTTAAAACTAACTCCAGGCGAGGCAATGAGGCACACGCCTTTAATTCCTTTGGGAGGCAGAGGCAGGTGGATTTCTGAGTTCAAGGCCAGTCTGGTCTATAGAATGAGTTCCAGGACAGCCAGGCTACACAGAGAAACCCTGCCTCAAAAAATAAATAAATAAAATAAAACTAACTCCAAGGTTGGTCTAGGATAAATATAGACTCCACCAAGCTGATTTCATTTACATAAGCACATTAATGTGAAGCTTAATATGTAATATTTTTCCTAATAAAAACCTACAGTCAATGATGGCCTTGAATTTATAAGAGCAAAATGTCAGAATTTAATATTTTACCCTGGAGTAGGCCTGAAGGCCCAATAAAGTAGAATATTGGAATGGATCCTTTGTGCACGGTACTCACATAGTTCCTAATTATGTTATTCTGTGATTGTTAATGCTAATTGTCAACTTGACAAGGCCTAGAATCACCTAGGACAAAAGCCTCCAGGCACTCCCATGAAAGACTAAGTTAGTTTCTGAGCACGTCTGTGAGGGATTATCTAGATTATCATAATTGATGTGAAAGAATCACATTAGCTATGGACAGTGACTTTCTACAGGATGGGATCTACAACTGAACACAAATTAGAAGGTGATCTGAACATTAGAATACCCTTCTTTTCTGCTTCCTGACTTTGGATACACTATGAGCAATTCCCTCAAGCTCCTGAGGCCAAGCCTTCCTTGTCATGGTGGACAGTTCCTTTGAACAGTGAGCCAAAATAAATCTTACATTCCTC
Organism: Rhynchomys soricoides; assembly: GCA_019843965.1. Lineage (NCBI taxonomy): Eukaryota > Metazoa > Chordata > Mammalia > Rodentia > Muridae > Rhynchomys > Rhynchomys soricoides. Next base: position 2,859,374 of record JADRCH010000010.1, read on the forward strand.
AAGTAGCTCTTGTTATGGTATTTTATCACCAACAGAGAAAGCAAGAAATATGTATCTCCTCAAAAAATTGTCTGATGTGTATTTGATTACCCCAAGAAATTCAGAAATATATTGATAAGGAAGCACAGCATTCCTAGAAGTTCCAATTGTTTCCTGTCTTATGTATACAGGCACAAGTAGGGGATGGTTTAATATATTTGAGTTCTCTGATTTATGGCTCTAATTGGATCCTGTGCTGGTAAAACCAGGTAGCAACACAGAGATTAGAGATGCAAATTCCTATCACAGGGCATACTGATGGAATGATAATCAAACTATTTTCATATCTGATGAAGACTAATTAGTCGCAGGATATGAAGGCATTAATATAGATTGACATCTATTGAAATCTTGGCTTATATCAGAGAAAATATTTTAAGTCAGATGTGCAAACTACCTAGGCATTATTCAAGCCCCCATAATTAAGACTATTTGGGGACTCAGAACCTCTTGATAGAGGAGAAGGCTAGATCTTTTCAGGACTTGGACCTTTCAGTATAGCTACAAGTTGACACTGACGGTGGACCATGAAGCTTCTAACACATTCTTAACACAAAGATCTGAAGCAATTGGCTAGTATGGCTGTGAAAAGGAAGAAATAATCATAAATCATAATCATTTATATATCTCATATATAGATACTAGTTTTAAGCTGATCTCTAGAGATGCAAAATGTCATGTGGTCTGCTTGTCAAGTGGAGGTCCATGAAGATGAGATGATAGGTAGTCTGGGTCCAATATTCCCATAGGATAGTGAAGATTAGAGAATAAGTAAAGTTTGGACCCAACATCAATTTACAATGGGCATATGAAAACTCATTTTTGGATCATTTCACTAACCCTTAGCACAGAAGTATTTAGCAAAAGACAGAGATTCTTTATACTACATGCTCCCCAGTGAAGATGTCTATTATGTTAGGAAGGGACAAGAAAAAGTCCATAAGTTAACCGATCATCACATCAGCAAAGATACCAAAGTGAAATCAACACAGGAAACAAGGGGAAATATGACCTGCATCAAAGAACTGAGTCAGAGGTAGAAATTTCTTCTAAATCCTTAATAAAGTTGCCTGTGTGACAGAGAACTTACCAAAATGGCAATTGAAATTTTATTTGTTCTTATGATTATTGCTGTTACTCTAGATGATGTGTAGTTGTTAGAATAGATCAAGACTATCCTTGACATCAGATACAAAACTATTGATGTGTAAAAAGTTTATTTTCCTTTTCATTCAATAGGAAAAAAATCATTAGCAATTTGTACTTATATGGCAGTATCAACAATGCATACGCACAGTATTTCCCCAGAACAGTAATGACTGTAGTAACACCACACTGATAATTAATAAGAAGCAATTTGGAACTGACCACCAAAGAATAAGGGACCTCATAGATGTCATAATAAGGCATATGCATGTCAGAGTACAGGAGTAAAGACTGGAACATTTTAAGGTCTTGTTATATTAAAAATGTATCTCAGCAACCCAATGGTGACCCATAAAATGGTGGGATGTCCATTATAAAAGGACAAATAAATGTTCATATTTATAGCACTTTTAATGAAGTCAAAGGGCAATAAAGACCAAGATATCTTGGTATGCTGTTCAGACTCAGTTATGAAGTAACAAAAGTTTGTCAGTTTTAGGTAAATCCCAGAATAAGAAAATTCTCTGTGGCAGATGGAAACTAATTAAAATCTGTTCTTATTTTTTTTTTTAATAACATAGAAGACCTGTTTGCATGAATTATTTGCACACAATACATGACCAAGTATGGAGTACTTAGAAGTCCAAATAGAAAAGCATTAGATAACTTTCCTATGGTTAGTGGATTTCATATGCTTGAGTAAGGGAAGATCCTCTCTGCCAGCATCTACTCTGTATTTGAAAGTAGTGTACTAACAAACTAAAGAAATTAATCATCACTTGGCCAAAATTATAAAATAATCTGAAAAGGAATCCTAATAAGAGTAGGAAGAAAGATACAAAAGGAGAGACCAGGACTAATTACTCTTGTGATAAGAATAGATGAATTTGGAAAGAATCAAACATGTACAGTTCAGTGAACCAGCAAACGCCTAAAATAAATGAGGAGGAAAACAAAGAACAAACAGTATTTGAACTAACCAAGAAAGTAGTCCTCAAATAAAAGATAGCTAATATCTTGATAATAACTCTAAGTAATAATGATCTTAAGTATTAAAATCTATAAATAGATCCAACCATTTGTTGCCTGCAAGAAACACAGTTCACTGATAAAAATGAAAACTTAAAAGTCAAAGTATTAAAAAATTATATACTAAGCAGACAGATAAGGAAATATGCAGGTGTAGCCATTCATATATTACAAAGTAGATTTAATGATGAAATTAGTCATAAAAACTACTACATATTTATAAAGGAAACAATACCTTTCTGAAGACATTGTAACACCCATAAGAATATATACTTCAAGTGTTAGTGCACCTAATTTTATAAAACAAACACTACTAGACATAAAGTGACATATAGGTCTAGATGTAAAGCTTACGGGTAGCTTCAATATCCAAATCTCATGCACTGATACTTTCCAGACCCCTTCTAATAAATAACTTCAGTTCTAAATAGAACCATAAAACAAATGGACTTAGATATCTACAGAATATTCCACCCAAGAGCTATGGAATATATGTTCTATTTAGAAGCCAATGGAACTTTCTTCCAGAAAGACAAATCTGGACAAGTAAAGTCTTAAAAAATGCAAAAGAATCAAAGTAACTTCTGGTCTCTTATCAAATCAGAAGTCAATGCTGGGAGAAGCAACAGAATTGAGCAATCATGTATGAAGATCGAGTAAAACAGACTTGCATAACAGTGTGTCATTAAAGAGAGCAGCAATAAAAAATTTCTAGAATCAAAGGAAATCAAAGTACAATTTGTCATAACCTTTGGGATCCAGTAAATAGGGTTGTTAAAGAAAGGTTCATAATTATGAGAAACTACATCAAAAATTAAGAAAGGTCTCAAATAACTAAGCTGTATGTTTTAAGGTGTGAGAAAAACAAGAATTAGCCACTCATAGAATTGGTTAGATAAAAAAAGCAAAGATAAAATTAAAAAGATAAAAACTAGGACAAAGATTTTTGAAATGGAGACTAAAAGAACAATACAAAGATACAGTGAAACATATAATTAAAAAAACATAATAAATAAGCCTCTATACAAATTAACAAAAAAGAAAGAGAGAAGACTAAATTAATAAGTTAGAGGTAAAAGAAGGACAATACAGCAAATGCCAATGGAAAGTAGAGGAGCATCGGGGAATATATTTTAAGATAAAATTTTTGTTCTTCTAAAGTTCCATATATTTACATAAAGTTTTTATGATATCCATCTAATATCACATTCCTACAGCTCCCCATGGTGCTTCCCATCCTGTCTCCTTCTAAACTTCATGTCCTGCTTTTACTTGCATTATTAACCAACCATGAGTCCAATGAGTGCTGTTTATATGTACACAGATATATAAGCATCCACTGAAACATAATCTAGACACCTGCAGCCGCATCTCCAAAGAAGAGCAACCCTCCCTTCTTATTATGGAATATTTTCAAAACATATTTTATGATAAGTTGGGAAATATGAAAGAGATGGGTGAGTTTTAAACATATATGGCTACCAAAATTAAACCATGAAACCATAAACAATGTAAACATACATTCAATGAACAGTGAGAATAAAGAAGTAATTATCTCTCAACTTAAAACCTTAAAAATCCTAGGGAAAGATTGATTTATGGCTGGATATTACTAGGACTTTAGAGAACTAACACAAATGCTCCTCAAATTAGTCCACAAAATAAAAACAGAGGGGATGCCAGCAAACTCAATATATAAAGGCAGTATTTCTCTGATACCAAAATCTGAAAATTATACAACATAAAAGTAAACAAAACATCAATTTCCCCAGCGAACATGGACAAAAAAACTTCTCAGTAAGATACTAGGGAACAGATTTGCAGTGAGTCCCCTGGTGTGGAGCGGGTTGAAGCAAGACACAGAGTAGGACTCTGGTGTGGCTTGAAAGACTGATCATCTCCAGATGTTCTAGTTCTCTAACTGTACTGAATGCTGATAATAACTTTCAAAAAGTCCATAAAAATTCCTTGCTAATTATGAAGGTTAAAAGTGGATGGCTTAGGCAATTAACATCTGTCGCCTAAGAGGGGTTGGGGTGGAGAGGAATTAAGTAATGTAGCCTTTGTTCTATCTCAGTAGGAACTGCTGGGCTCTAACTTTCAGACTGCTAGTTGGAGTCACAGGAAAAATAGGGGACATTACTTTGAAAAGTGACTTTAGTGTTTATTTCTAAGTTGTAAGAAGTTTCCTGTGAAAGCTCTCTAAGAAAAAGGGAAAAGAACCTAAAAGGACAAGGGAAATTCGCTCTCCTTTCTTTGTCCTCAGCACTTATACATCTTTCAGAATACAAAATCACATGGTAAAAAGTTTATCATAAGTTTACACATAAATTCAAATCATAAATTGAAATAGAAGTTTACAGAGAATGTTTACATGCATAGCCATTAGGAGTAATTATCTAGCTAAACATTCATCATCTATCACAGCTCCACAGGTTCATTGAAAGTTAACACCATAACTAAGCTATTAGTGAAGTTTTGTATAGATAAACCCAGTCAATATTTTATCTTCTGTCCTAGCACCTATAATAAATCATTAGTTCCTTTTTTATGACCTTTGATTAATGTTTTACAGCCTCTTGTAATGTGCTCTGAATAGTAGAAAGTCTGCTTACTATCAGAAGCAATTAACTCATGACACATGGGAGACTGACAGAGTTCTCATTGCAGTTTTGACTATTGAGACCTAATAGCAGTCCCATTATAAAAGAGATTAATAACTACTGGCATAATTTTAGGAATTCTTATAGGATCATCATAAATAATTGAAAAGTCATTTACTTTTATATATAGCATCACTACAAGGCAGTACATCTTCAGAGATCCACAGAGATCTGATCAAAAGAGTGGACTAATACCTAGTGATTGTCATATATATTTAATAATAACAGGAAAAGCATATAAATAGCAGAAATCTTTCCTAAAATAATTTTCTCCTGGGACTTGTCTATGGGAGCAAATCTGTTGTGGATTATTTTAATTCCAGGCAGACCATCTCAGGACGATCACCTACTAGTTATTAGCTTGTCTTATGATAGCTCCTGACACAAATTAAATACAACATTAAAAAAGAACACATACTATGACAACTAGGCTTCATTCCAGTGATGTGAGGATGGTTCAATGTATACAAATCAGTAAATTTAATATAGCACATAGACTCAGGAACAGAAATAATGTGATCATCTCAGTAGATACATAAAAAGCCTTTTAGTAAAATTCATAATTACTTCATAATAAAAACACTAAAGAAACTAGGAATAGAAGGAACATACCTCAACATAATAAAGGCTATATATGGTATAGTTAACATTATACTGAAAGCATTTCCTCTAAAAATCAGGATAAAGGAAAAAGTATGTTCTCTGCCTTAGTTGATATAGGATTTGAAATTTTAGAGTAATAAAGCAAGAAAAAATTAAAGTCTTCACATATGAAAGGAAGAAATCAAATTATCCCTCTTTGCACATAATAAAATTGTATGCATCAAAGTCTTTCCCAGAAAACTTTCAGATCTGATCAGCATCTTCAACAAAGTCAAAGAATTAAATAAACCAACATATAAAAAACCAAAATAAACAAATGGTTTTTCTATATACCAGTAAAGAACATGGTGATTTAAAAATGGGGAAAATACTATTAGCAATAGCTTCAAACGTTAAAATACTGAGGAGCAAACTTAACCAAGGGTCTGAAAGTCTTCTACAGTAGAAACCAAAACCACCAAAGATACAAAATGAAGGGGACACTAAAACCTAGAAAGTCTTCCAGTGTTGGAGTATCAGCAGAATACATTATGAATATGGTTATATTGCTGAAAGTAGAATATCAGAATTCTTGTGGCCTTTTTCTCAGAACCAGAAAACAGAATCCTGAAATTCTAAAATCTAAAGTGATACTAAGCATAAAAAGAAATGCTAAATAAATATAAATATCTGATCCAAAATTTTATAGAGCCAGAGTAAAAAATAAATCATGGCGCTGGCACAAAATCAGACATATGAACTAATGAAGCAAAATTTAAAAATAATCTCACACTCTACATTCACCTAAGTTTTGACAATGATGATGCACTGAAGAAAAGAGAGCCTCTTCCAAAAATGTCAAAAAAGGGGGGGGGAGGAGATAGCCACATGTAGAAGAACAAAATCGAACCTTTGTCTCTCCTGCTGTACAAAAATCAACACAAAACACACCAAGGACCTTAATGTGTGAGCTGAAACTCTGAAATTGTTAGAAGAAACACTTCAAGACACAGACAAGAGCAAAAACTCTCAGAAAAGAACTCCAGCAGCTCAGGAAATAGTCACAAGCATTGAAAGTATAATTGCATTAAGTTAACATTTGGGTGCTAAAGAAAACAGCAGCATGAGAAACAAAGGAAGAAAGTGTTTGCCAATTATACATCTAACAGGCAAGTAATATATAAAACACATGGCAATCACAAAAACTAGCACCAAAGACAGAAACCATTCAAATAACAAATGGGTCAAGTAAAGTTACAAGCAATTCATAGAAAATAAAGTACAAATAAACAAAAGAATAAGAAAGTGTTCAACACCCAAGAACAGACTCTCAGGAGGCAAGCTTCAGTGAGATAGCTCATTTAATTGGGAGAACAAAGAATATTTAAACCTTTAGGGACTGGGTAGGGGGTCTTTGGAGAAAGAGTACATCATTGGCCAGGACCATAGAAGTTGTTTCTAGCTTCTGGCTTTTATGAAGAAAGCAGCAATGAACACAGTTGAGCAAATGTCTCTATGGTAGAGTGAGGCATCTTTTGGGAATATGCGCAAGAGTAGTATAGCTGGATCTTGCAGTAAATTTATTCCCACCTTCCCAAGGAACTGCCACATGGATTCTCATAGTGGCTATAAAGATTTGCAGTCCCACCAGCAATGGAGTGTTCTCCTTGCACCACATCCATGCCAGCATGAGCTGTCACTTGCATTATTGATCTTGTCATTCTGATGGATTTAAGATGAAACTCAATGTAGTTTTGATTTGCATTTCCCTGATTGCTAAGTATGTTGAACATTTCTTTAAGAATTTCTGAGACATTTACGTTTCCTCTTTTAAGAATTTGCTGTTTAGATCTTCATTCCATTTTTAAATGAGTTATTTGTTTCCTAGATATCTAGTTTTTTGAGTTATTTATATATTTTAGATATGAGCCCTGTATCAGATGTGAGGTCGGTAAAAATATTTTCCCATTCTATAAGCTTCAGTGAGAATGACAGTGTCCTTAGCCATGAAGAAGCTTTTTAGTTTCATGAGGTCCCATTTACTAATTGTTTATTGCAGTTCCTGTGCTAATGATGTTCTGCTTAGAAAATCTTTTCCTATGTCAGTGAGTTCCACTATTCCCTGCTTCTCTTCTTTCAGAATTATCTGTTTTTATGTTGAGGACTTTGATCTATTTTGAGTTGAGTTTTCTGAAAGATTATAAGCATGGATCTACTTGGATTCTTCTACATGGTCCAGTTTGAGCAGCACCATTTGTTGAAAATGCTGTCTTTTGTTCCAGTGTGTATATTTAGCTTCTTTATAAAAGTCCCCATGTTCACAAGGGTGTATATTTATGTCTGGGTCTCCAATTCTATTCCATTGATTGACATCTTATTTTGTACCAATACAATGAGGTTTTTATTACTATCATCTGTATTATAATTTGAAGTTAGGAATGGTGATCCCTCCAGCAGTTCTTTTATTATTCAAGATTGATTTAGTTATCTTGGATTTTTGTATTTCCACTTTCCTTTCAATATCTGTGAAGAACTGTGTAGGATTTTTTATGGAGATTACATTGAATCTGTAGATTACTTTTGGTAAGATGGTCATTTTTACTATATTAGTTCTACAAATCCATGAGCATGGGAGATTGTTCCATCTTCTTATATCTTCTTCAATTTCTTCCTTTAATGTCTTCAAGTTTTTTCATACAAGTTTTTCACTTGTTTGGTTAGAGCAAAATATTTTATATTACTTGAGGATATCATGAAAGGTCCCTGATTTCATTCTCAGTCTATTTGACATTTGAATATAGGAAGGCTATTGATTTTTGTGAGTTAATTTTGTATTAAGTAACTTTACTGAAAGTGTTTATCAGCTGTAGGGGTTCACTGGTAGAAATTTTAGGGTCTCTTATGTATACCGTCATATTATCTTCAAATTAAGATACTTTGACTTCTTCCTTTCCAATCTGTATATCCTTGATCTCTTTCAGTCATCTTATTGGTCTAGTTAAGACTTCAAGTACAATATTGAAGAAATATGGAAAGAGTGAACAACCTTGTCTTATTCCTGATTTTAGTGGAATTGCTTTGAGTTTCTCTGTTTAAGTTGATATTGAATATAGGCTTGCTGTAAACTGCCTTTATTATGTTGAGGTATAAACCTGTATCCCTAATCTCCCAGGACTTTTATCATTAAGGGCTGTTGGATTTTGTCAAAGGCCTTTTCTGCATCTAATGAGGTGATTACGTAGTTTTTGTATTTCAGTTTGTTTATATGATCAATTACATTTATTGATTTATAAATCTTGATCCATCTCTGAATCTCTTGGGAGAAATCTACTTGTTCAAGGTAAATGATCTTTTTGATGTGTTCTTGAATTCTGTTTGCAAGTATTTTATTGAGAATTTATGCATCTGTATTCATAAGGAATATTGGTCTGGTTCTTTGTTGGGTCTTTATGTGGTTTGGTGTCAGGGCAACTGTGACTTCATAAAATGCTTTGAGTAATATTGCTTCTGATTGGGCAATGCTGCATCTGATTCTCTTTTGTAAAATAATTTGAGAAACATGAGCTTTAACTCTCCTTTGAAATTGTCGTAGAATCCTGCACTAAAACCATCAGGCCCTGGGCTTTTAGGGCGTTGGGGAACTTTTGGTGACTTTTTATTTCACTAAGGGTTATAGATCTGTTAAAATTGCTTATCTGCTCTTGATTTAACTTTGGTAAGTGGTATATATCAATTAAGTTATACAGTTCTTCTAGATTTTCCAATTTGGTGGCCTATAGGTTTTAAAGTGTGTTCTAATGGTTCACTGGATTTTCTCAGTGTCTGTTATGTCTCTGTTTTCACCTCGACTTTTCTTAATTTGTTCTCTCTCTCTCTCTCTGTGTTTTCGTTAATTCAGGTAAGGGTTTGGCAGTCTTAATGATTTTTTCAAAGAGCAACACCTTACTTCACTGATTCTTTGTAATTTCTGCTTGCATTTTATTGATTTCAGGCCTAAGTTTGGTTATTTCTTGTCTACTTCATTTGGATGTTATCTTCTTTTTGTACTAGAGTCCTCATGTGCACTGTTAAGTTATAAGATCTCTACATTTAAAAAAAGTAGTAGGCCCTTAAAGCCACAAACTTTAGTCTTAGAACCTCCTTCATTGTATCCCATAAATTTGGGTATTCTGTGTATTTGTTTTCATACAGTTCCAGAAAGCATTTCATTTCTTTCTTAATTTCTGTCTTTACCCATTCTTTATTCACTGGTGAGTTGTTCAGTTTCCTTGAGTTTGTAAGCTTTATCAGCCATTAAAATTCTTTAAATCACAAAATTCTCAGAAATATAAATGGAACTAGAAAAAATCATCCTCAGTGAGGTAATCCAGAATAAGAAAGACAAATATGCTATTTAACTTATATGTGGATATTAGCTGTTACATCAATGATAACCAAGCTACAATCTGTAGAATCACAGAGATTAGGTATAGAGTAGGGGATTACATGTGACCAGATATATCTCCTTAGGAAAGAGAAATAGAATAGATAGTTATGGATGGATGGAAGGTGGTTGGAATGGGAGGATTAAATTGGAAATTGGAGGGATTGGGGAAGAGACAGCTAAAATTAATGCCCATTTGGGGGATAGTATGAAAACTTAATAGAGTTAAAGCTTAGATAGATAGATAGATAGATAGATAGATAGATAGATAGATGATGGATATATATATATATATATATATATATATATATATATATATATCCCAACTGGACATCTTTTGTCACCAAATTTAGTTTCAAGTATCAGGAATGGGTTATATCTAACTGAGTTTGTCAAGAGGGTCCCCTGGGTAATCCCAAATAACTCAGGCTGTTACCAAGACTAAAGTTTGCTTCTACAAACTGATGACAATACCCAATTGCTGAAGACAACATCTACTACATAATTCATTGAACATGGAGAAATAGAGCTGGTGTCTATATGGAGCCTTTCATGGTAGTGTCTTTGGTGCAGGTAGGTATTCTGCATGCTATCAAAGGAGAAACCTAAACCTTAACCAAGCCACAGACCCTTTGATCAATAATGGTGTCCTTACATGCAAGATATGCTAGTGAAAGTTCACACAGATTATGGTAGTAACCAACCAATATCTGATTTGACTTAAGGCCTACTCTATATGTTGGAACCCATGCACAGCACTGATTGGGTAACCAAGAACCCATGACTTAAAAGTCCAGGAACCTAGGGTAAAACCAAATACTAGTGTTTTTTTTTTAAAAAAAAAAAAAAGTAAGTAAGAGTAATAAAATGACTCCTAATGACATTCTACTATATAGATTAGTGCTTTCTCAGCCATCAAAGAACCTTCTTCTTGTATCATATGGGAACAAATGCAGAGACCCACAGCCAGGAATTATGCAGAGAATGAAAGATCATGGAACACTCAGCCCTGCATGGGATTTCTCCATCAAACATCTGTCAGGGAACCCTGCAGAAGAAGAGGTAGAAGGAGTATAAAAGCCAGAGGGGGAGAAGGACAATGAGAAAACACAACCTTCTAAATCAGTGGCTCGATGCACATATGATCTTATAGAGACTGGGGCAGCATGCATAGGATATACACAAGTCTACACTAGAGGATGTGATCTCAGAGCTGAAAGAAGTAGACACGTGCCCCCGCCCCTAATCCAGAAGTTATCTCCAATTGATAGCCACCTGCAAATAAAAATTTATTTTTCTCCAAGGAAGTCTTACTGGGGAAACAAACTACTCTTAAGGGTGAGCTGCATTCTCAGCACTAAGTGGCCACAGAAAATTAATCCAATGGTGGTGTTGGAGATTCCTTTTCTCATAATGGCATGTCAGGGCTTTTAGTTTTTGTTCATCTTATTTTACATTTTGATTTTATTTTATTTGGATATATATATATATATATATATTGTTCTTCTCTCTTTTTACCCTACAGGTCTTTTGTGTATATATTATGGCTTCCAGTTTAGTGATTTTGTAGGATTTCTGTGTGTGCAAATGAGTTGGTCTCTGCATCTATAACTATTTTAAGCGCTTCTCTTGGGCTCCTTCCCTTCTCTTAGTTTCTTTTGTCCTATTCCAGTGTATTAGTTTTTTTCACTCATCATATTTTATTTTACTATTACCTCTTAGAAGCCTGTTTGTTTTCTAATTAGAGTAAAAAAGGAGGTGGCTCTGGATGAGAGAGAGGTGGGGAGGAACCATAATAGGATATACTATGTGAGGAAGAAAAGCTGTTTTCAATAAAGGGAAAAACTAAGGCCAGTAAGAAAACAAACAAAAACAACAATGTCGACAAACCCAAAGGAAACAAATAACAAATGCTTGTAAAGATACAAGAAGAAAGAAACCCTATACACCGCAGATGGGAATTTAAAGTAGTATGTTCTCCATGGAAATCAGCATGGAAGCTCCTCAACAACTAAAAGTAAAGCCAGCATAGAATCCAGCTATATTTTTACTGAGAATATGCTAGAAGCAGCCTAAGTCATCAACTACAGAGATACCTACAGTCTATCTGTGTTTATTCTAACAATATTGACAACTGCCTAGTTATTCAACCAATCTAGATGTTCACCAATCAATGAATAGATGAAGAAAATCATCATATATAAAATCACGGCAGATACATAGATAGATAGATAGATAGATAGATAGATAGATAGATATGACTTTATTTTGCCAAAAAAAGAACAAAATTATGTCATCTGTTGGAAAATAGAGGGAGCTGGAAAGCCTTATAATAAATGACAGGAATCAGATGTATACAGTTATTACACATCTATCGTGCATGATTTGGGAAAAATAAGCAAACTGGAGAAAAGTGAGGGCAATGTAATAGGCATGGATGTGGTCAAAGGGCATGATGTGCATGAATAAAATTATCCCAAAGAACCCATCACTTTGTGCCACTGTACACTACATGTGCACTAGTAACTCTTTAAAGGAGAACAGATTATAATTTGGTCCTGGTAGAGTCTAGAGACCTTATGATGCATCACCAAGTGACGAAGTGACCAAATGCTCCCATAATGAACTGGTAGTTAGCCTCAGAGTCACAAAAATGAATAGGGAACCAATATATAATGAATTCAAATTGCTGAAAATAGCACACAAAAATCTCACAAAGAACCCAGGTTAGATGGAACCTGCCCATTCTGTTCCATTACCTCACTCTTAGAAACACGCCTATAGTCTTATATGGTTTGACCAACTATTAGAACACCAAAAGTACCAGTCTAGTTTACACATGAAGTATAGACCACACAGTACAAATCTGAAGAAGCTGAACTATATACATGAAGGAGATGTCTATAGCAGGGTAAAATTGTATGTGATGTGTTTTATTATACAATATGTATGGGGAAAGACTGCTTCTGAGTTATAGATCTATGCTAATTCATAGATTGGTAAGCTGATCAGGAATTTGAAAAGAACAAAACTGATAACAAATAGTATATGAATTTATGTCTGAGAAGACAGAATAAAGAATGTATTCCAACAAGTGCCTACTCGAGGACATCCACATCTTGAGGAGACCCCCAGATGAACAAATGGATGAGATGCTGCATTTTGAAGATGCCAGTCAACCATTCCAGTGTTTGCTCAGTGGTCCCAGGTACAAAGTAACCATGGAAGTATGGTCTTTCCCCCATTGAAGTCTGGCTAGCACTGACCAACCTGCCAACAGCAGAGCCTCCATATGGTATCATTTCCCAGAGGAAGCTGTCTGCTTTTATGCTGGTTGAATTAACCCATGCACATCACCCTCATATCTATTTGCTTTTCATTTCTGAGGTATTTCAGTCAACATCATTTTTGTGATCTTAAACATGCCTTGCCCTCCCAGACAGTGCCTCAACAGCACATGTACCTTATAAAAGAACAGTGCAGGAGGATGGAGAAATGGTTCACAGGTTAAGAGTACTTGCTGCTCTTCCAGAGGACCCAAGTTCAATTCCCAGCACCAGGACAGAAGCTTACATCCACCCTAACTCTAGTTCCAGGGACTCCAACAACTTCTGGCCTTGCTGAGCCCAAGTTATGGAATTGATGTGGACACACATGCAGACAAAAATACCAATTAATTAATTAATTAATTAAATGCATACAAAAACAAACCTTAAAAACAGTACATTAAAAAAAAGAATTCAGTGGTTTTTTGACATGCCACCACTTTCAAAGGCAGCTGGCTTAATAATGAAATGGCTAATGTGTGTAGCCTTCTGAAAGCTCAGCTGTACCCAAATTGGGGCTGAATAGCCTGCATTGTACTTCAGGATACAATAATGTGCTTCAAACAAATAGCATTTCCCCTATGACCAGGAAGCATGGGTTCAGGGCTCAAGAACAGGAAGTGGGAGATGCTGTTCTTGCTCTGACAACTAATAATCTTCTGGGAGTGTTACTCTACCTCTTCCTGTGAACTTCAGTCACATGTGTTTGGGGGCTCTAGAGCCCAGTGAAGGAAGGTGGCTCCTATAGAACAAGATCACCCTCCAAATGAATTATAAACTAGGCTAATCTCTGCTCATGACTGATTCCTCATACTTCTAAGCCAACAAGAGAGAGAATCACTTTACCAAGTGGATGATGGCTTCCAAGTGTCAGAGCGATTTGGTTACTGCCATAAAAGTAAGCAGTGTGAAAGACACACATTTAGAACATAGAAAGTCCACTAGACTGCTTCTCAGCATCTCTTTCTGTGTAGCCCAAATGGATATCTGTGGCAATGACTTAGCCACAGAACTTGGATTATGCTGAATTCAGGTCTAATTGTCCTTGCGAAGTAAGGAATTCCATTAAGCAGAGATATTGAAGAAAGGTAAATAGAGTTGAAATGTTTGGTGCTGAAGTAGGCTGCTATGAACAACAGTCAAACCTTGTGGTGCTCAAAAACAGATCAGGGTCTCCACACTCCTGTCTCGGTGCCAGCACCTCTAGGATAGCCTCGCAAAACCGTGACCCAGCTGCTGCCAGCGTTGCCGCCCTTCGGAAAGGAGCCGAGCCCTGCGGGGGCGCCCCCTGCCCAGGGCCCTGTGGCCAAGAGGCTACAGCAGGAGCTGATGACACTCTTGATGTCTGGTGACAAAGGAATTTCTGCCTTCCCTGAATCAGACAACCTGTTCAAATGGGTAGGGACCATCCACGGAGCATCCGGCACCGTATATGAAGACCTGAGGTATAAACTCTCACTAGAGTTCCCCAGTGGCTACCCTTACAATGCACCCACAGTGAAGTTCCTCACACCCTGCTACCACGCCAATGTGGACACCCAGGGCAACATCTGCCTGGACATCCTCAAGAATAAGTGGTCCGCACTATATGACGTCAGGACCATCTTGCTCTCTATTCAGAGCCTGCTAGGAGAACCCAACCTCGATAGCCCTTTGAACACACATGCTGCGGAGCTCTGGAAAAACCCCACAGCATTTAAGAAGTACCTGCAAGAAATCTATTCAAAGCAGGTCTCCAGCCAAGATCACTGACACAAGCTGTCTGTCTCTCTTTGTGTCGTCTCTTTTCTTAGACTGTATGTCCTTTCTCCTTGATTTCTAAGCTGTACTGTTATTTTTGTTTTATTTGTTGTTGTTTTTTTTAATTAAGTCTGCTTTAACCCTTTTTAACCCATTTTTAACAATGTATATTAAATAAATACATGTTGATTGTTTTTGTATAAAAAAAACAGAGATCATAACAGCTGTTGTTTTGTTTTTTTAGTGTGTGTGTGTGCACGCACCTAGGTATGCATGCATGTATATGTGTAAGTGAGCATGCACTTGTGATTAAATGGGTATGGAGACCAGAGATTGAATTGAGTGTCTTCCTCAGTCACTCTCTACCTTGTTTTATGAGCCAGGGTCTCTCACTGACCCTAAAGGTTGCAGACTAGCTAATGAATTCCAGGGATCTTCTTGTCTCTACCACCCCAGTTCTGGGACTACAAACAAGTGTGCCTAGCTTAAAACACACACACACACACACACACACACACACACACACACGTTCTAGATACTGAGAGACCTCTCAAGGCAAGCACTTTACCACCTGAGTCACCTCTCCAGCCCCAGGTTCTACTTTTCATGTTACTTAAAACAGTTTTCTCTTCTCATTTCTCTTACAAATGGAAATGCAGGACTCAGTGGTAGCTAATGACTTTAAGTTTAAAAGGAAGTGTGACTAATTTGCTATCGCCCAGTGATCATCAAATTGCCAATGGGATTTTCTGAGTGCTCTCTTCGGGATGCGGAGGGACAGAGGGAATGACCTGCTGATTATCCTCTGGTTACTGATCCTGACCCAGCATCCACTTTTCTTCTCCATGTCATCTCCCACAGCAGTCTAATGTTTATGGACGTATCCAGTGGGGTTTTTATCCCTCTAACTTCTACACAGTGGGGATACAGAATGGGCTATAATGTTGTTCATTGGCATCATTAATCTATTTAGTCTCCCTGGCACAGGAGATGGTGGGAGTTTCCCAAGTGTTGAGAGAGAAGAAGGCAAATGGGGCATCTTGAATTACTCATAACAAACATCTCTCACTACCCTTGAATTTATGATATCTAGAAAGCAACTAGATCGCCAATAACTAATAACTTCAGCAATCTTGTCTATTTAATGAAGTCTCTATAAACATGACAAACAATGGCTTCACCAGGTTGGGGTTCACATGGAAAAGCTGAGATGATGATTTGTCCAGAGGGATCATGGGAGTTTCACATGTCTTACCCACCCATTGCCCCATGCATCTTCTCCATTTGGCTATGAATGAGTTGTAGCCTTTTATAATAAATAAATAACTTAGTAATAAATTGTTTACAAGTTCTGAATGCTATGTTAGCAAATGATTGTATCCCAGGAGGTTGTGGGAATCTCCAATATAAAGCTGTCAGTCAGAAGAATGGATAACAACCTGGACTTACGTTTAGGAGCTAAAGAGAGATCAACTTCATGAGACTGCGGAACCTTATGTATAATATAGGTAAATGGTGTCAGAACTAAGTAAAGTTGCAGGGCATCCAGCTGATGTGCACTGCTGGAGCCGCCTGGCATTAAAACAAAGAAGCCACTTAGCAATGCTGATTATTATCTTAGACAAATACACAGATACTTCCCCATTCTCAGGTTTTACAACTTTAAGATATTTCCCCATCTTTAGGTTTTACAACTTAGATACTGCCCCATTTCTTAGGTTTTACATTAACTCTAAGTCAACTGCTTCGGGAGAATCGAAACCTATACACCTGCTGAAGGTCTGTGCTGCCATGGCTACGAGGAATTTCTGTCGCGGTTTTCTGCTTAAAAACTCGTGCTGTTGTCCACAATAAACGGGGCTTGATCAGAATCCTGTCTTGCTCTCCTTCCTCGTGTCTCTTGTCCCCCATACTCTTTCTCCAGGTTTGGGACTCCCTGCTGACTGCCCTGCAGGTCGGGGCAGTGCACCAGGAAATGCAGAGATACTTGTTTGAGAAAACCCTTAAACTTCTGGTACCAGATGTTAAGTACAAAGAGGAAGTACACTAGAACAGAGAATGCAGGAGAAAATAACTGGTAGGAGAGGAGAGTCAGGATGCTTACACCTTAGACTTCCCTGTGAGGTTGCTTCAAGCTGGTGGTATCCCTTCTCTATTCACTGCAGATGGGGGTGGTTGGCATGGGTGTCTTTCTCAGTCATGGTAAATTCTCTGCCTGCATTCCCTCAGTTTTAAGGGAGTAACTGATTTAGTCTCAAGGTTCCTCTATCACCCAACACTTGCCCACATTCTGCCAACAAAGTCTTGTCAAAGTATCCTAATTTGAATGTGCTGTTTATTTTTATTGAGTCTTCATCTAACTTAGTTGTTGGAGAGATAAGATATGCACAGCCCACAACTGAGATGGGAGATCTCTCAATGGAAAAGATGAGGATAACTATTTTGATCTAAAGTTAGCGTGTGGCTGTGGTTTGAAAATATGTCTACAAAACCCAATAGTCTTTCCTCCAAGAGGTGCAGTTCAACTCCACCTTGAATGTAGACAAAACGTAGAGACTCTTCTAAAGTATAGAATAAAGACGAAGTGAAAGGATTTGTTTTCTGAGACAGGCAGAAATGGCCTTGTAGGTGCTCCTTTATGTTGTGGGTCACTGGTTCCAGGAGAAGCCAAATGATGTGTTGTGAAGACCCTGGAGAAGGCATGAATATGTAAGGAGCAGCCTAGCCACCAGCCATGTGCACTAGTCATCTAGGAAGAGGATTCTCCAGCCTCAGTGGAGAGTAAAGATGATTACTGCTCTAGTGAAGAACCAAACCAAGCCAGAAGTAGCCTGACTAGCCACTCCAAATTCCTCTATTACAGAAATTGTGCAGTAATGAATATGGATTAGTTTAAGCCAATAAGCTTAGTGTTATTTGTTACATAACAATAGATAGCATCATATATACCTGGATATAGTGAAGGTAAATCATTAGTATTAACTATGCTTATTATACATCAATTTCTGTGATAAATATTTTACTTAATCTTCTCCTGTACCCTATAAAACAAGTACTATTATTAGCCTCACATTACAGATTAAGATCCCAGGGCACAGGGAAGTTAAATATCCTGCCAAGAGTCACATAGCCTGCACTGTATTACAAGGATGATAAGATGCACATTTTTCTCATAGTTAATACCCCTGAATCATAATACCTCTTATAATCAAAGATGTCTCACAATGGCTGGCAGTCATGCAGCAATTTGACATAATTGCAATTGTGTGCACATGTGTAGCCTTGGTTATGCCTGATTCTATTGTCATTGCTTCAACTGTGTTATGAGCATTGAGTCTAATTATTGCTTAAAATATTTTCTAAAGTCTATACTGTGACTTGGTGTTAAAATTAAGAGTCAGTGTGTATGCAAAAAGAGAAAAAATAGAGAGACAGATCACAAGTTTTACAGGCATGAACCAAATAACTATCGCTGGAAGATAGTTCCAATAGTAGCAATTCCACATCTCCTCAAGAAACAACAAATGAGTTCCTTGTGATATACAAGAAAAGATGAATCCCACAAATAGCTATGGCCACTGAGTAAAATGATTGACTATCATGCACCATGAAAAATGCTATAATGACCACATCCCTCCTCCCCCCCAAAAAGACAGGAAAAGATTCAAATCAAGAAGATTTTAAAATGACTATGTCTGTGTTATGAACAGCCATCACTAAGGAGCTGCGTCCAAGATGAGCTGTTAGCCTGTTTAACATGACAATGATTCTTCTTATGACTCTGTACTTTAGATGTGATATTGTATATTCATGGTGGAGGGATTTGAACACAGTGACATGACTCCTGAGCATACGCTATTATCCATATGACCTGGATTTTTGGGAGCATGTAGGACATTCCTATTCAAAGTGGAATGGTGACTTAAATGCCTGCTACTCTGAATCATTTCTGTCTCTAAAGAAGTTTTCAAGGCCAGTTGAATAATAACATGAATATACTTTAAAATGCCAAACAACCTTAAAAATAGTTGGAATGGTAAGGTTTATGTATATCTTCCATAATTAAAATATAAATAAGTGTGTCTGGAACACTTCAAGAGATTCCACGTATGACTATAGCTAAAACTTAGAGGCTCTTCCAATGTGTAGGGAAAAAAACAGGAAATGACCAGCTGCAACTTTTCCCTGTCACCTCTTCTAGCTTTCTCTTAGGAGAACAGATTTTTATTTATTTATTTTTTAAAAACCTGCTAAATACTCCAAAGAATAGATGATTCAACTCCTTAGAGAGTGACATATGAAATAATATGTGGGACACTCTTCTGTGGGAAAGGCCTATATAGAAATAAGGACAATGAGGTCAACATTGACAGATAGGAGAGTAGCGGCAGAGTGTCCACTGTTCAAGTGGATGTGTAGAGGTAATGAGTCAGTATAAGAACAAGAAGAATAAAAGCTATAGGGAGGGAGGAAGCATCAATTTTCACCCTTATGCTCACCATCTCTGATGGCTCTTGTTCTATCAATAGTCCATGTAGTCAACAGCACTCCTTTCTCTCCCTGGATTCTATATCTTTTTCTACCCTTTGGAGAAAGAGGTTGGGGAGAGGTAAAAGAGCAGGCATGCTGAGCTGCTGGGTCCAGATTCTTATCACAGGCAGGGAAGGACAATGGGGGTAACTGAGATTTCCAAATCATACTGTCAGGGTGAACTTACGTTTGTTGCTAATGACATTGATGTTATTAGGCTAGACAGAGGGATGTCAATGTGAATCATTTTCAGTGTTATTCCATATTCATAATGAACTAAATATAGTAAGAAGAATGGGACTGGCGGGCACAGCCCCTGATGGTCATAGTGGATGATTCCCATGATGAAATTATGCTAGCCCAGCTCTTGTGTTCCCAGAGGGGCAGAGAGAGCCATATCCCTAACCTCTAACCCAAAGATGAAACCAACACATAGTTGTTCGATTTTTATCCTTCCTTCCCAGTAGCCAAATTCAAATACCATGTCAAAAGTCCAGGCAATTGGCTCTGGCGTATGGAGATTTACACTATACAGGTCCAGCCAGGAGCAGCTAATCCTAGCATCCTCTTTCCTAAGGCAGTCTGTACCACACATCAAAGTCTGCAGCCATGATTCTCTTTAAATGAGAAAGTTTGTATTTTCATTATGTAAAACAAAATAAGAGATAGTTTTGGCTTAAATAAAATAAATAAGTCCCTTTCCTATCCATAATACCACCAAAGGTGGGGGAGGGGGAGATAATTGATCCTTTTGTAACTTCCAAAACTGAATATTAAGCTGGTAATGCCTAGGAAGCAGAAGTCTTAGATCATACATGTAATAGAATGAAACTAATGTTGACTCTGTATCTATGCCATTGAGCATTTAGCTACAAATAAAGACAAAATAAAATAATGCTTTGCTTTTAATTTTTGGAATTCCGATATAATATAGTACATATTCATGCTAAACAACTGAAAAATAATTATATGCAGTCTACTGGCTCAGGATAACCATTGTAGCAATTTAGTCTTTCAGCCTTGTCCTGATTGGCAGTTACACGCGGGTGATACTGCCTCAAGGCAAGTGATTTAAGATTCTTTTGTATAAACAACTTGATTCATGCATGTATCATTTCAACACTCACCTGAAAGTCATCCAGAAATATTGCTCAGCATTTAAAAACTCATCATTATGATCTGTGGGAGTAGAATTGGTATCATGCCTCTTGAGTTTGGAAATAACTTGGAGATGGGGAGATAAAGGGTATTCAAGCTGAGTTCTGGTTTGTTCTCTAGAGGCACCATATTTCCCGGAGTGCCTGCCTTCATGATTCTGAGACACAGTTGATAAGACTTGATATGATATCTGGGAAATGGAGGTGAAGAGTCACTCTTTGAAGCTTTTTACATGTTGGTACACCAACAAACAGGAGAAATGGGCACCTAGCATGTTCTAGTCCTTAGTTCTCTCTACTCCATGTCCACCTCTTCTGTCTGTCTTCTGACCAACCACCACCCATATTACTTTTAACACAGACTCACCAGTATGGAAATGTGGAGACAGCGGCTTTCCAATCCCCTCTGCAAGTTTCTCTAGGTTTTGAATCTTTAGTTATCTACCATGCTAGCATTTATATTTGCTTCAACCTTCTAGCCTGTTCACTGGACACCAGAGCCATCTACTAATTGCCTACCTACCCACACCAAACCCTTATTTTCAATGTCGTTTGTGTGGTAAATGCCTTGTCTCATTAAATACTGAGTTTCCTTTCTTCTCTTACTTGCTTCTCTTAATGTCACGATTATTTTTTAGTAAGATGGCTCCAGGTAATCAAATTTAAGAAGGAGAGTCTCTTGACTGTGCCTGTGTTTAGTACCAAATGGAAGGCACAAATAAGTCTCAGTGGACCGCAGTAGCCACAGTGTTAGCCGTTTTAAGCATCCTATACAACCAAGACTCAAGTGACTGTGGAAGAAAAGACATAAACTGACTGGTACTGTTGGCACAGAACATCATAGAAGAAGCAGTAAAGACAAACTTTGGGATTTGTTCGCTATAGCTGGTAAAGAGATAGGAGAAATAAAGCAAAAAGTCAAAATGTCACATTCCCAGTTCCAAAATCAGGACTACAAGACAACTACTGCTACATAAAGGAGTTTATCATCTTTTAGGTTACAGTTGAGGTTTCTAAATAGAAAACTCCCAATGTTTAATCACTGGGTCACTGAAGTATACAGCAAATTGAATTTACAAGCTTTCAGAAACTCTTTATGTCAAATTTAGTAGTCAATTAGTTGATAAGGCAGAGAATGCCAGTATTTAAAGTGAGGATACATGAGTAAATTCAAAGTTAGGGACACTGAATGGTGCCAAGAGCAGTCAGTTACCAATGCACACCTCACACGCAAGGTGAGAAGGTGGGAAGGGGAGTCTTCTCTTTCCTGAAGAACCGATGAAGGGGGCCTGCATTACAGAGAGGTTCTGATTGTCCTACAAACCTTCCCTATACTTTCTCACTACTTTTACTAGTCCCAGCATGCCCACGGAATGTATAATAGCCCATGAACACACACACACACACACACACACACACACACACACACACACACACA
>JADRCH010000010.1:2881456-2953880 GCA_019843965.1 Rhynchomys soricoides
ACACACACACACACACACACACACACACACACACACACACACACACAGACAGAGACAGAGACAGAGACAGAGACAGAATAAATTACAATGCTTGAATCTTACAGATATAAGATCAAATCTGGGAGGTGGGAGATATGCCTAGGAAAGACTCTTGAGGATTTGCATACGGATGAAAAGATATAAAATTACAATTGGAAAACTGTGCTGGTGACAGTAGTAGCAAAAGCTCTAAATTTAGCATCTCAGTGGCAGGTTTCTAGCAAGTCTTGAAAAACCAATCTTCTGAAATTTATTAAAACATTATGATTTTTTTTTAAAAAAAAATCTTTATTTTTTTCAAAGAATTTATATTCCATTGTTAAGGCTGGACAAGTATTCTAGAGGTAGTTGGCTATGTTATGAATAATTTAGTATGTCCACAGTGTTATAGATTTTTCCATCTAGATGTTCTCTTGTTAAAATGAAATGTTAGGATATATAAAATATATTTTATATTTTTATTAATGTAACAATGTGATATGTCAGATATTGAAGTATTAATTTTAAATTTCATACCAAGAAATTTAACTTAGGTGAAATAGATACATTCCTTTTAAAATTGCAACATATAAAAGTTGATATAAGAAAACATAGAAAGTATAAGTAGTCATGTCTAAGAATAGTGAGGGTGAGCATGGGCTGAGAATAGTGAGGGTGAGCACGGACTGACAATACTGAGGAGGAGCATGGACTGACAATAGTGAGGAGGAGCACGGACTGAGAATAGTGAGGGTGAGCACAGACTGAGTATAGTGAGGAGGAGCACGGACTGACAATAATGAGGAGGAGCTCGGACTGAGAATAGTGAGGAGGAGCATGGGCTGAGAATAGTGAGGAGGAGCACGGACTGAGAACAGTGAGGGTGAGCACGGACTGAGAATAGTGAGGGTGAGCACAGTTTTGTGGTTACATTCGCTTCTTTGTCAATTTTGTTTATTTTTACTTCTGTTTCTTTTCGTTTCCTTTTTGGGGGAGGGTGAACCATTTCATTTTCCAGCTCTCCACTATTTTTAGATTTCCTTTTCTTTCCTTCTCTTTTTTTTAAAGATTTATTTTATTTATTATAAGTAACTACACAGTAGCTGTCTTCAGACACCCCAGAAGAGGGTATCAGATCTCATTACAGATGGTTGTGAGCCATCATGTGGTTGTTGGATTTTGAACTTACTTCAAAATAACAGTTGGTGCTCTTAACCTCTGAGCCATCTCTCCAGCCCCTAGATTTCCTTTTCTATCAGAATAGCCAAGCAGGAAATATTTACAAGGTGAAAGGCAAATACACACACACACACACACACACACACACACACACACACACACACACACGCACTCACACTCACACACACACACAGTCACACAGTCTCTTCTCAGTATTGTATATCATATGCACTCAGAGGCTTGAATGAAGTAAGTCACATGATAGTCATAACATCAAGAGGCTTTTGCTCCTCCACAGCAGAGAATTAAATATTTGCTGGATAATGGTATAATCCACATACTTCATTTGTTCCATTTTCAAATTGGTATTTCTTCCACTTTTGTGTGATATCAGTTGGCCAAATGTCAATTCTTCATTAAAAGTAAGTTTTCTCTAAAATATTATATTAAAATTATTTCATGGAAAACAATCCCCAAGATATGTTTTTCTTCATATCTTTTTCCCAAGATATGCTTTTTTCTATCAGTGCACTGGTAAATTGTCATTTGATGTTTGTTCTTTGAAAGTATAAAGGCTCTATTTCCTCAGACTCAAGAGTTTATCTCACCGTTTTCCAAGGCCCCTTCCTGTGTCAGGCTAGTCCCCTGCCAATGTGATATGGACAAACTAACAACTAAAGGTACAAATATATATACATATTTACATATATATACATATATGCATATACATGTATACATATATACATATACACACATATGCATATAAATATATGCACATATAAACATATATACATATATGCATAAGCATATGCATGTATATACATATGTACATATGTACATATGCATATATACATGTACATACATATACATGTATACATATATGCAATATACATACATACATATATATGCATAAGTGCATATTCATATATAAACATACATGCATAAACAAATATGCATGTATATACATAACACATATACACAGATGCACAGATGCACAGATTCATACATATACATGTATACACATATGCAATAGACACATACAAATATACATACATATATACACATGCATATCTATACATCTTTACATGTATATATACATATACATGTATGCATATATACATATATGCACATGTGTGTATATACATGTGTGAATGTGTTTATGTATAGGATATATATGATGTCTATGTGTATATGTATGTGTATGTCTATGTATATTAATAAAATCATTGTGACTCTGAGAACAGCTAGTTTCCAACTTTTCTGTCATGAGGATTCTATCAGGAATCCTAGCTGAATGCCTTAACAGGGCTTCTTCTGTGTTGCATACTGGATGTTGCAAGTACCTGATTTAATGGTATTATTTTTGGTTGTTCTCTCCATTGGCCTACTCCGATCATCCCTGATGAATCAGCTCCAAGTCATCCTCCTTCCAGAGTCTGTGAAGGCCTCTCCCCTAAACTACTTCAGGAGGTCTGGCAATACACCCATGAATTTACTTTTCCAGTAAGTTGTAAGGAGCTATGCTGAGCTGCCACCAATCTACAGACAACAGACCAGCATGTAGTGAAACTTCAAATGTCTTGCTCCAACAGTTACTAACTCCCTACCTATCAACCCCCCTCAATTATTTTAAATTAAAGCTTTCTCTTATTTGATGTGTTTTATATCTGAATTTTGTGAGTATATTTTTATTGTTTGAAGATATAAATGCAAACCTAGCCCCCTCTCTCCCCTCCAGCTCATCATTTTAAGGGCTTCTACTGAGTAAGAAAATGGTAATATATGTTCAGTCACATTTTTTTGTGAAAGTTTTATAGAAGGTTTTTTTAAACTGGTATTTAACAGGGTAATTTTATTTAACAGAAAATTAACTTCTGTGACCTGCCTCCTTCTTATGATGGTGACAGATAAATGGAGTGTTTCTGTATTATCATAAAATACTAGTTTGGAGTCTAAGAAGCCATGGGACCTCCACTTGACCTAATGCATATTGATAGTACTTTACCCCAGAAGCCTCATCTGCAAAATGCCAATATCATAATTATACTTGATTCCTGTTTAATAGGAGTATTTTGAGGTTAAATAGAAAATTATTTAGGAGACATCTCTAAGACACGCATTGCAGTAATTAAGTTGCATATTTATGTAGGTCTTGGCTCCTGGTTGCCTCAGTCCTAGCACAGACATCTTCTACATCTCTGCTCCCTGGTACAACAGAAAGAAGTACAGTGTGACTAGGGAAAAAATACGCTTGTGCATCAGACAGACCAGTTTGAATGTGATCTGAGACACATTCCATGACATTGGGCACATTCCTAATTTTCAGAAAAATGGCATGTGACAAAAGTCTAGCAGCTCTATTTTAAAATGCTAATTGATGAGAAAAAACAGGACCTTTAAGATAATATAAAAACCACCAGTTGATAAAAACACAAGATAGTGCTCATAAACTAACATGCAAAGTCTCTACTCTTGCCATTCATTCCTTGAACACAGAGAAATTGAAATATTATTTCATTTATAAATTACTAAAGCAATATCCACTAAACCTCTGCTGCCCTGTGACACAGTATTATGACATGACACCTCTATTTCTCTACAGTACCCATCCAGGTTCAAGAACACTTAGATCTTTTGATATTACAATTCTTGTATAGGTATGGCTTTCATGGAAAAATACTTTCATAGAGTCCAATGATGTGGCTACATTGCTTGTTATTTGCTTGCAGATGTCTCAGTGGAGACAGCAGGAAGGTCCATCTTTCTGGCAGGTGCAGATTGTATTTTAATTACCACAAGATGGAGTGCACATCCTAGAGGGGATCACTGGGACTCCCATTCCAAAAGGAACAAGAGCAAAAACATAGAAAATTCCATCATTATGTTAGGGGTGATGGACTCATGATAGAGTCATTTTTTATTAGTGTGTAATGAACAACAGTCACTTGATGATGAAGGTTTTCTAAGGACCCATTAAATATAAGTGTTCCCAGCAGCTTTATGTTCATTTTTATAAGTTTTTGGGGTATGTGTTTACATGACCATGTGTATGTTTGCATTTGCTCATGGTTGTGTGTGCACATGTGTGTAGAGGCCAAAGGTCAATGATGCATGTCCTCTTCAATGGCTCACCAGCTTAACTGTTGAGAAGGGGTCACTCTGAATCTGGAGCCCACCAATTCAGATAACGTAGCAAGCTAGCCAGCCTCCTTGTTCCTCCTGCCTCCATCTCAACCCTAGGATTATAAGGGTGCATGCACTCTCATGCCTGGCCTTTTTATTTGGGCTCTTGGGGATTGAAATCAGTTTCCTCATGGTTGCATAGAACTGGTTTTTCCCAACTGAGCCATTGCCCCAGCCCTATACCTCTTTTTAATTTTTATCTTTCTGCTGGCAATTGAACCCAGGACTTCAGGTATACTGTACCTCAGGCAAGTGCTGAACCACTGAGCTATGGACCCAACTCAGTAATTTTCCATTAAATTATCTCTCTCTTTCTCTAACCTGACCTTCTGCTCTGGTTCAGTTATTTCTAGACCTGAGTTCTGTGAAGTTGAGGCGAGGGAGTCATGGTGATTAAACAGTGAGCCTGACGACCGCTCAAGTGACAACAAGCATGTGCTATAGAACCATTAACTAAATGTGGCCTCAGCCCTTCTCAGACTTAACAGGATTAACCCTGTTGTCCAACTCCCTTGAGGCAGTGGAGGGAGTCATGGTGATTAAACAGATGCCTTGACCTGAGATTATGCTGCCATGACTCTTTCGGCAAGGTAGTCCTACAGAGTTTCATCGTTGCCTTAAAAGACAACAGACTGGGTACTCCAAGAGCCAAGAACTCTATCTTGCCTCTTGCTGCAGATACTGCTTCTCCACACCATTTTCTGGAACATTGCCTTGTTTGAGATTTCCACCATAAGATGGGAGGTGAGGCAGAAGACTTAGGAATTGGGGGATTGGTGGGGTTAGGAGCAATAAAGAAAGAATGCAAAGGTAAAAGAGTATAATATAGCTGAGCTCAACCCCAAAGCCTCAGGTCTTGCCGCAGACCATGTGAAGAACCTTCAGGAATATGGCCAGTGAACAATGGAGGCCTGCCATCCACCAGTTGTCATTGAGTTAGCAGTGTTTACACAAGAAATTCTGTCCACTCTGAAAAGGCTCAGGGTTTCCTACTGTGCTTTCCAGGGACCTGCATGAGGAAAGAAAACAAGGCTGGCTCTTAGGAACTCACCTTCACTCTGCTCTTGCCACCACCTGAGCCCTATTCTCATTGCAAAATTAGGACATGTGTAAAACAGAAAACCTGGCCAGTTGGCCACGACTTTTTGACCTACATCTTAGCAACAAAGGCTGTCTTTGGATCCTTACCTCCCTCCCAAATGGAAACCTTCCCTCCTTTCCCCCAGGGAACAGGGGATTAGGGAGTCTGTCATTTTATTCCTAATTGCATGTGAGGCGTTATAAACCCCGTAGAGGACATCAAATTCTAATCTATTTTTGTCCCCATTAATTTCCCGCCCCTTTTCATTATAACTTGCTCTCTTTTCTCAGTAATGTTCCCTTTTCCCTGATGGATTTGTAAATTCCCCTTTTATTCCCTTCTACCCCCTGGCAGGCATCAATTCAATCTCCAGAGAGAGCTTTTGTATGTTCAACTTTACAGTTTTCCGGAGCCTCCACACTTGGAGGAGTGGTGCAAGGGTGGTCTGGAGACAGCTGGCCAGTCTGGACTCCAGTTCTGGTCAGCTGCCTGGCCCTGTCAACCTCTCACATAAGGCTCCCTCCACATCAGGAAGCTGTTTTGTTATTTGATTTCATTGCCAGCAAAGTGGGACTCAAGGTGCCTGCCCACTGCCCAAGGTACAAGCATGTGCTATGGAACAGTTAGCTAGAGGTGGCCTCAGCCCTTCTCAGACTCTCCAGGATTGGCCCTGTTGTCCCACTCCCTTGAGAGGTGAATATAAGTCTGCTACCATGCCACTCAATGCAAGACAAATCAGAACAATATTTCTAAGTAAATTAAGTATGGTCCCACCCTTGTTAGAGTACTGAGCCATGTAATCACACTAACTACTAGAGCGCTCTCTCGCTCTCTCTCTCTCTCTCTCTCAACAATATTGCAGAGGTGTCAGGGGTATCTCCCAGATATCTGAAAATGGTTCCCAAGTCTTTGGTCCACAAATGTGCCAGCTCTACAGCCTGATCCAGACTGTTATGAAAGTAGAAACTCAGATTCTTGGCCACGGGGGAAAGGTCCCTTCTGAGTTACTCTAAGAACCAGAGGCATCCAAAGAACAGTCTCCTCTCCAGGACACTCTCCATGTATAAGGGTTGTCTTCTCATCTCTAACCATCTCTTCAACTGAGCCATCTACTGTCACTACCTCCCAAAGTGACAAGCCAAAGTTCTTAGACACAGATTATCTACATTTTTAGCTGGAGGAGGAGTCTACCTCCCTTGTACATTCTATAAAAATAAAATCTAGTAAAAATTAAAATCTTGCATTTCAACTGCCTCAGGGCTTCTCCCTCCCTTTACCTTCTCCTTCCCTTTACCTCAAGCTCAGGAAGGATGGAAGACAACCTTCTGTGAAAGGGAGGATCCACTCCACATCTGCTGCACCTGTCAGACTCTCCATGTTCCCTGCCTGAGGAAGGGATATCATACAGAAAAAAAAAAAAAATGTGTCACGTGCTGAGAGATGGCTCAGTGGTTACGAGAACTTGCTACTCTTGGAGAGGTCCCATATTTGGTTCCCAGCTCCTATATGGAAGCTCATAACTGTCCATAATTACAATTCCAAGGAATCTGGCATCCTCTTCTGGAACTAGTCACTTAATAATCGTGTCTTTATCCTCTGTTCTACTCTCTTTTGGAAAGACCTTGATTTTCTAGACCAGGAATTCACATCTGGCTTGCCAAGTACATGTTCCCACCAAACTCCAAAAGGACAGGCTTCCCCATGGCTTGGGGATGCCCCTTCAATTAACCCTTTCTGGAAACACTCTCACAGACACACCTAATAGTGTGCATTATTGGTGCCTTGGGCACTCCTCAATCTAATCAAATTGACAATCAAAATTAATTATCATGGGGAAGAAGTATGATAGTAACAATCCTTTAAAGAGGTGATATTGGAGCAGACATGGGGACAGGTAGGGGTACCCTAGGCAGTGTCTGAGGGAAGAGCATCCCAGAAGACAACAAAAGTGTGGACCTGGAGTGCTTCAGGAGGACAAATCAGATAATGAAGAAGGAACATGGTATGTAGGGTGGGCAAGAGGCTAGACAGAAGCCAGAAGTCAGAGTATGTAGGGCCTCTGGGCATAGAGAAGATTGTGGCTGTATGACTTTAACAGGTAAGACTAGCAGATTTGGAACAGAGAAAGTCCACAGGACTGAGATACTAAAGGGTCATATGCTACTTAGTGTGGGAAGTAGATGGTTGGTGAACAATAGAAGAACCCCCATTAGTTGATCCAGGCAAGCACCGTAGTAACAGGAACCCTAGCAGAACCCAGAAGGTCACATTTGAGATGTGTTATGAAAACCCAGACTGCAAGATGTGTTGATGGACTGAGTCCATTCTGTGAGTGGGATCTTTAAAATAATGACTTTGAACTTACCTGTGACTGCAGCTGGGACCGAGTCTGTTCATAAGAAACTATCTCCTGAGCACAGAGCTCTTTATCAGGGCTTATCCTGATATGGATTCTAGGAGGTACTCAACCAGAGAACATGGCCAAAGACCTTTCAGTACTTTTTTAAAAATTATTTCTTTTATCTTTTGAGATTATAATATAATTGCATAATTTCCCCTTCCCCTTTTCTCCATCCAAGCCCTCCCATGTATCCCTCTTTGCTCTCTTTCAATTCATGGCCTCTTTTTTTTAAAAAAAAAATAACAATTGTTATATGCACATCTAGGAAACTTTGAAGTAGAAACTTAAGGGTTCTTTGGAAAATCAGTTGAATGGAGTTTTTCTGGGGCAAACACATAAAGGAACTTTTAGCTAAAGTGGACACAGGTGAAAGACTAAGGCAGACTCGTGAAGGAACATGTCACTGAAGCAGACACAGAGGAAAAGATGTTCTGCTAAAGCAAGCATGTGAAAGGACACGTGATGAAGGATTCTTTGCTAACAACACACATGTATTGGTTTGCCTTACATTGCATAGTTGAGCTGCATTTACTGGGACTCCATGAGAGAAACTCACCAAAAAACTTCTGGTGGTGTACTGCAGGTTTTGCTGCTTCCATGGGCTCAGGCTGATTGGCAGAGTGATGTCAGATGAGACAGACACATATGCTGAGGCAAGACATGTGAACAACACATGATTTTCAGAGGGAGTATAAAAAAGCCTGGAGGGACAGAGATGGAGGCTGAGCTTGGCTTACTTGTAGAGCTAGCTGTGCAATGCTTGTGGGTCTCCAGTCTTCACTGGTCTTTGCTTCCCTGAGAGAGACATAGCTGAGAACTCCTCCTGCTGTTCCTTTTGGTCCCTCCTGTTGACTTGTGCTGAGGCTGAGGACTGGCTGTCTCTGCTAGGTAGTGCCACTGCTGCGGATTCATGTTTGCTGTCCCAACTCTCCTGAACTGGACTGCTGGTATATCCATGAAATGTTTGTGAGTGAATCGAGCTGCTGCTGCCTGCTAACCTGTGAAATGAACTGCCAATTCCCAGGCAACACAGACGGAAGTTGCTCTGAAGAACCTGTCTAAAGAGGCCCACTTTCCCCGTATCCTTTTTCCCCCCACTATGTCTGGTGAGTGGTGAGTTAAAAGGGAAGTTAAAGCATTTAAGAACCATCATTAAAAATAGGTTTTGAAAAACTTAAAAGTTACAAAAATTCTCTTTGTAACAGATGGAGACCATTACAGAAAACTGAAACCAATCAAAATACAGAGTTGTGGAGTCCAGCACCAATGGCTACATCCACTAGAGAACTCCCATTAGGATCATTAGGGAACAGGGGGTTGCGAAGGGAAGCTGTAAGCCAAAGGATGGGGGAGTTGCCGTGAGACTGCGTCTCCTAGTAACGTCAGAAGCTATATGCATAAAGTCTCACCAATGTGACTGCCTAAACATGAGCTGATCAATCATGATACCAATAAACATGCTAAAGTGGACATGGGAAAGACCCCAGCCTTACACAAAAGACTACAGGAAACTAAAGAATGCTGAGTTTTCCCCCGAGGAAGAGCAAACTAATTAGTTATCCAATACCAAATGGTCAGCCCTGAAAACATATACTTACAGGTAACATACAGCCTGATCTGGTTATATCTAGAAATATACACATGCACATTATAATACACATATACATTTATGCAAGTACTCCTTTAAAGTTAACTTTTCCCTTTATTTGTATTTTATGTGTACGGACATTCTGCCTGCATGTGTCTGTGTACCACCTGTGGTTCTCATAGATCAGAAGAGGGCATCAGATCCTCTGGGACTGATGTCACACAGTGTTTTGAGACACAAGTGGATGCTGGAAATCTAACCTAGGTCCTACAGAAGACAACCCCATGCTCTTAACAGGTGAGCCATTGCTTCAGCCCCATTCAGTACTCATACTGAAACAGACTTACAAAACAATATCTATGATGTATGGTTTTCAAAGTACACACTAATGGTTACCATCAAAAACAGAGGCAGGCTGGAGAGATGGCTCAGGGGTTAAGAGCACTGACTGCTCCTCTAGAGGTCCTGAGTTCAATTCCCAGCAACCATATGGTAGCTGACAACCATTTGTAATGGTATTATGTATTCATATAAATAAATAAATCTTTAAACAAAACAAAGAGTCAATTAATGGAAAACCTATTCCTACTGATTTATATCCATCTCTAATTCTATAAAATATGAGAAGAAGGGACAATGCCAAGAATTAAGGGACGTGTTTTAAAAAATACCTTAAGTCATTTGCTTTCTTAACTAACCTAATACGAGCTTAAACTTCTGCCATTGCTAGGCTCTTAAATTTTCCTTCAGTATTATTAGGGAACATGTACTCTTCCAGGGAGTACTGAGCCTGAGTTCTAGGTTCTCCCCACACTGCCTGCACCATTAGAGTTCTATACTCTTATCAGCATTCTAATTGAATACACCTGTGCTTTTAAAAACTTTTACACAGATGTGTTGGTTTTTAGTTACCACTATCAGCTATCATTTCTCCCTCAAGTCTGTATGTTACAGTGAAAGGATTGCAAAATCTAAATGACTACCCGGTTTGGACAGATAACAGCTGTGTAGAAGTGCTGGGCATACAGGGAGTCTGTGGTGCTCTTTAGAACAGCAAAGCTCATTTCCACAGAGAGCTTCACAATTAAAGAGAAAGAGGAGCACTGTGCTGACCAAGCAATACCTCTGACCCTACCCCACATCCTCTCGCAACTGGATTAGACAGTGATTTCTCTTATACTTCAGGCCTACATTTCTCCTCAGTGGTTAAAAACAAATGCTAAAAAAAAAGGTCCAGGCCAACCAAAGGAAGAAGGAAGAAGGAAAGAAAAGAACAGAAGGAGGAGGAGGAAGAGGGAAGGAGGGGGAGGAGGGGAAAGAGGGGGAGGAGGGGGAGGAGGGGGAGGAGGGGAAGGAGGGGGAGGAGGGAGAGGAGGGATCATCATTTATTTCTTGTTCATCAAGGGCATTGTTGCACATTGCTGCTGGGCTTCCTGTGAATACTTTTTCTGCACTTCTTTATAAGAGGTCCCTATTACCCACTTTCAATCCTATTTTTCAATAGTTAAAAGATATCTCTCCAACCCCTACTCTCATGACCCTACCCAAATCCATGGCCTCTTTTTATTTATTATTGTGATCTATATTATATATTTATTAAATAATTAATATATGACTGATATATAACATTAATTATATAGTAATATATATATATATGTACATTAATACAACTTGCTAATCCACTTAGTGTTGTTTATTTGTATATGATTTTAGAGCTGACCACTGGGTTTTGAATAACCAACCAAGAAACTATCCCTGGGAAAGACTAATCCCTCCTCTCTCCACAGTTGTTAATTGCATGCCACTTTTTATCAAGGGATGGGGTCCCTGAGACTTTTCCCTAAAGAGATAAAATGGCACAATTCTTTTCCAAAGAACAGCTTTAATAATCTAAATAGAACAGAAATGCCTTTTAAGCTTTCAAAACTAGCCTTTTCTTCATTCTTAATATAAGTAATGCTTAATATGTTTCAAAGTGCTTACGAACACTAAATCAGTCAGGATATGCTAGGTTATGCTGTAGAGACAAACAGCTCCAAAAGTCTCGAAGTTTGACATAATGAAAAGTATTGCATATACTTTATGACCATCATAGGTTAGCAGGGAACCTCTTATGCATTGTGGTGACTTAGGGACTCAAGCCACAAAAGCCAGGATTAGTCTCAGCTTGAGTGTCCACAACCACTACTACAATGAGAAGAATGCATGGCAAACCAATCCGGGTTCATCCCAGCTTCTATTTGAGAGCAACACATGATGCTTCTACTCATAATTCACTGGCCACAGCACTTGCTATGACAGTGTCTTAACTATCAAGCAAGCAGAATGCAGCTCTGTCGTGCACCAAAAAGGAGAGAACCAGAAACATATTTTGAGCTGTTACTATGTTACTATGACATGCCTACTAGCGCATTACATACTTACCGGAAGTAAAACCACTCTTTATCTGCGCAGGAAGAGACTGATTCAGACTGAGCCTCTCTTCTACCACTACCCATTGAGCTATTGAGGAGCAGAGACTAATAAAAATCTTAGTTTAATGTCTTTCTTTCACAGCATGGTCTCAACCCTTGACTACGCCACCTAGACATTTCTCTTTAGATTAATTTCTTTTCGTGCGTCTCGGTTTCAGAGGGCGTTTGAATGGCGCTGCGTGGTAGTTGCGCCACAGCCTTAGCTCATAGATGTGGGGCTTCTGGCTGTGATGGTATTGCAGAAAACACAGGTTTTATAATCATTTGAATATTTTCATTTATTTTAATGACCTATTAAAATAATGATATGGTTGATTCAATCAACTAAACTGTTTGAGGAAATAATGACTCACTGGAAGGGGAAAAAAAAGTCAATTCAGAGGTCGTGTGTGGTCATTAAGGAAAGTCTTCAAGCACAATGTGCTACGACTGTACACCCCTTGTGCCAAGAGCCAGAGGGAAGGAAAACAGCATCAATTGCTCCTGTGACAACACTGCATGTTTCCATCAACACCAGACTGTTACAATGTAAAAAGAAAGTACTCTTTGCTTTTAAAAATAAAGTAACAATTGTCTAGGATGAAATGAGCTTTGTACCACTGACTAAAATGAAATATAGGTAAGATGACAAGGAGAGGTCTGAAATTCCAACACAGGACGGAGAGAGCCCAGATCATTTTCTAAAAGATTTTTCTAGTGTCTTCTCTCTCTTGCCATCACTCACTTTTCTCCAGACTTACAATTATACAAATTCCTTAGACAATTGCTGTCCTAATCTTTAGTTAACAAATACATTTACATAACAATTATAAGCCCTTTCTCTGTGAGAGTGTGTGTGTGTGTGTGTGTGTGTGTGTTGGCTGGTGAGCATGCATGTGTCTGCATTTCCAGGGCCCCTGGGATGAAATTACAGTGAAAAATTCCAAAGCAGTCTTATTTTTTCTCGACTTGCCTGAAACTGGTTTCACGCTTCTTCATTTTAATAGGAATGCAATGAAGGATGCTGACTCATTAAGAGGCTGCAGTGAGAGGCGTGAATCCGTAGCTGTTAGCTATAGGTTAATCTTTCCAAAAGGTGAGAAAATGATTTCACTTAATGTTTAAAAAATTAGATTTGAAATTCAGACCTGGAAGATCTGTTCATGAAGCTCTTCAAAATTGAGGAATAGTCTAAGGTATAGCAGTGACAAGATTGGTTTTCATTTAAAAGCACTAAAGCAGATTAACTATATGTGTGGGTGTGGGGGGGTGTGCTATGTGGATGCATGAACTCACATGCATACATACACAAACACAGAAACTTGTATCTATATATAAAACATATCTTTTAAAGTTCTTACTAGCTAGAACGTGAATGATAGTGATATCTAGCATAAAAGGTTTGACTACTGGGCATTACCACTGTTTCCATTGTAAGAAAACTCACATTGAAAAAATATAATCTTAGATGGAAATTCTCCACACAAAGCGTGTATGTGAAACAAATTTGCTTTGGTTGATGAAGAGTAGAGATCCAAGCTACATCAAATACTAGTCCGTGCCCTCACCTTGGCTGGCACACCATGAAGCACATTTGGAAAACTCATTGTTCCTTGTGATTTCTCTTTATGTCTGATGGAGCTCGCTCTCTCTCTCTCTCTCTCTCTCTCTCTCTCTGTGTCTGTCTCTCTTTCACACACACACATACAGATAGCTCACTGTCTCTCACACACATATACACATACAGTAATAGCTCTCTCTTACACACACACACAGAGAGAGAGAAATAGCTCACTCTCTCACACACATATATGCACACAGATAACTCACTCTCTCACATACACATATATACACATATACACATATAGATATCTCACTCTCTCTCTATCACACACACATATATAAACATACAGAGAGAGGGAGAGAAAGAGACAGAGAGAGCTCATTTCTTGCAGTGGTAACAACACAGCTGCATTTGTTACCATTGTTATTCATTCACTCAAAAATCTGTACATGTCATCTCTGATCTTCCTTAAATTCTGTTTGATTGGTACTGTTATTCTTGCTTTGAAAATGAAGAACAGAAACCCGAGACCATGGTAGGGAAAGCTAGCATTTGAGCCTGACAGTCCTTTGAAGCGCCCTTTCTTTCCACCACATTACACATATCCCCAAGAAGAAGTCTATGAAAGTCAACGACCTTTTGCAGTTTTAAATTCAATTTCACTGCCTGACAATCTGAAAGCATTATTACAGGAATAGCCCGAATCATCAAAATGGCTCCCTTATATCTAAGTACTGCCACAAGAAATCAGTGCTCCTGTTTTATTAGCAATTTTGGGGTCACCAAATGGTACTACTTTAATGGCACCTACTAATGAGAAAAGAACTGAAGTGAAGGTAATAGCAGATGATGCAGTCACACCTAATGGAAGTCAAATGACATCACAGTGGGCTGCACAAAGTCCCAGGCCACGCACCTCTGGTGGACTAGCCTGACTCCCATGTGCATATGAGGAGCACTTACTAGGGAGCTATAAAAAGGTGGCAGTGGGAAGCAGTTGGGAAGGGTACCATGAAGTTGGGAGGAGATACGGGGTCTATAAAGATTTGTAGTAGGGACTAGGGAGTATATATTCAAAATAAATTTTATCTGTATGTCTTTGGTTGTTTATTACTGTGATAAAACTCAATGACTAGAAGCAACTTGGGAAGTAAAGAATGTGTTTCAGTGTATAGCTTATATGTTCTTCTTCCAGAGATGTCAGAACAGGAATCTAGAGGCAGAAACCATGGAGAAGTACTGCTTACTGAATTTCTTCTCATGGCTTGCTCAGCCTGCTTTCTTATAGCACCCAAGATCACCAACCTAGGGGTGGCACTACCCACAGTGAGTTGGCCCTCCAACACGAATCAAGAAAATGTACCACAAGCTTGCCCATTGGCTAATCTGGTGAGGTCATTTTCTCAATTGTGGTTCCCTCTTCCCCAATATCTCCATCAAACGTGTATCAAGTTGACACAAAGCTGACCAATACACTTATGAAATTGCCAAAAAACAAATACAAATTTTAAATACACAAATAAAATTTCCAGTAAGTCTGAAGAGCTTCAAGCCAGTCAGAACTGTGGCTTCTATTTATCTACTTATCCTTTGAGATGGAATTCCAAATATTTTTCATAACTGGCTAACAATTCCTAATAAATTCCAAGGTCATTAATTTGGAAATCTAGCTCTGTTGTTTTCAAAGCCGTGTGTTTATTCAGAACTCTCTGTTTGATTATAATGTTCTTCAGAACTATGAACAAATAAAACAGACAAGAACTTCAGATTCTATCATCTTAAAACAACATGGACCTCCAGGCATGAGATCACAGAGAAAGTTTCTCCAACTCCTATTTTTATGGTTTGGGCCTTCATCCATGGGTCAACACTTCTCCCTGACTAACAGTGGTGAGTGTGGAGCATGTGGCCATACAGCTAGCATGCAACTGTAGTGATGAGCTTAGGTCCCAATGTTCAGAGCAACTACTGGGTCATATTCATAAAAATATTCAAGTACAATGTATTCTAGGAGGCAGCGTGGTGTAACGGTATTGTGAAGACAACTAGCCGGCAGGTAAAATCCACACTTTCCTCTTCTTTTTGAGTTAATACCACCCTTGCAATTAGGTATGGCTGTAAGGTAAGTTCTAGCTGAAGAAACGTGGGTACATGTTATATGTTCACTCTAGGCCTGTCCTATAAAACTCTTCCTTATCTCGCCTGCCATGCCATTTTACTTATTGATGACAAACACACAGAAATCCCACATTTTTATAAACCTGGGTCCAAAAATAATTTAATGAATGAAGATCATTCCAGCAACCTGTTATCCTTCTTGGCACTGCTATACACAAAGAGTACATATCTGTCCTGTTCCAGATCCTTTACACATTTGGAGGAAATTTCTTTATATTGTGTCTCACCATAACTAATATATCAATGGGATTAACCTCACCTTATGACTGTTTCCTTGAACTTTTTTAAGTGGGGTATTTGCCACCATTAATTTCTCAGGCAAAAGGAGCCTATTGACCATATCTGTTCAGAGAGGTGTGACTTTGAAATGGGCCAGCAGAAAGGGCCTACTATCCTTACCCCAAAGTGCCCTAAGCATGTGCCATCTAAAGGGAGTGAGTCGATTTCTCTATGACTCGTGAGCTGAGGTTTATTTGGATAGTAAAGCTGATTCCAGGGGTTTGGAAGTAGGATAATGCAGAACGAAGTTGGTCACCCACCCTGATAGAATAGAAGTTTAATAAGTAGATGGAATCCACTCCCCTGTGGGGTAGTGATGACTATGTCAGTGGGACTTTTCAGCCCCATCAACCAAACTAGCTGGTTAGTTCATACAGGAATTTAAAAGTCACCCTAGACCCCTGCACATGTGAGCATCTGCATTATCCATTAGCAGGGCACTTGTGTATATCCATGCGTCTCCCCAGATTACTGATTCTCTGCATCTTCTAATACTCAGGTCGTTTTATCTACTATGAGAAGTCTATGATCCTTCACAATGGGTTAGCTTCTCTCTTGTTTTCCATGATTCCATGACCATATTTCTGTGTATTAGTCAGTTTTGCCTTTATTTTCTGTTATCTTCATCACCTGCCTATGCCTAGAAGATGGTGGCTGTGTCCTTTCTCTTGCAAACTACTTGGTCCTCACCATCATGTATCAAGCAAGAAATGGATCTTAATGAATTCATCATCACACATCATCCCTTATACCATATAGACTGGACAAAAGACAAGTTAGTTGGAATTTCAATCCCCAATTAGTATGTCACGATGTATAGAGTTAGAACCTATAGTTCACCATCCACCTCCTTCCTGGGTATGTGATTTCTTCCATTTAGTGCTCAATAATAGTTCTCTTGCTTCTGCTTTATTTCCCAGGATAAAGACAGAGCACAAAAAAGCACAAAAGGGTTAAATATGTAGCAATCTGTTTGACATGAAAAGAAAAAGATTTGAAGAAATTTTAATAAAAATACAACCCTACCAGGACTTGGACTCATTACCTCTGCAATATAAGGAAGACACTAGGCACTGTGAATTTACAGGTGTTAATTAGCCAACAGAGGACTCCTCAATTGTTCCCAAAATACCACACAAGCATAGAGAAATAGAAAAATTCAATCAAAGAACGTTCCCTGCCTCACAGGAAGGACTGCATGCATGCTCAATGTCATGCAAATCAGGTTTAATTTACTGCATGTTTTTCTGCCTCTACCAAATTTGTCGAAGATCTTTCCCTGCTTATAACTGTAAATTCCTACATCATCAGAGCTTGCTGAGATCAAGATGCTATTTCCCAACCACTGCTTAAATAAGAACAGAAGAAACTCTCTATGCAAAAATCACTACATGTCTATTGCCAAGGGCAGCATTAATTTGGGATTATTCTCCACTGCTCTGTAGAATGGGGTCTATTTGGGTAACAGGTATACAGGTAGGGCTATATTTTGAACCAAATTTCTTACTCTGCTAGGAACTCCTCTTCCTTTCTGGAGAGCTGGGAATTAACTATTGTAATTGTTTGCATGAGGGTGACTTGTAATATGTCCCTGCTGTCACAATTAATTAAACTGCGTTCACTATTAAGCCTAAGTAACACTTTGGGGGACATAGCTGCACAGCATCAAACATCCAGTGTAATGCATCCTCCCCCTATCCCCCCTCCGACTGCATGATCTGTTTTCATGGAAAATTGTAGACACAGACACAGGTAAATTTAGTCTCTCCATGCAGTTATGATGATGCAGTCGCATCATTTTCTCATTCAGAATGTCACTCAGGGAGCCCCTGCCATTTCCCTAGATTGTGTTGTTCCAGACACTTGGAGAGATCTGCAAATGTAGACACATTGCAGCCATTACAGCCACCCTTTCAGCCAGCACTCCAATTGGGGAATGCTAACATCTGTAAAGTTCTACGTGAATCACTTCAGAAATATTGTTGTTCACTGAATGAGTCCTCATACCTCACCTATGAGGTGAGTGCATGTAACCAGCTTACATAGAAGGAAACTGAGGCACAAAGATGTTTAGTCACTTCTCTGCTGTGCTTTAGCCAATAAAACAGCAGAGATGGGATCCATCCAGTCTGCTTTGAAAGCATTTATCCTAAATCGTCACTCTTGGGCTGGAGAGATGGCTCAGCCGTTAAAGGCTAGGCTCACAACTAAATCGTGACTCTCAGGCTGGAGAGATGGCTCAGCCGTTAAAGGCTAGGCTCACAACTAAATCATGACTCTGTGCTTCATCCCATCAAAACCTTTTAATACAAGACTATGAGAACATGGTCTTCCAGTCAGACATCGACCACTGATTGTCTTCCAGTATACCTCAAAATGGATCTTCAAGCCATGCGCCATTCATGAAGCTCCTGTAGATATTGCGTGTTCGTGACAAGAACACATTTATGTTCATTCTTGTGTTAATGTTTTATGAAGGCCAGACATTGTCTCATAGTGCCT
This sequence comes from Rhynchomys soricoides, assembly GCA_019843965.1. Taxonomy (NCBI): domain Eukaryota; kingdom Metazoa; phylum Chordata; class Mammalia; order Rodentia; family Muridae; genus Rhynchomys; species Rhynchomys soricoides. Next base: position 2,899,883 of record JADRCH010000010.1, read on the forward strand.
TATTCAAGAATGGTCACATCCTTGTTTATCTTTTATTTTACATTGTCTGGATTGTGTTCTTGCATTGGTGCGTGATATACAGATGGGGCAGGTTCATCAGTTTCCATGGGTCCTGGGCCCAGCTAAAAAGATCCATTTCTTATAGGTTCTTGATGTGAGTTATGATACTCAGAATAAGTCATATGATCAGTATCAGTGGAGGCCTAAGAGACTGCTGAGATACACACACACACACACACACACACACACACACACACACCTGGCTTACAAGGAGTTCCAGCCTCCAGCAGCTGAATGAAAGGTGTTTTCTGACACCAGGGAGACTGTGCATCTCCAAGTTCATACCATGTGATCTAACTGAGCTCTGGCTCAACTGGAGAGAAAGCAAGATCCTAGATTGATACACTGATGCTGCCCATTTGGGATCTCCTCACAACTGTGTCAGATTAGTCAGGTCCTAGGCTAGAAGCATAAGGATCATTCTGTAGAGATCAACTCAATTGAGGCAGTTCCTGCATGATACAGTAACACTATAACCTTTTCAGCCTTGAGAGTGAGGAGAGAGATCCTACCAATTTATTTCATTAACTCAACGTAAAGCACCTGTGGAATAACTAGCATGTGGACACATGATGAGATGCAAAGGTTGGCAGAAGACACAGCCAGAAGTGAGGGGAGGACAAGTCATGGTCAGCACTTGCACATCAGTTTATGATGCTGCATTCTGCACTGCTGTCTCTTGGTGTGAAAACGAACATGAATTTATACTGCTTCACATCCGTAGGTCATTATGAAACTAGTAATAAAATACAATTAGAGCTTAATGAAAATTTATTAAGTCCTCGTGTGTGTTCTCTTAATGCTGGAGTAGATACAGAGATGGGGTAAACAGAGATTTTTATCCTCAAGGACATTTTTATTAATTTGCAAACTATTTTAAGTGCTGGGATGTGTTCACCAGAAACACTTTAGTGTTCAGAGAAGAACAAACTCCCTGTACCCCCAAGAACTTACATTCTATCCAAGGAGGAGACCAGTAAATGGAATCTTGAAAAGTAATGAGTATAAAAATTGAGTGAATGGCTTAGAGGGATAGGTGTATGGTTGGGATTGATGTTTTAAAATGATGCTTTTAAAGGAAGTATTTTGGGGGAGAATACGGACATCCTAAGAGAGGTGGGGTGAGTCACCTGTTAGAGAAAAGGGGTGACCACCCAGCCCCAGCCCATGCAAAAGTCTTGACGAAAGAGTATCCAAAAGATGTTCAAGGAACAAGAGGAAAGCCCATGTGATAGAACCGTGGTGACTGGTTTAGTTCCTGTTAGCATTTATATAAAAATGATGCCTAATAATCCAGTCTAGAATCAAGCTCAACCTCATAAAAAGAGAGCAACCATGCAACTCTAAAAGCTAGAATGCCGTATTCAAGAGTTGTTCTGTTGAGAAAGTCATCTCCTGTGCCAATGTGTTCAAGGATGTTCCCCACTTTCTCTTTTATCAGGTTCCATGTATCTGGTTTTATGTTGAGGTCTTCGATCCAGTTGGGCTTGAGTTTTGTGTAGGATAATAAGTATGGATCCATTTGCATTCTTCTACATGCAGATATCCAGTTTGACCGGCAGCATTTGTTGAAGATGCTGTCTTTTGTCCAGTGTATATTTTTAGCTTCTTCATGAAAAATCAGGTGTCTATAGGTGTGTGGATTTATGTCTGGGTCTTCAGTTTTATTCCACTGACCAATGTATCTGGTTTTATGCCAATACCAAGAGGTTTTTATTACCATAGCTCTGTAGTACAACTTGAAATCAGGAATGGTGATAGCCCCGACAGTTCTTTTATTCTTCAGGATTGTTTTAGCTCTCTTGGGTCTTTTTGTTTTTCCATATGAAGTTGAGAATTGTCCTTCCTATGTCTGTAAAGAACACTCTGCTCTGTTTTCCTGGCTGACCCAATCCCTCATGCTAGTCCCTAGTGCTGCAACAGAACACCAGCTATACACTCCCTTCCACCATCTCTATGCCTTCTGTGGATCCCACTGACCATCCCCTACTGACCTCCCATAAACCAGCACCTAGACCCTATAATCACACCAAATCCGGATGCCTAGATGCCTGCATAAAAGCACAACCAATAATAGCCAAGATTATATGTCTCCATTAGAGCCCAGATATTCTACCATAGCAGGCCCTGAATATTTCAACATAAGGAAAAGATCTTAAAAATACTTATATGAAGATGATAGAGGTCTTAAAAGAGGAAATAAATAAACCCCTTAACAAAATCCAGAAAATCACAAATAAACAATTAGAGAAAGTGAATAAATCCTTTAAAGAATGCCAGGGGAGAAAAACAGTTTGAAAGAAATGAATAATATCGTTCAAGACATGAAAATGTAAATAGAAGCAATAAGAAAAACACAAACCAAAGGAATTCTGAAAGTAAAAGGTTTAGGAATTTGAACAGAAACTTCAAAGGTAAGCTTCACCAACAGAACACAAGAGGTGGAAGAGAGAATCTCAGGCATTGAAGATACAATAGAAGAAATGGAAACCTTAGTAAAAAAAAAAAAAAAAAGTTAAATCTAAAAAGTTTCTGACACAAACGTTCAGGAAATCTGTGACTTGAAAAGACCAAATGTATGAATAATAGGAATAGACAAAAGAGAATAACCCCAGGTCAAAGGCACAGAAATTATTTTCAACAAAATCATAGAGGAAAATGTCCTTAACCTAAAGAAAGTTATACTTATGAAGGTACAAGAAGCCAACAGAACACCAAATAGGTTAGACTAGAAAAGAAAATCCTCTAATCACATAATAATCAAAACAGTAAGCACAGAGAACCAAGAAAAAATATTAAAAGTTGCAAAGAAGAAGGGCCAAGGAGCAGACCTATTAGAATTACACCTGAACAAAAAGCCAGAAGTGCCTGAAAAGATGTGCTGCAAACCAGAGACTGCAGATGCCATCCCAGGTTACTACACCCAGTAAAGCTTTTGTTACAATAAATGGAGAAAAGAAGACATTCCACAATAAAGTCAAATTTAAACAATATCTGTCTACAAATCTAGCCCTCCAGAAGGTGATAGAGTTTTACCATTTTCAAGTCTAATTTATTGAAACTGATCAGCTGCTAATGGTCCTCCAAAGAACAGAGGGCTAGCCAGGTACTGGGCAGAAGAACAGCAGTGCTTTAGTCTCACCCTTCAGACTAGCACTTAACTATTCCTTACTATATGTCAGGAGTTGTTGGCATCCATTGTCTTCTTTGAAACAGACTAGGTCTGATGCTGGTCACTATCTTCTGAGGTACACTTTAGGACTCATCCTGGGATCTCCCACAAGATGGGAGATCTCTCTGTAAGAGTGAAATGTTCCAGTAAGTTAAAGAAGACATACGACAGTAGGGAAGAGATGAGACACCCTCCCCCGCACATCCTATTGCCATCCTCAGGCAGAGTGATGACAACTTCAAGAACACATGGGAACTACTTCCTGGGCACCTACTGTCTCAGCAATAGTTCCTTGGGGAGTGGGGGGAGATCAGTTTGATTCTTCTAGATGGGCTTTGTGGTGATGGGAGGACTGTGGGAGAGGGAGGGAGAGGGAGACAGAGAGAGAGCGCAGAAGATGACACTGCATAAGAACACAAAGTTCTGGCTCCACTGTGGAGAGATGGTCTTGCAAGTGTCATGGTAGGCACTGTCAAAATGCCTTAAGCTAATACAGCAGTGTTTTGCAAAGGATGGCGCAAGATTGCAACAGGATTCTGAGACTGTTTAAATGTTTATTATAGTTCATATTTCTAGGCCCTGCTCAGGCTTCCAGAACCAAATTCCCTGGACTAAGGCCCAAGATTTTAAATTTAATCAAGCTCCAGAAATGCTTCTAATACATGAATCATTTGAAAAACACTAGTATAAATAATATTTATGTGGTTAATGTTATTTTCTGGGACATGGGGTGTATGTGTGTGTATGTGTGTGTGTATTCCTGTGTGTATAACTCTGTGCACTCCAATAGTAACTTTTTTCATTGAAACAGTGCAGAGGCAGATGGTCAACTCACAACTCAAAATGGAAAGGATTTATCTTGCATATTCCTGTTGAGTTTTTCCACATGGTATGGAATGTCAAAATCAGAAGCAAATGCTGCGTGTGAGAAAAAAACCACACACACACACACACACACACACATACACACAGCTTGTGCCTGGGTGGTCTACCCTGCCTAATATCTTGGGTATGATTTCCTTGCAAAATAGGTCCAGCTGTCAAAAAGTCTATGAATTCCAGACAAGTATGTTCTCATGGGGCCCCTAAAACATGGCATGGCTGTTGCCATGGAGCATGCTACAGAAGAAAGTGTCTGTATAAGAAGATTAGAACAAGACTAAGACATTCACTGGTTAGTGAACAAGACCAGGGTGAAAGTTGTAATGTATGTGTTGCTCTCCTTATGGACTAGGGAAAGTCAAGGTTTTAGTGTCTTTAAGACATTCAACTCTTCAGTCAAGAATGAGAACTATCACTGGGCTTCATCGAACATGCCTGCCATCCCGGCTACCTGGAAGGATGAATCAGGTGGCAAGTTCAAGGCCTGTTTGGGCTCCTGAGTGAGTTTAAGGCCAGCCTGAGAAAAAAATTAGTGAAATCCTATCTCAAGAAGTCAACAGAGGGCAAAAGAGGTACTAGGTGGTGGAGTACTTGCCTAACATGCAAGCATCAATTCTTAGTATCGGAGGGGGTGGGGTGAATTTTCTAGTCTTAAGAGAAAGAGCTAGGACGAATGGGTGGGACAGTGAAGCAAATATGGCCAGCCCACGTCCAGCCTGCCTCCACTCTCAGGTTCCTAACAGGAGTATTGATAAAATGATGCCCAGGAAGTTTTGTTTGTTTACTTTTGGTTTGGTTTGGTTTTGATTTTGAGACAAGGTCTCAATATGTATATAGCCCTGGCTGCCCTAGAATTCACTATGTAGACCTGGCTGGCCTTGAACTCTGCCTACCTCGGCCTCCCAAATTTTGGGATTAAAGCCTAGCACCCTTGCACCTAGGTGATACCCAGCAATTGTTTGACTTTGGGGATTTTGTGGGTTTTTTTAGCAGCACACAGTACCAATATGAAAAGCAGTATGTAGCAGTATATAATGGCCAGTTTTTTAGTGTCCATTTGACACATGTAGAAACCTAGGAAGGAGGTCTCAGTGAGTTTTCTAGATTAAGTTGATCTGTGGGCATCTCTATAAGGAATATTTTTAATTAGGTTAAATGAAATGGGAAGACCCACCCTGAGTATAAGCCACACCACTGTAGGAGTTAGATGTTGAACGTGATAAGGAAGGATCAAGCTGAGCGCTGGCACACATACGTAAAGTCAATTCCCTCTGCTGTTGACTGAATGTGATGGGATTGGTTATTACAAGTCCCTGCCACTTTGACTTCATCAAAATCATGGATTGTCAATTTTGAACCATGAGCCAAACAAACCTTTTCTCCATTAGGTTGTCTTTGTTAATCACAGCAACAGGAACAAACCTAAGATACAGTGCCAAGAAAGGAGAAGAAACATAATCAGCCAGAATCAGATAGGATGCAGACACCCCTCTCCAGTCCTCACATACTTGCAGGATCTCAGGTTGTCTTCAAATTTTCAATACCAGGCCTGTAGAATTCAAGACATTTAATACCGTGCACACACATGCACATTAAAGTAAAATTATTGTGAAATAACACTTATTTTTATTTGGTACAAAATATACAGAACCAATATTAAATAACTTGCATATTAGTTTATTTAAAAACAAACCAACAAGCAAAACCCATCTGGCAATCAGGAATATAGGAGCCTTCAGACAAGACATAGCTGATACCTATAGTCAGTTCTTTACTGCTTCCATTTATTTTATTAAGGTAAATGCTGTCTGTACTAGTTAATTTTAATTGCCAACTTGTTGAAATCTAGAATCACCCAGGAAATGGGTTTTGGAGCATGCCTATGGGATTAGGATATTATTTTGATTAGGTTAATTATAGTGGAAGACCTATCCACTATGGGCAGCATCATTCCCTGAGCTGAAATTATAAACCATATAAGAAAATAAGATCATAATAATTAATTGCTCTATGTTTCTTGATTGTGGTTATAATGTGACCAGCTGTCTCAAGTTCTTGCTGCAGTGACTTCCTGGTTATAACTGACTATAGCTTCAAACTGAGCCAGATTGAATCCCTTCTCCCTTGATGATATGCTACACACAGTCTCTCCCTGCACTGTACACTGACAGACACTGGCCCTTCACATTCATCCAAGTGATCATAAAAGAAAAGCACTGATATTCTATCATATGCTGCATCAAAGAGCTATGGTGTATATCACAGCTAGTGATTAAATGCTTTTTAACTTACAATGGAATTATCAGGTCATGAATTCACCATACTCCAAAAAAATCATCAGATTTTTAAAAACACTGTTATAAAGGGACAAATGAAATGTTGATATAATTAGCCCCATCACTTTAATTTCCAGTGTGTGTGTGTATATATATATAATCATATTTCCATTGGACAGACATGGCCTAAGAGTTGGGCACATACTGCACCCCTCTCTCATACTGTAGTCTTCTGCTCCTTGTGAAGCTATGATATTACAATACCTGGCATGTAATTCTCCTTCTGTCCCATTCTATCTGTTATCCTACAAGCCAATGGTTGGCAACTCATTTCAAGCATCATCTTGCTCAAGGGCATCTTGCTCCTATACACTAAGCACAGTGTATGTTCAGATTCCATCTGCCATACTGGTGAGTCAGATAACTATACAGAAAGAGTAAGTCAATAAATAGTTGGGAAATGTTTTTTCAGTACTCAATGGATAAATGGGTAAATAATGTCCATCTAATAAGAACAAGCATGTCTTTGATACTATGAGTAGTACAGTAACGAACAAGATTTGACTTTCAAAGACTAGGATGTTGAAAATGATAACACTGGATTTCCTCTTTGCTACATAGTCCCTACATGTCCCTTGGACTCTGCTTCTGGGAAATCATCTTTACTCAGTTGTTCAAATACGAATAGCCAACACAATCTGATTTTACCAATTTGATACGCTGGAACATTTCCCTTGCTGGTTCCTCTGTCTGAAGCAGCCATTCTTATTCCACACTCTTTCTCTTGATCCTCATCCTGGTTTCCTAGTGAACATGATTTTTAGGGTTCAATATTCCATTTCTTTCCCTGGGAAGTTACATCCCATCCTCTAGCCAGCACATGAATGATCAATGCATTCTTCATACAAATACTGGGCTTTATAGTTAGTTCAATTCAGACTAGATTACAGTTACTTACTGGCAATTTGAGTCAATAAATCGTGAGCAAATGTAAGTATCATAGGTAAATCTGGAGCAGTTGGGTACTGAGTTTGTACATAAAGAGCGAACTTCCAACAACCACACACATATCCACCATGCATTCCTCAGCTGACAAGACAAAGGAAGAAATTTGTTTTGCACCATGAAAAGTGTATGTAAAACTGATTAAAAATAAAGAAAAAGATTTCTGTGTGTGTGTGTATGTGTATGTATATGTGTGTGTGTGTATGTATGTATGTATGTATGTATATGTGTGTATGTATGTGTAAGTACCTGTGTATGTTCATGTATGTGTGCTTGCAGATGTACACAGGCACATGTAGAGGTCAGAGGTCAGCCTCAAGTGCCATTTCATTGGCTATCACCCTCTTTGTTGAAACAAGGTCTTTTGACTTGTGTTAAACTTCCCAACTAAGCAAGGCTGGCTGACCAGCAAGCTCTAGAGATCCACCTGTCCCACCTTCCCAGTGCTGGAATTGTAAGTGTGTTCCAGGATACCTGGCCTGTTTATGTGGGTGCTGGGGGTTCTTGTGAATGACACCAGCCCCTCAAGCTTACAGACTCCTTACAGACTCAGATATCTCATAAGACTGAAAGGAGAAAAATCATTTTAACTTGAACTTAGGTAGCAATACTTTTATAATCAGGCCAGACTCTTGTAGAATGTCTCTGATTTGCAAGAACGAATTGGGACTTGCCCACGTATACATTCAACAGATCTAATCTGATTATACTTCCTGAGAGCTAGGGACTTTGACCTTGCTTATCTTTCGCTGCAAAAGGCCACTATGAGCTTGGAATTCATTGGCATTGGGATGGCAATTGAGAGTTAATAAGCACCCAAGGCTCATTTTTTTGAACTTCAAGAGCTTTCCTAAGTACATTTTCAGTATCTGTCCATCCATTGTTGGACATCTAGGCTGAAGATCTGTGCTAACCATCAAGTGCTGCCTAACATGTCCAAGAATAACACCACAACCACAAAGGAGTAAAGACAATGGAGCCATGTGTCGCATGTGTCACATGTCTGGTACACTATGGAGATTCAAAACCTATTGCAAAATTGAGCATCCCTCAGGAGATTAGGACTGGCTGAGAAATCAGGAGTCCTCATTGCTCATGCTGAGACAGGAACATCAGAGAACTCCTTTCTAAGCACATGTGCAACTCAAAGGATAAAGGATGAGAGAGAGAGAGAGAGAGAGAGAGAGAGAGAGAGAGAGAGAGAGATTCCAGTGCTCAGAGGCCAAACGAAGTCTAGTGGAGACTTGAGGCTTTTCCTTGTGCTGTGCTGTGCTATCAGTTAGGAGGTTCCTGTTGAGTTAATTTCTCTGTTTAAAGCTCTCACCTTGTATTAATTAGCTGATAGAATCCTTATGGTGTGATATGTGTTTAGGGCCATTGCAGAATGAACATTGTCACAGAAATCTGTTTTGTGGGACTTGTTAGCACGGATATTATTTAGCTAAATAGCTCTCGATGATTCCTTCGGAGCCTGCTGCATCTGTTGGGCAATTCATTTTATAGTTGGGAACTTTAAATTTTCTATTTTTTTCAACTTAGTCAACTGTAGTGACCTGTCTGTAGACCAGGGATGCTAATAGCTATTGCAATTAACACTTCATTTATCATAGAGCAAAGAAAACCCCAGAGTAAAAAGTAATTTTATTCCATTTTTGAAGAGTCTTAAAAAATATATTATTTTTTTCAAACAAATTGCTTCAAAGGAAAAGAAAGAATTTCAATGACATCAAATGCCAGATCCTTTTGAAAAGAACCCTGTTGGAGTCAGGCAGCTGAGCGTTGACATGGATTTGTTCACACACATCAGTTCCTGCACTTGGGAACATGTGGAACTTGGGTTCAGAAAGGTCCATCCAATGAGTCCTACAGCAGTCAAGTCAGCCTGACTAGCTGATCAAGGATTTAGCTTTGCTGCAGGCAACATCACAGAATGTCAGGGAAGAAGTCCCCAGCATCTCAGGGCTGGGTGGTAGTGCTGGCAGCCCTGTGATGTCAGCAGCTATGTTCTCATGGGCAGCACAGGCTGCTTGTGAAATGCAAATATTCCGGTGTTGACAGATGGGGCTGGGAAGGAGTGGTTTCTTTAATAATTCCGCATTCCCACGGAATGTTCTGGCAGCCGATGAAGAAGGGACTTGAATATGGCACATGTTAGAACTCCATTCAGGTCAAAAGGTTTTCTAGACTGTGTTCTGTCTCATGTGTCCTTTGGGATGCAACTAAAACCTCCCCAGAAAAGGATTCCAGGATGGACGTCTGGTACCATATAAACCATCATCAGTGGCTGCTGAACAGCCTCAGCACCCACTTCACATCATCTACACAGCTAATAGCCTTACAGCCTTTATAGGAAACAAGGGTCTCTCTCCAAAGTTTCCTTCCTGCTTCCCCTTTGTTAACCAATTCACCTCAATTGTGCCACTCAGAGCCCAGAGACAAAGACAGAAATTGAACCAAGTTTCTGTTTCTGCTGCCTACCAGTTCTGTGAGTTATTTAACTTGTAAATGCATTCATTTGCAAAGTGACAATAATAATATCTAATTTACAGGGCTGTGATAAGGATTGTGTGAGACAATGCAGATGAAATGCTTAGTGAAGTGTTGCTGAGAAGAGGGGGTCCTTCCTTCTCACACTCTTATCTAACCTGCAGGAAAATGCAGAGTCTTCAGGAGAAAGCGAAGGATGCTCACTCTGTGCACAGCGGCCACTAAATCTACTACTAGATACATAATAGGAATATGAGAATAACTTCGCAAACTTTCTTTAGAATGGGACTTACAAGTTTTCCCCATAAAGGGCTGTATGGTACGATTCACAACAGTAGCAAAATTACAGTTATGAAGTAACAATGAAAATATTTTTATGGTTGGGCGTCACCACAGCATGACTAATTGCACTAAGGGAGTCCGCAGCATTAAGAAGGTTGAGGACCATTGCAACATTTTAACAATCCAGGTTGTCAGTTGCACTGGGTTTTGAAAACACCAAATCTAGGGTAGAAATAATGTTTGAGAAAGGATGGTCACAAGTTCAATGCAGCGAATACCAATTAACAACCCACACAGTGGAGTGTTTTGGTTGAGTTTATTCACATAGAAAGTTCAGACAGTGATAAAGCATAATGCAATACCTATGATCAGCCGTAAGAGGAGAGAAAGGGAAAATTAAAATTGGTTTAAAAAAAAAAACACAATTTGCACAGGAAAAAAGTAGTCGACATCACAGAGAATTTATTTGGTGAGCTATCGATTCTGATTCTTTGGCAAGCATATTTTAGAAGTTCTAGAGAGGTTTGAACTCACCGTGAGAATTGGAAATGTTAGCAACATTTCCAAAACTATCAAAAACTATCCCCTCTACACACACGCATAAATATTCAACTGATCTTCAAAAGAAATATGACCTTGGAAATCACAGTAGGGTAAATTCCAGCTGCACCTACACTCAGAAACCTGCTACTTTGGAAAGGAAGAAGATCGTATTTGAATGTAGCCCCTTCGCAGACTCTGTCAGGTATAAAGGTGGGGAATGATGACACAGAAGCTTAATCGGGTTTTTTAAAGTTAATCAATCAGCTACTTGTTTTCAAAATAGCTCAGCTTTTAATGAGTTCAACTTTTCTCCCTTGTCTGACAATCTAGGAGCTTCATATGCAAATCTGATCAAGTCTCCTCCCGGATCCTTCAGTGGCTTCTCTCTGCTCTGACATCCTTAGGATAAGACTCAGTACACCATCTGGCCTGCATGGTTTTGTTGGGTCCTCACCAAGTTCCCACTAGCACATGGCTGGATCTTCCACCCGCCAGTGTTCCACTCTCCTTCAGGTTGTTGGACTCACAGAGCCACCCCTTCCCTAAGTTCACACTCCCCCATACACACACATTCACACAGTCTGAGTCTACTTAACTTCCATATGCCCCGAGCCCCAGTCAACTGTCATCAGAGCTGTCTCCTGCCTCTGAGTTCTGATCACGGTTTGTCATCATACACTCATTAGGGTGATGGTTTAATTAATATCCCTCCCTCTATGGGCTACAGGCCCCCCAAGGAGCAGGAAACACACAGCCTTTTAATGGCAGTAGGCTTAGCTCAGTGCCTGGAAGAAACTTTATGATAAAATAGATATGATGAAGAGGTATTGAGAAAGACATGGAATTAAAATACCACACCAGACATGGTCGAAGCAAAGAATTGCTGAGGGATATTTGATATAGCGAGACACATTTTCAGAATAATCTTTTTCTTGTTTCTGTGAAGTTCTTAAAGGGTGCTCTAGATTCAAATCAGAAACATTTTCCTGGGACAGACAGAAATGTTTTAGGACTCAGGGACCATAGCCCTTCTGTCAGATAGGGGCAGGCAGAAAATATGTCAGGATTTGGGAACGAGAGTATTTTGGTCTTAGCTGCTTAATGTCATTGTCATGGCATATTGTAGAAGCCAGAGATAGTACAGAAACAAACCTGACCATGTCCCAGTCAAACAAGGGCTTCCAAAGGGTTTATTTTATGTATGTCAGTACTCTGTAGCTGTCTTCAGACACACTGAAAGAGGGCATCGGATCCCATTACAGATGGTTGTGAGCCACCATGTGGTTGCTGGAAATTGAGCTCAGGACCTCTGGAAGAGCAGACAGTGTGCTTTTAACCACTGACCCATTTCTCCAGTCCTCCCCCTTTTTAAATTTATTATTTATTCATTTTATGTATGAGTGCTTTATCTGCATGTACACCTACATGCCAGAAGAGAGCATCAGATCACATTGTAGATGGTTGTGAGCAACCATGTGATTGCTGGGAATTGAACGCAGGAGCTCTGGACGAGCACCCACTGCTCTTGACTGCTGAGCCATCTCTCCAACTCTTGTATTTTCTTATTTCAGGGATGTTTTGCATATGGCCCCCGAAGCAGCACCCATGGACTTGACCCACCCAATGCCAATAGTATCTCACCCATTTCATTATTGAAAAATGTCAGAATGTCCCCAGATATTGTCAAATGTTCCTTGGAGATAAAGACCTCAAAGCTACAACAAAGTGCAGAAATGTTACAATAGCCAGTCAATTTCAAGCTTGTTTCAATCATGAGCCAGCTGGGTAGATCCTAGCTTTAGTAGGAAGGAAAGCATGAGGAAGCCACTTAGCGGTGTTCTATGTCTGTGTAAGCTGCTGACACCCTCTGGTCTCCAGCACCTGTGGGTGAGGCTTCTTTGGCTACTTCCTTTATCTAAAACGTGTAAACCTTTGGAATGAGACTGGTGCAGTTCTTGGGGAACAGTGCAGTTCTTGGTGCAGTTCTGATAGTTTTAGACTATGAAATGACCCTCCTTGAGCAAAGGAGGCTTGAGCCATGTGCATAATACATGGCTCCTGCACATACTTGTAATTGCGCCATTAGCTAGCTTTAGGGAAAGTGTGAAGCATCACAACAGACAAAATTAAAAAATAAGATAAAAGCAAATCTGGGTATTTGTTTGTATTGTAAACATTTCAGCTTCCACCAAAATGAGTGGTCCACACGGTTATGAGGAGTCCCAAGTTTCCCAAGTATTTTGTCTCTGCCCTGGGCTTCTCTGCCTCCCCAACCCCGAGGGATCCAGGATCTTGGACCATAGTTTCTTCTTCCCACTTTGCATCTTTATGTAACCGTCATTTCTTCCAATAACCCTCAGAAAGTGTGCTGTGCACTCATTTCACACTAGAAACCTAGGCAAGAAAACACAAAGGAAACAGATTTCAATTGCTGTTGAAGAGGGCTCCTTGCTGAGCCTCCGGAGGCTGAGGCCTTTACAGCATGTTAAGATCTGGAAGATGACCTGAATAATAAAATGAAATGAAATAAAATAAAATAAAAATAAACACAAAATAACTTTTCCAGGCTGGGAGACGGCTCAGTTGCTAGTGTTTGCCATAAAGGCACAAAGACCAGAGTTCAATCCTCAGAACCATGCAAAGTTAGTCACGGCAAAGCAGAGGCATCAGACCTGAGGACTCCCTGCCGCTTGCTAGCTTGCCAGTGTAGGTGAGTTGGCAACTTAGTGGCCTCAAAAAATTAGGTGGAGGCCAATATAGCCATGAAAGTAAAGACAAAAAGTGCCTAAGCCGAAGCCTTTTCCAGTCAAGAAAGTGGTGCAGAAAGACATCCACAGTCACAAAAAGGAGAGGGGGTACATGTCACCCATTTTCTGGCAGCCCAAGGTAGGGCCACTCTGGATATGACCCAAACGCCCTTGGCAAGAGTGCGTCCAGGAAAAACAAACTCGACCACTATGCCATCATCCAGTTTCCCCTGACCACCAAGTCAGCCATGAAAAGGATAAAGACAACAACACACATTGTTCACTGTGGGTGCCAAGGCCAATACACCCCAGGGCAAAAAGGCTGGGAAGAAATTCTATGTCGGAATGACCAAAATCAATCAGGCTGGCGGGAGAAGAAAGCACATGTCCATCTGACTCCTGATTGTGATCCTTTGGATATCGCCAACAAATTTGGGAGCACTTAAATGGAATCCAACTCCATTGAAATCCTGCTGATAATTCTTTATTTAAAAACAAAAGCTTATTTTAATTCTGTGTGTCAATATGTTTACATGAGTGCAGGTGCTCACAGAGACCAGAAGAGGGCACTAGATTCCTGGAGCTGGGATCACGTGAGGTTGTTAGCTAGACACCCAGTGAGCTGCTGGGAACTGAGCTTAAGTCCTCTGAAAGGGCAGGATGCAATCTTAACCACCGAACTTCCTTTCTAGCCCCAAAGATAAACTTGTAGTTGAGGTGCCAGAGGTGTAGAGGTGCCAGGAATTGAACCCAGGGCCCCGCGCGCTGAGCTGCACTCCAAACAGCTCTTAATCCTAAATTCACATTATTCACCATTTAAAGAGAGAGAGAGAGAGACCAAAGAAAGAAACTGAGGAAGATACTGGACATTAACCCCTGGCCTCCACATGCACACACACACACACACACACACACACACACACACGGACGCACACACACACGCACACACACACAAACACATATATACATGACCAAACACATATACAGATACACAAAAATGTTTTGCTCCGATAAACAAATGGATAAAACAAATGGATAAAAGTATCCAGGCAGTTTCTCTTGGTTGGCCCTTTCTCCATATTAATGTTAGTGCTGACTTTTATGCTAGGTAGAAGACAGTGCTCCTTGTCCCAGAGTTGGTAACACTGGGTTGGTAAACTTCAACACAGTGTGGGTACATGGTCTAATTCTGATTCTTCAAATTTCTGCTTCTCAGATTTTTACCAAAGCTAAAGCAGTCATTTTCCCCATGCAAATGGCCGTGTCTGCAGGCTTGAAATTGAACCTTAGGGAAGGCAGACACGGAGGCCAACTCTGAGCATGAATATAGGAGACACACAGGTTAAAAAAAAAAAAATGAGAAAAATACAGGCCCTTGTGAGGATGGGGAGGGGATGCACACCTTTTACAGCAATTTGCATCACTTTTGATTTAATGTGGGAGAAATGGAATTCTCCAAAAGCTATCCCTGACATATTTGCATGAGATTCTTGCGCCACCCAGTGGATTTCTTGTGGAATTGCATCAATTGCATGGCCCTTAAATGCCTCTTAACCATCCTGTGATGTCGTTTATATTCTGCTCTTTTTTGCTATGTGTATTAAACATATTTATCTATTCATGTAATTTTGAAATAATCAACAAAAGCACTTATTACAATAAAATTCAAAGGAAGTGATTTTAAAACAAAATAAAATTTTAAATTAATAAATTATATAAAGCCAGGCAATCAGTATTTAAGTATGTGAATATCCGGATCTGAGTATTCCAGAAGATAAAGTGCCTTGACTCTAATGACAGATAAACTAGAAATAGGACAGGCATTAATGCACCAAGTGGGATGGTACCATTCAGAGGTGCTGGCTGATGATGAGCCAAGCTGATAGATACATCATAATGGGAATGCCTGAAGTCAAAGCAAATTTAATCCCAACCGCCAAATGTCACAGCTTAGCAACTGCCTGAGAATTGTCGGTTGTTTTTCCTCCTGATGCTACTGATGCTCTGGTTGACTAGGAGCTGCAGCTGGCTGACACTGTCCAACCTGGAGACAGGGTCGTGACGCCTGTCACTAGCCCACGAAAGGATCAAAAATTCAAAATGTGAAGCATGGTTTCTGCTGAATGCATGTCACTTTCACAGTGTTGGAAAATTCAGTCTTTGTACACTGATGCATCATAAGTCAAGGACCATCTGTACTAGTAGTGAAGGTGCCACTGTTTGCTGCTGCTGCTGCTGCTGCTGCTGCTGTTGCTGTTGCTGCTGCTGCTGTTCTTGTTGTTGTTGCTGCTGCTGCTGCTGCTGCTGTTGCTGTTGCTGTTGCTGCTGTTCTTGTTGCTGTTGCTGCTGCTGCTGCTGCTGTTGCTGTTGCTGTTGCTGCTGTTCTTGTTGTTGTTGCTGCTGTTCTTGTTGCTGTTGCTGCTGCTGCTGCTGCTGTTGCTGTTGCTGCTGCTGCTGCTGTTGCTGCTGTTGTTGTTGTTGCTGCTGCTGTTGCTGTTGCTACTGCTGGTCTTGTTTGTGTTGCTGCTGCTGTTGCTGCTGCTGCTGTTCTTGTTGCTACTATTGCTGCTGTTGTTGTTATTATTATGAGTAAGCATTGGCAAGGCTGCTCAGTGGGTAAAGGTGCATGCTGCATAGACCTGCCAATCCAAGTCTGAGCCCTATAATCCATGTAAATAAAGATGGAAGGAGAAAACCAAACTAACTCCACAAAGTCATCCTCTGATCTCTGTATATTCAACACATGATAACAAAGATGACAACAGTGATGACAATGGTGGTTTAAAAATGAAACAGTAAAAATTATCCGGTAAAACAAAAAATTGTTTCTAGGTTCTTTGAACACTGAAGTTTCCCAAAAAGGCGTTTGTGAACAAAGTTGCAGAACTGAGTCTCTTGGGCTGTCCACTGCATCTTAGGATATCTGCCAGCCTATTCACATGAAGACTATCCACAGAAGCTAACAGGGAACAAAATGTTGTCACAAGTTCCTGACGAGCCCTGAGGACAGACCCTGGCATGGATCCCAGTGACCTGGGCTCTCCCGGGAGCATAGAAGAGTCTCTTAACAAGGTGTTCTCTGTGACTTGAAGCTACACTATCATCATGTTCTCCTTCATGGACACTGTTACTTTCCCTGGGATATGTGAACAAATGTGAATTCACTCCATGCAGGACACCGATGCAAGACCAAAGAAATCATTTCATCCAAGTCCAATTTGGTGGTAAGAATAATTTTATTAGAGTTACCTACAGGATCATGGGAAATTTATGGGCAGCTACTTCCACCTAGAAATGTCTCCATTCGCCAGAAACTGTTAACCACTTACATATTTCAGGCAGAGAAAGGACTAACATCTCATGAAGTCTAGTGAGCACTTCATGAGGCTCTTCTCCCCTTCACAGGACAAGGCTAGTAGGCCCAATGTGGAGGCTGGTAGAGGTAATCAAAGCTGCTTTGGTTTCAAGACGGTGATGGTTGTGTTGTTTCCAAAGGACAGTGATCCATCTTGAAACTGTGGGCAAGGCATCTCAGAAAACACATGGGTGGCCAAAAGGAAAGGAGGTTCTCAGAGCTTGAGAATGATAGGGTAGACAAGGAACTAGGTGAAGCTCTGGAGAGCTGCTCTTACCCCAGCAACACAAGAGGGGAAGTAATAGACCTGAAAGCCAGGGATGATGACCAAGAGCTGATATCTTTAGCTCTGTGCTTTCAATTCTCCAGGCTGTGTTGTCTTCAGTTCCAAGAGGCACTTGGGAAGCTAAAGAATAAAAGTCTTAGGGAATTTGTTTTCCTGTATGTCTTGAAGCACAAGCCCTGGTTCCTAGTTCTGAACACTGTGTCCAATAAAAACAAAACCACACTCAACTGAGACAGCGTGCTATTAAAAATAAGCATGGTGATTGGAGACCAGCTGTTTGCCTGTGCCATGTGGATGGTGTACATGGAAATAGCTTCCACACTGTAAGCCTACCTCCTGAAGAGTGTTTAACAAGGGAATTCATTTGAGTGACTAACCATAGATAGTTACCCATGAAGAGAGTATGTTCTTTGTTAAACAGAGTCAGAAAGGCAGAGCTGAACACAGCGCCGCAGCCATAAAAGTGCCGCAAATGTATGCCATCTTCCCCAACTGAATTCTGGGTCCCTATTTCATCCCAGCTGGTGTCCTGGAAAAGGTACAAATATGACTGATGTAAGGTATACTCTGCTCAGTGTACCCCCACTCCTGGTCTCCCTCCACTCTGAGTCTCCTGGCTGTGAAGCCTTTGTCCCTGAGCTCTGGTGGGAACGTGGTGCCAGGCCTTCAGACTCTGCCTGTGGTGGTACTGGCCACGGCTAGAACACATACTTTCTCTTCTTTAGCTTCTGCCATCAAACTGTAGACTCCTGCCCTCCACATCTCCTGCCCTTTGGATTTTCCAGGCCTTTCTTGGCCTCTTATCCAAGGCCTTCTCCAAAGCACACATTCCTGGCCACTCTTCCTACACCATGAGGGGGTGTGAGAACATCCAGGATCTTCTAGGCTGCAGACTGCGAACACCATTCCAAGAGATCAAGGTTTCTTTGAATTTGAATTGAGCAAATGTTATATTAGATTAGCTCCCCCTCTGGGACATTTCCTGCTGAGGGTCTCAGCTTCAGGGATGTTGGCAAGAAGGTCCCTTAGAAGAGCTCCATCCCAAATGGACTCTGTTATCCCCAAGACTGTGTAAGAAGCATCACTCTCCTCTAGCCCTGAATGTTTGGTTTGGGTTTTTTCTTGTTAATTTCCTCAGTGTGTGGCCTGGTGGAAGTTCTAAGACAGCAGATGACAGTCGTCCCCATGTCTTTGCTTCCCTGGGAACCAGGGACAGTGTTTGTCACATTTCTTTTTATGCCAGAACTTGTAGGGGGCACTACTACTATCAAGTGGGTTGCAGCTGGGCCTCTAACTAGACTAGATGCTCTCTGGGACAAAGGGATTGTCCAGAAAAGCATGTGCCTGCCTTGAGCATATGTAAGGAAGAATCCAAAGAACTCTGAAATGCCTCAGCTAGGAAAGTCCTTGCAGTACATTGACTAATGCCCATGTCCCTCCTGATAGGAGAGAACTTGCTCCTGCAAGTTCCACACATGCAACATAACATGGTTTGTGTGTGAGTACACACACACACACACACACACACACAATTAATTAATTTAAATGTTTAAGAAAGAAATACTTCTGAAATAACAAGGGAAGGTGGAAGATGGAAGACAGACACCTGACAGGGACTGACTGTGAGGTTGTAGCCTTGAAGAGCCACAGAGTTGAGCACCCATGATGGTCTTCATCAATAGTCACCTAGCGCAGAGCAGACGTGTGAATGTAATTCTGCTCACAGCCACTTGGGGGCAGTTCTACGAAGCATGGATTACAGGGTGTACCTGTATTCCCATACGTCTGGCGCTGCCACAATTGTTTTGTTTACATGACCTGAAGCAAGCAGTTTGGTGAGAGTGTGCACAAAATCACAGCCAGAGCAGAACAGGCAGCAGACAAAAGGCTGGCCTCATTTAAATAGAGAACAGGACACAGCTTGAAACAGGTGACCTCAGTTGTTGATCTAGAAAACTTCCAGGGACTTTCTGTCCTACCTAGTGACCTTGAAAAGCAGGAGACAAGGGGACAGGCCTAATTCTTAAATGATATCATCCTCCGTGGAGGCAGAAGATGCCAGGGCTAAAGCTTTCAATGAAAGATTTCAAAAAGTGATTTCAAATACTAAATAACAGCCCTTCCCCTCCTCCCTGGAAGGACAGTCTGAAAGTGGAATAGGTGTGACTTTTACGAACCATTATCACCTCTGCGATTACTATTACACGGTGGCCCTTGCTGGAGTTGTTTTCAGAACAAACGCGGCAATGCCAGGTTTGGACAATGGCAGTGCGACCTTGGGAGCCTGGCTCAGCAAATGAAAATCTTCAAAGCTCCCCTGGGAGATCTTAAATGCCAGGTGGCTGGAAACCCACCCTTCTAGGTGTGTATTGAACTTACCACCTGGCTGATAGCACTCTAGAAATTGTATTGCTTAGGGAGAGCGAGCAAGGAAAAGAAGCTTCCCTTCCTGCCTTGGTCTAGAGTCCCTGCACACAACTTCTCAATCTTGCTACTCTTTAGAAATGCCTGGTGTTCCTAAAGAACTATTCCTGCCCAAATCCCTCCCCACCATAGCTAAGCCAGACTCTAGAAGAGGAATTTGGTGTCAGAAGTTTTCAGAAAGCCCCTGGATAATTTTTATATGTAGCCAGGATCTCTTCTAGTCACGCTCATATACAGGTCCACAGCCTCAGATGCCTGAGAGAGAGAAGAAAAATACAGAGACCCGAGCCCCATCTCAGAAGATATTGATTTAGTGGGTCCTTTGGTTGATCTCAGTGTTAGATGTTGCAAAATCTCTCCAGGGAATGATAGTGTTCAACCAAGATTGAGATCACTGGGCCTCTTAGGAGGGCACAAAGAGCCAAGCAAGCAAACAAACTGATGAAAGGATGCTGGGATTTCTGAGCAGAAATGCAGATGGGGGTTTCAGAACAGTTATTCAGGAGCCGGTCTTCTTACTGGTCCTCCAGATTTGATCTGCTTCACAATGTGGGGAACGGAAAACGTGGTACCACTTTAAGTCTGGCTCATGACTGATTGGCATCAAGTCTGATGTGCTCTTGTTGGTGTTTCACTCACCTAGAGCACCCGGGGCAGCCATTTCAACAGGGTGCTCAAGTTGGTGTTTCTGTCTGCCCACATCCTCTTCTGCTACCTCAGTGATTCTTTATTCTATACAGCGTAGCAAGATGGGCCCCAAAACAGTTCCCAGCCTTCCTTAGAAGAAGCCTGAGCGTAGCAAGATGGGCCCCAAAACAGTTCCCAGCCTTCCTTAGAAGAAGCCTGAGGAAGCTGCAGAAATCTCAGGGTTTGTGTGATCCTTTGTCCTTCTCTCTTGTTCCCTCACACCTCGTAGGGTGTGGATTTGAGGCTAGAAGAAAGCAAATTTGAAGTCCCAATTGGGAAGGGGGGAGAACATGAGCTAAGGGTGACAGAACAACAGGATGGAGGGGACCTGAACACTGACACTGACATAATACCTGAGCTCACACCTCAGGACTCCATGTTAAAGGGAGAACAAGTATAAATGTGATTAAGCCAGAGTAATGAAATTTCTTTGTGTACACCTGAACAGTGTCCCCAAATTCAGAGATCTGGAATACAATCTGTTCTCTTGCTATGTCACAATATAATAAGACGCCACTTCGAGTGCTAAGTTCTGAGTCACTAGCCAGTTGAAAAGGTGTCCGTGTCTCCTCACAGTGGGTATTTCTGTCTCTAAAGTAGTCAAGTTCTTTTACCATTCTACATCATTATAATTTGTTATCAGGAAAATCTGCTCTCAAGATGCAAGAGGGTTACAGAAGTGCCACACAATACACGTTCTCATACAGTGGCTCCCAATCCCGAAAGGGTGGAGAGCAGCAATCCACACTCATCAGGTCCAAGATTACCTTCTAGAAATTTCCATCCTCATTAGATACAGTTAGATCATCTACATAGCCCTCAATCAAATATTTGCAAAGGAGCATGGGATTACGACGAAGCGCTTAGAGCATGGTTTTCCCTATGAGGCTGCGGAAGAGCCTAACAACAACGAGTCCAAGAATTCTCCTGACTGGACCAGAACAACACTAGGATTCTATTAATAAGAAATAAGAAGAAAACGGCTCCTTGGGAGCCAACACAAGGAGCCAATCTGGAAATGAAGAGGAAGAAGGCTGTAAGAAGCAGTGGGGAAATTGCTTATATACAGAGTGTGGTACAAACATTCTCCCTAATCCTTCTTGTACAGTCCCCTCTGATTTTCATTCCACACTGTAAGAACTTGAAGCACAGAGATGTCAAGGGTCTTCAAGCCAACTCATGTCATAACTCAGTGCTGGGACTAGAATGCCGGCTGACTTTGCCCCTCGTGCCAAGCAGCTTTGAAAGACCTTTGGTGATAAATACTATACCATGACCCAAAGCAATCTGAGTTGGAAATGTTTATTTGGTTTACATTTACATACCACAGTCCATCATTGAGGAAAGTCAGCACAAAAACTGAAGCAGGAACCTGGAGGCAGGAACTGAAACAGAGGCCATAGAGAACAGCTTGCTGCTTGCTCCTTGTGGTTTGTTCAGCCTGCTCTCCTTCACCATTCAGAACCACCTGCCTGTGGTGATACCACACACAGCTGGCTGGGCCTCCCACATAAATTAAGAAAATACCTTACAGCTTTGCCTACAGACACTTCTGTAGTCTTATGGAGGTGATCCCTCAATTAAGGGGATCCCTCTTCCCAAATGATGCCAGCTTTCCTCAAGCTGATAAAGACACTGAGCAGCACATAGGCATAGACTTTATTTGTGATCTGATTCCAAACCAACAAATGGCCATGAGCATCACACAGCAAGAGAGATAGGAATGCTAAATGTTTGATGGTACTAAAGAGTCCTTGTTAAATTTCTAGTGTGATGATGGCATTACAGTTGTTTCTATGGCAGTTAAATAAGCAGTTCAGGTGTCAGATGAGATAAGGTTATGTACAAATTGAGGGCCACATGGGGCTTACAATACTACTCACTACTTTTAAGTATTATTCTTTGAACACATTTCTGTGGTCCCCAAAGACCCAGATTAAAATAAGCAGCTAGAATTGCCATAGCAACTGTTTCTAAATCTCCGTTTTCCTTCTGTTATTACCAATGATCTTTAACTTCTTTTTCCAATCCAGTCACCAGCATCTCAACACTCCCACTGGATTAATCGGGTTGAGTAGATCACAGGAACCTACCACAAGAGTACACCCAAAACTCCACTTGAGATTTCAGAAGTGCATTGTCCAGGAAGCTCTCAATCTCACAACCAAGGGAAAACATCCATCAAAGGAGAAATGGCGGCTCTTACCACAGGTCATTGTGTCCATCCTTCTAACCCAGTGTGTGAGCTGTGCTCAAGCTGCCTGTATCTAGGAGGGATTACTGACTGCCACTGGCCACCATAAAACAAACTCCAATGCTCCCTCCAGACAGTGGTACAGGTTTATCAAGACAGACTGGAGATGCTGGGACACCCCTGAGCTCACAAATACACTAGCAGATGTACTGAAGATAGAATAAGAAGAAACTCCTCTGTAGACAGCCAAGTCCTTTGTAGTACAAAGAAGTTTTGACAGTTGCATCTCAGACTTCTCAAGGATGCTCATCGGAAGTTCTTCCTGGCTATTCCTTGAAGCAATATTTAGAAAAACAGTACTTATTTCTCATCCTAGAGCTGTTAGATGGGTTGTGCTGACATCAAAATTATCTTCTGAGTAATCACAGTGGCTAATATTATGAAGTAGCTGCCAGGTCCCACTAAAACATGTGTCAGCCATTATTATCTGTCCATCAAGTCGTTTTAAATGGTGACAGTGTTCAGGCTGTGAAGAACACCCTCCAGTCAGTTCTTACTCCCTGCAACTTCTGTCTCTGACAAATGCTAGGTTTACCTTGTATGGTTGCTCTTACCTACTCCCCAGTCCTGGAAGGTACCCAGAAGGCTGCGGGTCACATATCCTTACTATGTTTGATGGACTAGTATTTTCCCCAACTCTAGTCCAGAAGTAAATCTGCAATAATGATTGTCTTAGGGTTTTACTGCTGTGAATAGACATGACCAAGGAAAATTTTATAAGGACAATGTCTAATTGGGGCTGGCTTACAGGGTCAGAGGTTCAGTCCATTATCATCAAGGCAGGAGCATGGCTGCTCCCAGGCAGGCATGATGCAGAAGGAGCTAAGAGTTTAACATCTTGTTCTGAAAGCAAACAGAAGACTGGCTCCCAGGCAGCTAGTAGGAGGGTCTAAAAGTCCACGCCCACCGTACACACCTACTGCAACAAGGCCACACCCCCTAATAGTGCCGCTTCCTGGACTAAGCAGATACAAACCTTCACAGTAGTCGTGACGGCAAAGGGATTTTGTAAACTTTTGGAGTGACCTCTTGTACTTTCTGCCATGCCCTCAGGAGAAACTCAAGTTGCATTTGGAAATGACAATCCAAAAACAGATATGTGACAGCTTAAGATGGTGCCTTCCTTTTCTCCTCTATGAATTACCACTGTAGGCTATTGAGGGCAAAGTACGGGGGCAGGAGGAATAAATGAGGGAGAAATGCAGCTTACAGAAGAGGTTCTCAACCCTACTAATGCTGTAATCCTTTAATATAGTTCTTCAAGTTGTGGTGTATAGCAGCCATAAAATCATTGTTGTTGCTAGTCCATAGCTGTAATTTTCTCGTTATGAATCATAATGTGAATATCTGTACTCTCCCGTGGTCTTAGGCACTCCTATCAAAGAGTCAGTAGACCACCCCCAAAATGGTGGTGACACACGGGTTGAGAACCGCTGGTTTATAGGGTCGAGGGGATGGAAGAGCATTACAGGATACTTGTTTACAAGGAGGACGGCAGGGGTGGCAGGGAGGAGACCTGGCTGAGGCCGACAGCTTGCCCACAATCAAAGGTTTGCTGAGAGGTTCTGGGGCTCTTGGGCTCTGTGTCCGTTTTGATTTGAAATTGTGCCAGAAGAACTGCGATTTTTCATTTAACCACAAGATGGAGTCTTTGTCTTTTAAACCGGAAACCTTTTCCCTAAGGTCTGGGGAGACATCATCAGTCTTTCCCTCCAGAAAGACATCTTGAAGGCTCTGTAGGGGCTGCAGGCCACAGGCATAACCAAAGGGGCTGCCTCCCTGAAGCAGCTGAAGGCAATTGGTTTTGCTTGGCTGCAGCAGCATCAACTAAGGTTTAGTCTAGACACTTTTTTTGGGGTGGGGGGTATAATATCTGCTGTGTTCTGTTTTGTGGGATCACTTTTCCTGTTTTTCCCAGACCAATATCATCCCCCTCTCTATTTTCAGACCAATCCACCATGCCTGTTTTTTAATGTTTAATTTGGTTTCACATTCAAAAGTTAATCAGCAAGATAAAACCACGCCCAAAGGAGGCATCTGCAGATATACTGAGGAACAAGTTGATGAAGACACTTCAACTTTTTAAAAATATTTATTATCTTGCAATTTAATGCACAAACTCCATGTCCTTAGGGCATACCCGTATTCACCTTCCGACTTCTTGCAGTCCCCCCACACAACCCCCTCCTAATTTATATCCTCTCTCCCTACCCATCTCTCTATCTGTGTCTCTGTCGCTATCTCTTCCTCCACCCACTGAGACCAGTTAGTACTTCATATATGTGCATGGGTGTGAGGCACCATCTATTGGAACATGAAACACCTATGACAGGACACACTGCTGAAGAAACTTGACTCTCCCGCCACTAGCATTCACCAATTGCCAGTAGTTCCTTAACTAGGAATGGGGCCTCATGAGTCCTTCCTTCTTCGTGCTGGGGTGTTGACTGTCCTGGTCTCACACCAGATTTGTGCCACAAACTACAGCTGCTGAGAGCTCATGAGTGCAAAGAAAGGTCTTGTTGCTTCCAAATGACATTATTTTTGCAGCAGCCTTTGAAGACTTCTGGCTCTTAACATATTTCTGTCACCTTTTCCACTATGTTCCCTAAGCCTTCCTGGGGAAGGGGAATATAACACAGATGTCCCATTTATGGCTGAACACTCCACCAGTCTCTTGCTCTTTGCACATTCATCAGTATCTTAGTTATGGTTTCCATTGCTGTGAAGAGACACCATGACCAAGGTAACTCTTATAAAGGACATTTAATTGGGACTGGCTTACAAGTTCAAAGGTTCAGTCCATTATCATCATGATAGGAAGCATGGCATCGTCCAGGCAGACATGGCACCAAAGGAGCTGAGAGTTCTCCATCTCGGTCCAAAGGCAGACTAACTCCCACGTGGCTAGGAGGAGGGTCTCAAAGCCCACCCCCACAATGACACACTTCCTCCATCAAGGCCACACCTCCTAACAGTACCACTCCCTAGGGGCAAGCATAATCAAACCACCAAAGTCAGTAGATCTGAATTTACTTCTCCTCACACTGAATTTATGTTCCTTCCAATTGGTCTACATGGGTGACAGGTCTCAATGTCAAACAACAAAAAACAGAAAGTTTACACCCCCATAGATGCACAGTCTGTTCCAATGCTTCCCATTGCCCCAGACAGCCTTGTCTACATTCAATTTGGGAATGGTTGGGGGCGAACTTTACCTGGAGGAGAAACGCTATTATTTTGAGTTTTAATAGGAATAAGGTATGATTCACCTAAGACTTGTCCCTGTCCACCAAACAGGATCACTTGAGCGGTCTGCGATTGAAACAAAGCTCGCTGTCGCTCTTCTCGGCCCTTATTCTACACCCATGCCTAGCCCTCCAACACCAGACACTAGCAGACTGCAATGCAATGAATGGCCGGTGAATATCTATGTCTGCAGTTGGCCAGGAGCTCCTTGAAAGTAACAGCCAGTTGTATCTTACTCCTTCTTTGACTTTTTCTAAATGCATGTCTGGCATGGCACACCGTGCCCAAAGCTGGAACGCCAAGGATAAGAAACTCTGTTCTTGCCGGGCAGTGGTGGTGCACGCCTTTAATCCAAGCACTTGGGAGGCAGAGGCAGGCGGATTTCTGAGTTCAAGGCCAGCCTGGTCTACAGAGTGAGTTCCAGGACAGCCAGGGCTACACAGGGAAACCCTGTCTCGAAAAATCAAAAAAAAAAAAAGAAAAAAGAAAAAGAAACTCTGTTCTTGTGCTCAAACAATGCCCATGCTGTGTCTTTGGAGCTGCTGTGTAGGGTGCACATTCCCACTGCCTGTTTGTACAAGCTTGCTCAGAAAGAGCATCCCCTTGTTAGAGCATCCTCCCTCTGCGTCTGAGCAATCTCCTTCTGCACCTGGCTTGCTCACGAGCTCCTCCCCCTGCACTGTGTATAATTACCGCTGACTTTGAAAAGTTTGTTTCGCCTTTCCTTTTAACACAACAGTTGCAATGAGAACTTGCCAGAAGCTGGCTTGGAGGGCCAGCCGAGGAAGGGAATGGCTGGTGGCGTAGGGCCCCCTGCCTGCCAGTGCGTCTCTCTGCAGGTGCCAGGCTCCTGGCATCGTGCAAAGCAAAGTGCTGTCACGACTCGGTGGCCAAGGTGATTAATTAGCGGAGTGGCCTTGCGGGGGCTGCGTGCTGGCCTCCACATCTGCCCCGTGACAGCGGGGGTCAATACACGGTGTCACTCCTTTCTCTCTCACTCCCTCCAAAACCTAATTGGCTGTGACATGCGGGCCAGCTGTTGAGAGAGGTGGAGCTCGGCAGGGCATTTCGCTGGACCCTGACTGCTTCAGGTTGAGTTGCCTGCAGAGAGCTTGGGAGCTTCCTACCAAGGGTCCATGCTTTTGTTTCAAGGTTTTGGCCATTGGTATCCTGTTCTTTCGTCTCCGTGTCATCCAGGCAGAGCCAAGAGATTACTGTGAGAGAGTTCTGAGGTCTGCGTAAAAACTCACAGTCATTGTCAAAAAAAAAAAAAAAAAACCCAGAAATCCTCTCTGAGACATCTACTGAAGTCGTTACGTTTGGAATGCTAACTTCCTGGTTTATTCTGGTTTTGGAAGATGTAGGCTGAAGTCAGGGGCTGGAAAAGAATGGCAAGGGGGTAATTTGCCAGAGATAGAGAGAGTTGTCAGGCTGGGGGGGGGGGGGTGGGGTCTTTCCCTTGGAATGGACTTGACCCCAGGAAAGAGCTAGAAATCCTAGCCAAGAGATCTAGTGTTGGCAAAACTCAATGATGGTGTGTGTGTGTGTGTGTGTGTGTGTGTGTGTGTGTGTGTGTGTGAGAGAGAGAGAGAGAGAGAGAGAGAGAGATTTCAACTTGGATGGGTTGGCTCTTCTGTAAGCCCCCTGTGAGGCTGCTGTAGAAGACTTCCCACTCAAACTAGGCAGCTAACTCTTTGGTTTCATTCTCGTAACTTGTCTGTATGAATGCAGGGGTGCGTGTGTAGGCCAGAAGTTAACTGCAGCTGCTATTCTTCCTTGCATTTTGAGACAGGGCCACTCCCTGGGACCTGGGCTTTACCAATTATGATACAGAGCTGTCCAGACAGTCTCAGGGATCTATCTGCCTCCACCTCCCCCAGGAGCTTTTGCTATTGCCTTAGTCTTTTTGCTTGGGTGATGGGGATTGAACTCGGGTCTGCATACCTGCATGAGAAGTACCCTACTGGCAATAACTCCACCACCACCACCATGGCATAACTCACTCAATAACTTTTACAGGATCAGGCTGAAGCCACCACCATGGCAGACAGTTATAGCATAGGTAGGGCAATTCATACAAGACACTGAAGCTGAAAACTGGTAGGCAGGACACATTCCAACCCAGGTGAGAAGTCATGGAGGAAGATATCTCCCCCCCCCCCCCCCGATGAAGATCAAAGGAATTTGAGGCAGGCATCAGTCGGGAGTCACTAACACAGCACCAGCAAAGAGCAGCACAGATCATTAAGATTCCTGAGCACTACAGGAATCTTCCCACCCCTGCTCAGTCCAGAACTCAGCAAAGACTAAGCAAAAAAGCACCAACTGAGTGCCATGTGTAATTGCTCCCTTTTACTATATAGACTAGGCCTTAAGACTGTCTGAAGGGTAGCCTGGACCTACATACAGGCAGGGAGGCAGAAAGAGGAGAGGCCTGAGGGTCCTATCAGCCAGTGGGTTAGTAATAACCTCATTAGGAGGGAGAGACTTTGTGGCGCAGGTAACAGCAGTCACCGTTGCCAGCAGCCCTACAGCTGACTGCCCTGTCAGCAGCTTGAGTGGCTATAATTACTTGTGCCTTGGAAGCTCCTGCCTTACACCTCCCATCTCATTAGTCCCCTACAGGGCTGCTACCTTAGCAGATGAGGATGTGTTGCTGGGGCTAGCTGCACCAGGAGAGCTCAGACAGACATGATCCACCAGCAGGTGGCACTGGCCTTTCCCGGAGTGGCCAGGACAGTGTATGGTTCCAGTCCTTGAACCAGGGAACTAAAGGTGGAGAGAGGAAGATTCAGCCCTTTCCATACCTCTCTTGGGTCCAAACATTCTGACACCCCCACTATATAGAGAGGAATCCATCCACTCTTTGTAGACATCCATCAAAGGATAGATCGTCAGATGTAGCCTTCTTGGTTAAGGGTGCACCTTTCTCATGATTCATTTTTGGACAGTGCAGGGTGGACAGGAGACAAGAGTGACATGTTAAAGTACAAAGGATAGTGTCAGCGCAACAGTATAAGAGGCATCCCGATGCTGACTGACAGGTGGAAGGAATTAAAAGGAGGCAGAACGTTCTTGCGTGCCAAACACCCAATGTGTGGTGCACTAGAGACTAACTCAGAAGATGTATTCCCCGAGATGGTGAGCCATCAGAGAGGCAATGACTGAAAGCACGGATACCGGCACGGCAAAAGAGAGGCTGGCAGTGCTGAAAGGACAGCGGCAGCACATGCGGGGTGCATTGTGGGTAGGACAGAGGCGCGAGTTTACCCTCGCCTGTCCAAGAAGGCAGGGAGGTCAATCACCACGTTTGTAGTCACCTGACTGCCTGGCTTTGGTTCTCTTACTCTGAGAAGGAGTCTGTAGTGTGCAGCATCGGAGAACTACAGCAGGCTCTCTCTCTCTGCTATCTCCGTCTCCCATCTTTCATTTTCTACTCCATAGTTTCAGTTAGCTACATAATGAGTGCTCGTTCTTTCAAAGTTCGTGGCTTATCCATTTAACTAAAGGATTTTATGTAAAGAAAGGTTTTTGGAAAGTCATGGGGGGAAATAACCAATTATCTGTTTTTAACCCCCCATTTACAGGAAACATTGCTTTCCAGTCATCCCCACCATAGACAGCATCTCCTGGAAAAAAAATGTCTAAGTCGTATTTAATGAGCTAAGCAATAGTCTAGGCATCTAATGGGCATAGCCTTCTTACGTCCTTGGGTTAGAATCCTCCCAGGGCAGTGTGGCATTCAACAACTGTGCTGGCGAAATGAAATGACACCTGCTTTCTCCAATACCTCAAAGTCACTCAGGGGAAGTGTGAGGACAGGGAAGTGAAGGTGAGTGAGCTGCAGCTTTGTGGGAGAGATGATGATAGCTGAGGCTCTGGCAGAAAGGGACTTCCACCACCTGCTGAGCACTTCCACTTGCCAGGGAGTTCCGCTGGACTGCTGGGCTGCTAGGTTGCTGGGCTGCTGAGCTGCTGGGCCGCTGGGCTGCTGGGCTGCTGGGCTGCTGGGCTCCTGGGCTGCTGGCCACA
Source organism: Rhynchomys soricoides (assembly GCA_019843965.1). Lineage (NCBI taxonomy): Eukaryota > Metazoa > Chordata > Mammalia > Rodentia > Muridae > Rhynchomys > Rhynchomys soricoides. Next base: position 2,929,624 of record JADRCH010000010.1, read on the forward strand.
GCAGTCAGTGTACATACAGCTTTTCCTTCACTGCGGCTTGCTTTCCTCTCTAAGTCTGATATTTGACTAGCTTTATATTTTCCTATGACAGTGATACATTTAGTGATAGTCTAGACCCTCAGGACACTCAATATAATAATAAATCACTAAAGTTGAAAAGATTCATGTTGGGGAAATGGCTCCGTGGTTTGTTTTTTGTTTTGGGATGTGTGTGTGTGTGTGTGTGTGTGTGTGTGTTTTGTTTTGTTTTAATGCTCACTGTGTTGGAGGGCCCGAGTTTGGATTCCAAAGCAGCCAAGTAAAAAGTCAGACATAGTAGCATGTCTGAAACTTCAGTGATGGAGAAGGACAGACACAGGAGCAAGCCTCGGGTTTGTTGGCAACTAGTCTTGCCAAGTCAATCAACTCCAGGTTCAATCAGAGACACTACTAAAAAAAATAAAGGTGTAATATGATAAAAGTGATACTCAACTTTGGCCTCTGACCTCCACAGACACTCATGTACACTCACGAACTCACATGTACATGCCCTCAAGAGGCACACAAGAGGTTCCTCAAGAGGAACCTTGGGGAAGGTTCTAGTTATGAAGCTGAGTGTGATATCTTGGGTTTGCTGTACAAGTTAGCCATCTCCGTGCTCCAAGAGGTCCCACACCTAGAAAGATGCTCAGCTTTATTTCCTGTATCTTCCAGACTTCTGTCAGCACTGAAACTCATATGTAGGAAATACCTTTTGGCGGGCATCTCACAGAACTTGGGCTCTGTGCAATGCATGTGAAGCAACTGTTACTCGCCAATGACAGTCTGAGGTTCAGCATTTTACAAGCATTCCCCTGAGATACTCCGATTTCTGAAACCAAAAGAATAATTATTTCACCATAACCACATGGTAGGCAGACGGCAGTGCCATCGGCACTTCTGAAATCATATCACATGGATGATCACCTACCTCATGCAGCAGACCAATCCCAGGCTCTGTGGGTGTGGGCTTAGATAGAGAGTGACTAAGCTTCCTGTAAACACCCAAAACATGCTTCTTTAATGTGGAAAGTTGAAGCGTATTCACTCACAAACAGTTGGCGATCGAACACAATCATATTTAGGGAAAGGGAAAAAAAGAGAATAGGAAAAAGATCTTTTAAAATGTAAACATGTCAAAGCAAGCACTGTGTGCGAACACCAGGCAGTCATAAGTAGGAATTAAATAAATGTCCTAAACCCTATCTCTTCCGTATCATGCCTGAAAGCAAAAGTATAAAAGATCAAGCTGCAGCATGAGATTTGGCTGCATTCCGTGAGCACTTGGTGCCTGCTGTATGCAAGATACCTGTGTACAGAGAAGCAAGAAACATGAGGCGAATATGGCCTTGTTAGTCTTGCCATAAATGAGTTGGAGGACGTATAGGAGATGTATGTGTAGATTCTGAAGCTAACATTGTAAAATCAAGGGAAGGACGCCTAAAAGCCATGTAATACACAATCATCCCACTTGGTACATGAAGAAACTGAGGAGGCTAGGGCATGGCTGCAGCTACACATGTCAGTAACCAAGGATCTCTTCCTCTCGGTCTTCATCAAGTCCCCTCTATACATTCAGAACACAACCCCAAAGAGTGGCAAGGACAGTGAGTGCTGGTGAGGAGGCTTGAAAGAGAAGGCCCCCAAAATGAGAGACTGACTGCATCTTTAAAAATGGGCAGAGCTTCGATGGGCTGAGTTGGCCCTGGGGATGGAACATTTGAGAAGAATGGTGTAGAACACAAAGATTTAAAAATAAGAGGATATGATGCTTGGGGTAAAGGGAAAATAATCCAATTCTAAGATGTGCTGTAAAGAGAAGACATTTTTAATGGAAAAGTAGACACTGGACAGCCCAGACTCACTGAAGTCTATATGACGTTACAGCAGCATGATCTGAGCCATGTGCAGTAGCCATAGAGGCCACTGATATTTTAGTGAAGCGGACATGCAGAAGAAGGGCAGGTAGCCCATTGGAGTGAGATGTAAGGAATTCCAGAGATTTCAAAGAGGAAACCTTGCTAGTGTGCTCTGAGGAAGGCTGCCTAGACCCTGCACAAACATTTCTAGAGCAGTGAGTGAGGGTGATGATGTCTCCCTTGGGTCCAAACAGTGAGTGTTAAACTGGCAACTTTAAGTGTCCACTGTCAGTTCCTCTCTGTAAAGAGGATGTGGTGAGTGGCTCCTGAGAAGCATGAATGAAAGGGAAGAGGCAGAGACTTCCATCCAGCGCTCTCCTGGCCCATGTGCTGATGGGAATCATAGGCAGAAATTATCCCCTAAAAGCCTGGATTTAGCAGAGTGCACAAAGCACAAAGGGCTGCCCTGTGTTGACCTCTCCCTGGACATGGCAGCATCAAGATAATTATTCCGTATTCCTTCCTCTCTAATGTGCACCTTTTCTCTTGACATCAACGGGTGTCTCTCTTTTGAAACTGCTGGGTAATGGTTCACAGTGGAAGAGATGGACTTTGCTATGGACAATCAAGTTGTGGATGGTTGGCATTCCTATTTTCTAAGACTTTTCTTGACATCATTTGCAACATTGTTTTGCCCTGAGGTAGTAGCATTCATAGATGTGGGTCTTTGCCATACTCCCATATGTAAATGTAAATAAATAATTTAGGGATTTGCAGAGATAATGCAGTCAACAAATGTTTATTACACAACCATGAAGACTTGGGCTCGATAGAGTTTGTGTAACAAAAAGCCAGGGGTGGGAGCAATGCCCATCAGCCCTGTACCCAGAAGAAGGCGAAGGGCTTGGGGGACCTCTGGGAAACAGTCAGCCTAGCTTCCTCTGTAAGTCTCAGTTCCCAGCATGAGTACCAGTTTCAAAAACAAACCAAAAAACAAACCTAACCAAATCAACCAAAGGACAAACTCAAAGAAAAAAAAAAATGCCAAGGTGAGAAACACGCCTATGGCTAATTGTGGCCTCCATGTGCACCTGTGCACACATCAAATGTACACACACACTTGCAAGACTACACAATAATCACAACAAAATATCTTCATGCTTCTAAACATGGGTTCCTTTGTGCCTATAACTATTGTTGATATAGTTACACACGATGAATGACACAGGTGTCTTTGTGGTGAGGGCTCAGAACTGACCACAGTGACCTGTGTGCCACCCCCCCCCCCCATGCTTTTGACTCCCGCCATTCCTGCACAATGCCATTCCATCGCAGCACACACACCCTCTCTCAAAGGCATCTTCATCCCGATGCCAGCAAAGCTGTGACAGCACCTCCTTCCCTGTGACCACCAGGTTCCCCCACGCAGCTGAGAGGGAAAGCAGAGCTGAAGGACTCAGCCTTCCGTTCAAAGAATAACATCAACACCTTTTCCTATGGATCCAAAGGTAATGAGAGGAGAGAGAAAAGCATATTAAAGAAGCAAAGTGAGATGAGAACAGAAGGTGTCGGGATCATCTTGCTCAGCTCTGACTGACGCTCTCTAGCACTGAAGAGCCGCATGGAAGCCCCGGCTGTTTTTGTGTATGAAGAAATCAGGTGTGTACCTCACAGACGTAATTAAAACCTCTCAGTCAGAGGCTATAGAGAGATTAGTTGTCACATTGTGTTAAAGGAATCCTTGCCTTATTCCCTAGAAGGGAACAGACTGCCTGTGGTCTTGTCATCTGTTCCTGTGCTATAGCAGCCCTCCGCCAGAATGCCCCACTGACAGATCCTGCACACTGAAGCCCTTTGGAACTGGGGAGGATCTGCTCACTGAATACAAGGGAAAACCCTGCCATGTGCCTAGCTACTCTCACCCTGAGTGCTAACAACCACCCACCATTTGCTTCGGCTAAGACTCTAAATCCTGCTTAGAAATCCTTACCCTTCCAACTCATTTTTCAGAAAGACAAGAGGGAGACTTGGATGGGCAGCCAGGAAGGGCAGGCAATGGGTCAACTGAAGAACAGAGGAAGGGAAGGACAGAAACATGGCTAGGAATTAGGGTAAGAGAGCTTCTGATCCCCAGCAATACCAAGCACCAGAGAGTTGTATACATGTCCCCGACATCCTCATCTAGTCTAAACAAGTAGAGCGGGTAGGTAGTCTGTCAACTGAAGGGGCAGTTTTTCATTTCACATGTCCTACGGAATCAAACAGTTTGTTAACAAAACTTAGGAAGAAATAATAAGCAAAATAAGCTTTTTAGAGCTGACTAAACTGGCTGCTGTTTTCTATTTTGATTGATTTAATGAGCCAAATTCTTGTTCCTACCCAAAAGAATTCAGTGCAACCATCTGAGGAGCCCATGGACACCCATCTGTCACCTGGGATGTATTGTTTATTATAACTAAATTCATCCTAGTAATGTATTCACGCATGTACCTTTGCCTGAAACCTACTTGTCTTTGATAGTATCAAGAAAGGAAAAAGACAAGTTCCAGAATCAAGAGCAGAACTGAAGTGCCACATGGATGTAAGGCAACATACTTTAAATCATTATCTGAAAAAGGTTTGTATCTATAATATTTGAAGGATGCACAAAACAGAATTTTAGAAAGACAATGTCATTTTAAAATGATGAAACAGCCTAACAGCATCCTTTAAAAGAAGGTGTGTAAATGGCTGACAATAACACTAACAAATGGTCTCCATCACTAGCAACCAAGACAATGGAAGTCAATGCCTATGAAATACTGTCAGAATGACTGGGAAAAAAAGAAAGAAAGGACAATAAATGTCCACTAGCTTGTGGCAATATTAGAAGCCTCATACATGACTGGTGGGATTATACATGGTATGTCTCCTTTCATCAAGAACCGGACAGATCTTCACAAGATTGGAAGTTATAGTTTGATCCAGCAATTCAGTCCTAGGTATGTATTCGAGAGATGTGAAGACTCATCCACACAAAACTTGAAGGTGCATAGCAGCATCATTCATAGACCCTGGGTGGAAGCATCTCAAATGCCCACCAGTCCATAAATCGTTAGCATGTCATATATATACAACAAATATTATTTGATTATAAGAAGGAATGACAAGCTAATACATGGCTAATACAGACTCATACAGGGATGACACTTGAAAAGAATAAGCCACATGAAAGAAATCTTCCCCCAAATTCACATATTGGATGATTCTAGTTCATGGAATGTTCAGAATAGGGAAAGCTATAGAAACAGAAAGTCATATTTTCCAAAGATAAAAGTAGGGGAAACTGGAGTTAGTCTTTTAATGAGATGAGTTATAAAGATAGTTAAACAATGCTGAAGATCATAAAGACTAAAGTCAAGAACTTAAAGACATTGAAGTAAAGAACTTCACTTTTAGAATAGATGAACTTTGTGCTACATTAAATATATCTCAATTAAAAAGGAAGAGAAAGCCTGGCAGTAGTGGCACACGCCTTTAATCCCAGCACTTGGGAGGCAGAGGCAGGCAGATTTCTGAGTTCAAGGCCAGCCTGGTCTACACAGAGAAACCCTGTCTAGAGAAAAAAAAAGAAAGAAAGAAAGAAAGAAAGAAAGAAAGAAAGAAAGAAAGGAAGAGAAGGCAAGAAGGGGTGGGAGGGAATGTCACATCATCTGCCTGTTTCTCAGAGCCAGGACTAATCCCTTATTCTCCACAGAACATTCATTTATGCAAACTGAGCTGGTGATGGTGAGCACCACACTGAAGGTTTTCCTCCCTTGAAATGGAAGCCTCTTAGAAAGCACCTTGATGTGACTACCCAACCAGAGAAAAGCAAAATGTTATGTGGAGTGAGTGGTAGGTGCCCAGGACACCCAGGCCTATCCACAAGGCCAGTGTGATGGGGGAACGGTCAGCCCACAATGACTTAGGCTTGAGTAGAATTCACCCCTGTGGTGGCATGCTGGGTTGTTACCAGAGAGCCCTGGCTTGGTTTGCCTTCATTAAGCTATGGCCCACTCATCAACCATAAAACAGGGAGCTCCCCACAGTCCAGGTTCTGCTGCCAAAATGTGGCTGTGAAGAAACTGGATTTGACCTGATCACCCAGAGATGATAGGACTCAACAGTGAAAATGACTCCAAGAGATTCTAGTTGACCCATGATGTTCCTTCTCCCCAGGTTCCACAGAAATCACTTCAGCTGGTAACCCAGCCACTCGGTGTGGCCATATGTGAGCCATGGTGGCCAGTGAAATGTGAGTGGGACCGGAATACTTCAGGGACCATCAAGAAGATCAGGCTCCTTGATCATTTTGAAAGCCCTGGAGAAAACAAACACCTTTACTCATAAGAGAACACTTTTAAGAGGACAAATCTACCCTACTAGTACCTATACATCAACACCATCACCCTAGCACATGAGAAAGGCATGTTCTCAGGTAAGTCAGTGTGTTCTGAGATCTTTCTTAGAGCAATGTATATTACTAGACAGACATGTGCACAAGGCTGAGGAGCAAACTCCATGCCAATTTACTCTCTCCACAGTCTACCTATCCCCCTATTGCCACCACCAAGGAACTCTCTATTTCAATCTACCCAGCATCCTCTTCTTGTAGCCATGGGTGTTAGAAATTCTTTGATCAGCTCTTATAGGACATTAGTTGATTGTTAATCTGCAGGAGTTGGTTGGAGGATCACTAAAAATGGCACAAGCATCCATCAAACAAGTATGCAGGAGCTACTTCTGAGCTATCTCTTAAAAGCACTGAGAGTTTCATCCTGTTGACAAATGCTTGCAGCCACGGAGACTGCCCTGGACCTTGGGGGTGACAGTCGCTTTCCGGAACAATAGAGCCGAAACCTGGAGGGACATGGTCCCGTGGCAACCTCATGGAACTGTTCTGTGTGCTTGGAGAGCTTGAGTGCAGGCTCTGCTCTATCAGTGACACTGTATGCATCAGTTGTTGAATTTTATGGAGGAATCAGTGTTGCTCAGTTCCCACTGATTAAGAGGTGAGAGATTAATAATGTCTGCAGAATAATTCAGTTCTGCAATGAGCAGAGGATTCCAACAAAGCAACCAAGACCTCCTTCAAGGGTGCATCTTCCAAGGGACAGAAAGGTGTGGTGACTATCTCTGTCCACAATAAAGTGACACAATACACAAAAATCGCTAAACACGGTCTCACTTTCTGTTTGGAGGTAATGAAAAAATTATCAATAAATTTTTTCCATTTCTGGATTTTCCTCTGCTTGAGCTTTATTTTTGTCTGTTTCTTGAGTCTCATGTAGCTGAGACTCAAAGCCTCATGTAGCCTGAGAGCCCCTCAGTCTTGACCTCACTGGCCCTGGAATGGCAGACATAAACACTGTACCCTGTTATACAGGGATAAAATAAAAGCGTGGCTGTCATGTGTTTCTGTCAAGCACGATACCAACTGATTGGCATTCCCATCTCTCCTGTTCTGATTTTAAAACACATTGCTAGCTCAACAAAAGCGAGTTATTATTTCATTTCATAGTTTGGGGCTTAATTGACCTCAAATAACGTTCCTGTTTGCTACATAATGATTCCTTTGGCTTTATTATCCAAGCCCCACAAGCAGCTGAACTAAAACTATCTCCAGAGAACGTATTGCTTAACATACTTGGTTATGGATGAAGCCAATATGGGATTGTGTAGTTACCAAGGTCTAAGTTTGAAGAAATCTGAAAATTGGCTAAAAAGCCATGTGTACTGACTAGTTTTGTGTGTCAACTTGACCCAAGCTGGAGTTATCACAGAGAAAGGAGCTTCTCTTGAGGAAATGCCTCCATGAGATCCAGCTGTAAGGCATTTTCTCAATTAGTGATCAAGGGGGGAGGGCCCCTTGTGAGTGGTACCATCTGTGAGCTGATAGTCTTGGGCTCTATAAGAAAGCCAGCTGAGCAAGCCAGGGAAGCAAGCCAGTGAATAATATCCCTCCACTACCTCTACATCAGCTCCTGCTTCCTGTCTTCTGTGAGTTCCAGTCCTGACTTCCTTTGGTGATGAACAGCAATGTGAATGTGTAAGCTCAATAAACCCTTTCCACCCCAACTTACTTCTTGGTCATGATGTTTGTGCAGGAATAGAAAACCTGACTAAGACAAATTGAATACCAGGGGTATTCCTGTGACAACCTGACCATGTTTTGGGGAGGACTGTGTAAGAACTTTAGAACTTTGAGCTAGAAGAGCCATTGGGATGTTAAGAGCTCTGTGGGATATTCTATAGGAGCTTGGAAGATAAAGTTAAGAACAATGCAAACGATGGAGACCTGGTTTGTGGAATTTCAGAGGGAAGATTAAAGACACTTATCAGAGCTGTTATTTCGATTGTGAAGATTCTGTAGTTTTGATTAGCTGGGGCTGAAGAATCAGCTGTGATTAGAGATACCAGAACTATTAAATTGAAACCTTTGTGTTACTGGGACTATTGATACTGGTTAGCTGAAACTAAGAAATTAGTGGTGATTAAGAAGAGACCAGCATCATTGAGGTGAAATCTTCTGGGATGTGTTTTCTGAGAGCACAAAGAGGCTGTGTTCCAGAGATAGCCAAGTTTCTACCTTGTGCTTTGGCTGGACTTGGTAATGTGTAAGAGTCACCCTGGTAGTACTGGTTTTGAAGGTCATGAAAGGGTCATGAAGAGCAGCTGAGGCTCAGCACTGTGATAGGCCATGGAAGGCAATTGGTGAAAATGCAGTCTCAGTTGCAATTGATAGCCCAGGACTGAAGGGGTCAAACCAAGGAGTTGAGGCTTGGCACCATGAAGAGAACCTATGAGAGGCTATTGGTGAAGCCTAGTTGCAGTGGAAGACAGCAGTGTTTTGGAGATGCCAGTATCACAAGATGATCACCAAGAACAGCAGCAGCAGTGGAGTACAGGCATCTGGAGCCTAGAAGACAAGGTGTGTGCTACAGAGGACAGGGCCTGAGAAGTGACCTAAGCCATTGGAGGAATCCAGAAGATCGTGAGTGGATCCCAGATGTTGGACAGTTAGATTTTGATTGTGACTGTGCCCTGATATTTTTCCCTCTTGAAGAAAGTATTTTAATGGAGCCCACAATTAAGAGACTTTGAATTGTAAAATGACTTTGACTTTGAAAAGAGATTGAGTATGTTAAAGGGGTTAAATTTTTCATATGTAAGAATTTGTAAATGGAACTTTTAAAGTTATTTAGATCTTGGGGATGAATAAGAAAGAAAAGGTTGGGGCTTAATAGTGATGTGTTTGTGTGTCAAGTTGACAAGGGGTCAGTTGTACTGGCTGGTTTTGTGTGTCAACTTGACACAAGCTGAAGTTATCACAGAGAAAGGAATAAACCCTTTTCTCCCTAACTTGCTTCTTGGTCATGGTGTTCATGCAGGAATAGAATCCCTGACTAAGATACCATGCATCTCCTCCTGAGGAAAACTCCACTTAAACTACCCCGAGACATAGTGTAGAGGATATTTTGACAGAGCTCCCAAAAAAGACAAAAAATGAACTAGAATGGACGCTATCAGGCAAGACATGACATGGTGCGCAGAACAAGAAACAACCAGCATCGACCAGCTCACAGGGTATGTGATCCTACCATACTGTCCTCCCCATGAAGAGCTCACCCGCCTTCTCCTACCTGGACTCCCACACTAGAGGGAAGAAGAGCTATTGTGCAGAGTTTAGGAAGGAAACAAAGTAACACTTCCCATGAGAACAGGAAGCAGTGGACTGTTTCCGCTCCATTTCATTTTATAAACAGCTGATTGAAAACTGACAAACCGTTTTAATAACCCAGTATTGCATTAGAATTTGATGTGAAAACTGTCACATCTACTTTCCCTCTGTGTTCTCTCTTTGAATAAAGCCTATACTAAAGGCTGGCTAGGGAGATGGCTGAGTCAGCAAAGTGCCTGTCACACATGTGTGAGCACTCAAGTTTAGATTCCTAGTACACATACAAAAGGCCAGTGTGGTGGCATGTGTCTATAACCATAACATTGTTGCTGGTGATAGAGATGAGGGTCCCTGATTCTCCAGCCACTCGGTCAAGTTTAGTCAGTGAGCTCCGGGTCCAATGAGAGATTCTGTCTCAGACACTGGTGGAAGATAATCAGGGAAGACATATAAACACACACACACATACCTACTCCAAAAAAAAAAGAAAAAGAAAAGGTATTTCTGAGGCTGAGGAGTAACTCCACAATAAAGAGTGCTGACTGCTCTTGGAAAGGACCCAGGCTCAGTTCCTAGAACCAATACAGTGGTTCAAAACTGCCTGTAACTCCAATTTCAGAGGATCTGATGTCCTCTTCTGACCTTTGGGGGGCTCCTGCAAGTACATGGTACACATAATCTCTCTCTCTCTCTCTCTCTCTCTCTCTCTCTCTCTCTCTCTCTCTCTCTCTCTCTCTCTCTGTCTGTCTCCATCTTTCTGTCTTTCTGTCTGTCTCAAACACAGAGTCAAATAACAAGTAAACATTTTTAAAAGTCAAATTGTTTTCTTCAAAGGGATCATTTGAAGTTGTATTCTCAAAGGTGAAATAATTTTCAGATCTCTGTTTTAATAGATTAGTGAATAAGTCAGCTCAGAAAAAAATTAAATTTCTGGCACAGCTGGCTGAATAGTTAGGGACCAGAGCCCAGCTCTCATGACATGGGGTCACTTCTTCTTATTATCATTTTGTGGTTCCCCTAATGAGTAGACTGTGTCCTTTCTTAATGTCAAGGTTAATGAGATATGGAGAAAGATTTTATAGATAAAGATTTTTGCTTACCAGGAGGGTCCTTAAAGTATACTTGTTTACTCATTTATCCATTTATTTTAAATGATTGATTGTAATACTTCATCAATACTTTCATTTATTCCTGTGTACGTTTTTACAATAATACATTTACGATCAGCATACAGTTCATGACACCCAATTTATTGTGCAGCCATTACCACCAGCTAGCCACAGTACCCTTTATCTTTTTAAAATATTCATTCATGTGTTGAGAGAGAGAGAGATGTGTAAACATATGTGGGAACCAAAGAACAACTCACAGGAGTCAGTTCTCTCCTTCCACCATGTGGGTTCTAAAGATTGCATTCAGGTGACCAGGATTGGTGGCAAGCACCTTTACCACGGAGTTATCTCCCTGGCTGCAAATCCTTTGTTTTGTAAAACTGAAACTCTAAATAGTAATCTCTCAGTATTTCTAATTCTCACTGTCTGGAAGCCACACACTGTCTGTTTCCACTTCCACCTCACATTGTTTTTCTTTTTGAAATATATTTTTACACATGGGTTGCCCAGTAGGCTGACATGGACGGGCCAGGGAGCTAGCTGACTAGCTGGGGTTAGATGGCAAATATCCCTCCTTGGGTCAGCAGGTGGCGCTGTCTGACATCTGTTATTCAGAAGCAGCTCGCTAAGGAACTGGCAATCTAAGCTCTGGTTGGAAGATAGGATAGGGCAGAGTGAAGGCAAACACGGACCAGCAGCCCTGCACTCTGGTCACCGAGGCTGTACCTCTGCAGACTGGAAGAAGCCGACACTGTGACTGACAGCAATAAAAACAGAGCAGCTGGTGCCCCGTTAATAACCGCAGGCTTCAGGGTATTTGCACATTCCCCCCCTCCCCCTAGCACACACATACACACAGACGAAGAATAAAGGGGCAGGCTGTTGTCAGAGCTGGGAACACCCTCAGTTACCCTAGAGGCACGACTTCATGTCCCTCACCTTTTCAACTTGCTTTTCTAGGTGCCAGTGACATTTTCTGACCTCGGGGTGACATCTCATAAAGGCAAAATTATCCCAACTGGTACCTTTGAAGCTATCAGGCTTAATCCATGTAAATCATTACTGTAAATGACACCATGTTATGGGCATGTGTTTTAGGGGGACTGTGAGGCATTCCCGTTACTTTTTGGTTTGCCCTAAACGAAATAAGTTTCTTTTATACTGCACACAAATCCCAATTGTTAACGATAGACTCATGTTGTACAGGCAACAACAACAAAAATACAAACATCTTTTTATCAGCCACAAGTAGCAATCGCCACTAGTGAACGCAGATGACAGATGGCAGTGCTGGCTACAGACAAACAGCATCCTTAGTGGTACTTATAGGAAGACACTAAAGCCTATGTGAAAAGCCAATTGCTCATCTGCATAAAATCATATTCAGGCAGAAAGTATCAGGGCCATCCTCAGCTTTTTTCCATACTAAGAAGGGGCAAATTCATAGCAGTGACAGTCTTGTCTTCCTTTGACAGAGCATTGTGAGTATGTGAATGGTCAGAGAAAGTAAAATCAACATCAGTGATACATACAAGAGAGACTTCAGTTTGAAGCTTAGTCAATTTTCATAGCTCTTCTCCCTAGCTATGAAAGTAGAATAAGACACAATCTGAAGTCTTTTTTTGTTCTGTTGGCAGAATGATACAATATTACCTACCTCAGATTCCTTTTCTGATTGCAAAGGTTGAATAAAATAGAAGCATCCTAACTGCAATGAGCAAAGCACCATTAATAATGTCATCATTAAGAATTCTTAGCAGTGCTTAGGAAATCTTTGCCTGGCTGCCATGGCAATATTTGCCACAATTCCGTGAAGAAAGTATAACTTAAAAAAAAAAGAAGGCAACGCCCCTTTGCATGCCCTCAACACATCTAAAACAAAGACATTCCAGGTAACGGATTGGTTCTATGTGAGGTGAGCAGGTAGGCTGTGGGCACATTTGCTGAAAAAAGAAAACTACACTGAAGGTTTTCCATGACACCTGGAATGAGGGCCGTGAATCCCCAGAGTACAGCAGAGACTTCGGTTCCCATCTGACAAACATCAGTAAAGAATACACTGTTCTTGATCATGGCACCAGATCCACCTGTGGGTGCCATAGGCTGTGGAGTGTGCTATCTTCCTTGTGGACATCAGCATCTGCTTGTGCAGGGAGCTTCCTGACAGCTACTGTGCCTACACAGGGGATGTGGATGATAGGGATCTCAGGAATACTTTTTAAACAGAGAGAGTCAACTGGGCTCACTCGTTACAACCATAGCATTGAAGATGATGTAAGTCAAACAATTTGGGAGCAAACGGCATGGATCTGCACACACACCTGTCCAAATACGCACAAAATTCAAATGCTCAGATCCATATCTGCTGTGATACACACGGTTTTGTGACTTTTCCTGGCAATTGTGAACAAATACTTGTTCACTCCAGACAAGGTGCCGATAGCAGATCAATGAAGCAATTCTATAGAAATATAGCTTGGCCAAGCACTGGAGTTACTGGGGCTGCTTAGAAGATCATGGGTGTATAAGGGCAGCTTTGCCACCACAAAGCCCAATCTAGCACAAAAGACAAATTACAAAAGGTACATGTCTGGAGCCCCTGCATGACAAGCCTGCAGCTCCACAAAGAGTCTCTTCTTCCCAGAGATGGTTTACTCCATTTGTAACACTGGAGATGGGGCTTGTGAATCTTGTTACTTTTGAGGGTTGTGGGGCACTCATTGCTTTACTAGAGGACCTGGCTTCAATTCTCAGCACCCAAAAGGCAGCTCCAGTTCTAGGGGATCAATAGACATACATGCAGGCAAACCACCAATGCACATAAAGTAGAAAGAAAGAAAGAAAGAAAGAAAGAAAGAAAGAAAGAAAGAAAGAAAGAACCCAAGTCTGCAATAGAGGCAAAAGATGTGAACAAATGTCTATTTCATACCAGACTGAGCACCAGCAACTGACCAAAGAAACACCTATGCAAATCTAGCATAGTGAGCCAAGGCATCCCTCAGGTTCAGGTAGAAGAGTATGAGGAAAGGGTTACTTACAGCATGGGCTAGTGAAAGACAGCTACGCCCCTGAAAATCCCACCTCTGGAGGGGTACATCCCTGGAACTCATGGTAACTCCTTGACAACAAGCCCACAGGTAAGGGACTCTCTACTCCATAGCAGCCTTACCCCCTAGCAGATTCCTTAAGGCAGAGCCTTGTGAGCCTTGTGAGTTTCAGGAACTTCCATAGACTTGGGAACTTTACTGATTACTATATGAATCTAAAGTAGCCTCCCTCCAGAGCAGAGTGTTCAGGCTTGGAGGAAAATACTATACAACACTGAGCCTTTGAAGTTTCCTTAGGCTCTCGAGTCTTAGGAGTCTCCTGAATTTTTTAAGCCTCCCCCATCTCTCTGGAATAGGATGTTTTAATTACAGCTATATAACAAGCACCTGCCTGGGAATCTGCCTAAGTATCCACGTAAGGTATCTACTCTCTCGACATCTTCACAACGCATTGGTCTTTGCTACTGCAGGCAAAGAATCCAGAAGTCAGGACCATGTCTTACTGTCATATTCCTAAGGGCTAGCAAACTGCTCAGATTAATAATATTAGTAAAATGAATAAATAATGATCCTAGATGATCTCTTCTCTACTAAAGCAGAAATTTGCTGAGTCATTGAAAACCTGGCTGCTTTTTTTTATTAGAAAATTGAGTGAATTGTCAAAATGATTGGAAAGACTTCTTTCAGAGGTGCCTGTCCAAACAGGGAAGAAGGGGCTTGGGAGTTACTCAGTTGGGAAAGTGCTCACCACACAAGCATGGGGACTTGTGTCCAATCCCCAACATCCACATAAAAAGTAGGGTATGGCAGCATGCACCTCTAATCCCAGTGCCAGGGAGGCAGAGGCAGGAGAATGGTCAGAATTCACTGGGAAGCTGGTCTAGAGAAACTGGTGAGCTCCATGTTCAATGAGAGACTGCCTCAACAAAATACACACACACACACACACACACACACACACACACACACACACCCCAAAATCTTAATAAAGCAGGAAGGATACTACAGATGCAGGTGCAGGCTTCCTAGAAAGTTGTGTCAACAGTCTATGGAACATTTGTGTCAGAATCAATGAGGAGACAAAATGTACAACTTCCTTGTCCCCATTGTCAGGACTTTCTCTCTTGACCGATTTGGAGTGTGGTCCTGGGGTTTGTAGTTATGAAACATCCCATGGGTGACTGGTATATATGTGGAGACATGGGGGATCTTAGTCACCATCAGGTGGGTCTGCTTTGCAAGGAAGTTCTTCTCTGCCTGGACTCAGGTCAGAAAAACCTGCCTCACTAAGCTCAAGATGAATGAGATATAGAGCACTTGGCTTGATTCCTCTGGTTTTAAGTACTTGAGATGATAACGTGGGCTTAAGCCTCCGAAGGGATCATGAGTTCATTCTTTCTTTGAGGCACTTAAATGAAAAGGGCCTCTGTAGGGGCTCAGAGCAGATGCTGGGATAGAAGAAAAGAAGTTGAGATTAGAATTTAAGGTAAAAATAATCATGAAAAGTAAAAGGCTCAAAGAAATTTCCAAATGGTGAGTAGCAGAATTTTCTTAGAGTTATTTCCAGGGAACCAATAGATTTACCTAGCCTTCAAATACCATATGTTCTAGGCTCTCTCCCATGGCATGCACTGAAGAAATGCTGTTACTCAAAGGTTGTTCAAGATGAAGCTCGGGGCTAGAGACGAGTGATTCCTGTAAGTAAACCACTCAGTTCTCCTTCATTGCCATCGAATAGCAACGGGCATCAGAGCCATAGGACCAGCCTTGGGCGTGTTGCTCCTATAGTTTTGGTATTGGTTCATGGAACATAAGTGTTGAAACATGGTGTGGAGCAACACTTATTGGACAAGGACTTTTCAAATCTTTCCATTATACCTGCCAGATTCACATGGGAACTAACATGATCTTAAGTTGTACTCCATGGCATCAACAGCATAAATTCTTTAAATACTACAAAATCCTCTCGTTATCACCTTGCTCTTTCCTTGAATCCTCTCTCCATCTCTCTGGCCACAGCTCTGTTCCAGCTCTCCAGTCTCGCCTTTCCATAAACACGCTAACATCATTCCTGCCTCAGAACCCCCATGCTGCCTGTCTCTGTGCCTTACTTGATCTTTGGAAGATACTACATGAGTTAACTCTTTCCTTTCCTCTCACGTGGTGTTCACTCCTTCTTTCCCATTCAAATCTTATTGTCCCAAGACTAACCTCACTTCTTCATGTAATTTTTTTAACCCACAGAGGACATAATTCAACCTCTAAGGTGCCTCTGGGCAAGCTTGACGACTTGAACACCAAGAAAAAAAAAAAGGCTGGGCATGGTGATGGGCACTTGTAATCACAGTGCTGGGGTGGTAAAGACAAGAGGATTCTGGGAGTTTTCTCACCAGCCAGCCTAGTCTAATTGGCCAGCCCCAAATCACAGTGAAAGCCCCTGTCTCATATTAGAAGATGGACATTCCTAAAAAGTAATCCCTAAGGTTGATTTCACATGCACAACTTACACACACACACACACACACACACACACACACACACACACACACACTTCAACCTGAAATCCATCATAAATACTCCTCACCCCTCTTTCTATGCTTTAGGTTTTCATCGCTCTTATGCCTCAGCCTATCGTGTAATTTACATACTTATTATGTCTGCTCTCCATCACTGTCTACTCCCTGATGGAACATAAGCACCATCATATCACCAGCATTGGTGTTGTTTACTGAGATACCTCAGCAACTCAAGACAATACCAGGACATAATACAGAACCCACAAACAATCACAGAGTGAATGGACTTTTTTGAGAGCTTCCTTTACTAACAACAGGTTATTTAAATTTCACCACAGTTCTTCAGGGTAGATAAGGTTAGGATCACCGATTTATAAACAAGAGAACTAAGTTTTAGAGATATTGGGTCCTAGCTCTGGGCTACTAGACACTCAGGCCTGATCCCTTAGCCACCATGATTGATGGACATAAGGGAAGAGACACGTGGAACAGTACTTGTATTAGTCATGGTTCTCTAAAGTCTCAGAACTTATGGGTGGTCTCTATATAGTAAGGGAATTTGTTAATGACTTATAGTCTGTAGTCCAACTCCCCAACAATGGTCAGCAGCAGTTGTGAATGAAAGTCTGAGGATCTAGCAGTTGTTCAGTCTTACAAGGCACACAATCGAAGAAGATCGAATCTTCCTTCTCTCAATGTCCTTATGTAGGTCTCCAGCAGAAGGTGTGTCCCATATTAAAGGTGTGTACCACCACACCTGGATCTGGGACTCCTTTGTCCCAGGCTGACCTTGAACTCAGAGATCTCCTTGCCTCAGTCTCTGGGGATTAAGGGTGTGTACTACTTTGTCTGGGCCTAAGCTTTTCATGGCCACTATGCCTCAAGATCTCCATGCCAAGATCTAGGTCAGAAACTTGTGTCTTCCAGACTCAAGATCTGGATCACAGGTGAGCCTTCTGGATTGTAGTTCATTCCAGATAT
Organism: Rhynchomys soricoides; assembly: GCA_019843965.1. Taxonomy (NCBI): domain Eukaryota; kingdom Metazoa; phylum Chordata; class Mammalia; order Rodentia; family Muridae; genus Rhynchomys; species Rhynchomys soricoides. The sequence continues at coordinate 2,946,859 of JADRCH010000010.1, forward strand.
AGTCAAGTTGACAATCAGGAATAGCCACTACAGTACCTAAGCAGGGCTGGAAAGCTAGGAGAACATGTGCAACAAATTAACTCTTCCCCTTTGATAGTCCATCAGTTCCTAGGACTGATACAACAGCAAATGTCCACAGATTGGGTGGTTTGAAACAAAAGGGCATTTCCCAGGAGGCCTGGAGCCCCAGAGTCTGAATTCAAGGCTTCAGAAGCTTCCTCTCAGCCTTTGAATCAAATCCTCCCCACCTCTTCCTTATTTCTGGTAGCTTCTAACTGTACTTGGGGCTCTGTGGTCTTCCATTCCAAAAGTTCTGCATCCTCACATAAACTTCTTCACCCTGTATCCAAGGGTCTTGCTTTTATTCTAAGGACACTTGTCACTAGCCTTAGAACACATATTGATCTAGCCTGATTTCATTTGATTAACTGCATCTGCAAAGATCCTATTTTCAAATAAGGTCACATCCTGAAGCTGTGAGTAACATATTCTGGAGCAACATTATTTAACACACTGTCATTTGCTTCGACAGAATCCTCATGCTAGATTGAGGCAACCTCGTAAAAACATCTGGGCAACTTCCCATGGTATACTAGAACCCAATGTGCAACCTCAGCATCAGAAATAGGTCCTTTTCATGTTGAATTATTTTCAAGGTCAGGATGTCAAAGAAGCCCACGCCTTTGCTGTACAGGTCTGTGTTTGATCCTCTTCTCTGCCGAATGTATGGTGAGCATAACAGCAACCTTTGAATGATGCTATGAACTAATAATACCTTGAATGGAATGTGTTACTTTGCATGGCAAAGGGAGTTTGTAGATGTGAGGAAAAGCTTTAAGAACATTGATATAGGGAGACCATACTTGTTTATTTGTGTAGACCTAAATGAATCAGCTTGTATCCTTCAAAGCTAGAGTCTTCATGTACAAGAAAGCTGTGACTATGCAGAGAGGTGTAGTGTTACTGATATGGACTGAGGAAGCAACAAGCCGAAGATATGCCACTTCTAGATGCTGCAGAAATAAGAGGGAAAAAAGAGCATTTTAGAGCCATGAGATCATCTTGACTCTAATTCAATGAGATCTATATTAAATTTCTGATCTACAGAACTGTAGGATCATGAATATGTGTTACTTAAGCAAATAAAGTTGGAACAATTTATTGTAAGTAGCAACGTGAGACTTAATACATAGCAGGAAACAGTGTCTGAGTAACGTTCCCCACACAGTGTTCTAGGTGTGTTCTTGGAGTAAATAAGCTGTCCCTGCTTCCTTGAACCCCTTGGCAGATATTCAGCTGCTCAACATGCATCTCAAGCTCCTAACATCCTTAGCGTGCTAGTTATTCATAAGTACGGCCGCCATTTTTGGTAGGACAGTTGTTGGGTCTCTCCTGACTGTAAGTCATTATATTTTGGTCCTCATCCTGACCCAGAAAACTTGATGCCCTGAAACAACCTCAGAGTGAAACACACGGGGAACCAGCTTCAGAAAATAACCCCGGCCTCCTAGAGAGTGTTACTCTCACCTCTCACCCTGACCCCATGTAAACTGAACCCCATGTGTTTCCTAGAAACCTCATTATCATGCACTGGCAATATCTGAGCTTTGCAAGCAAAATGACTGGAGTATGAACTTTGACATTTCCATTTCCTGGCTAGATGATCTTGAGGAAATTAATTAGTATTCTGTATCTTGAACACCTGACTCAGCTGCAAAACCAGGAATAAAATTTATATTTCCTTATAAGTTCTAAGGAAACAAGATAACATCTTTGAAAAGATTTGTAGAAAGAAGGCATTAGAATATGCTGGTTTCCTCCTCTTCCCAGTTCCTAATTTTATATTATTTCCATTTGTGTGGACAGAATTTGCACTCTTTAGGCATTGGTACTATATCGCGGGCTTTCATTAAGTTTATTTAAAGGCTTAACTTTAACTTCAAGTTAGGTCTGTTGAATATTTCATTAAATATTGGCAATGCCAGACTTGGTATCTTCTGCTCATATTATAGTTATGATGTAATCCTGAGGTCACTGTGTCTACATCCAGGGGCTCACATAGAAGCCTTTCAATAGCCACTGCCTCCAGGAGTCCCCAAGAGCTACCAAGAGCCTTTGTGGCCAGTTTGAAAGACAGTTTTCCCCTTTTCTAGAAGCAGATTGTTTCTCTTAGAAGAATTGCAGAAGTACAGGGGGTTACAGCTTTCCTTCACTCCCCATTCCCTCTCTAGGCTTCCATTGCTTCCTGGTGTGGTCCTCTTTCAGAAAGTATAGATGCTGAATGGGAATATGATTGACTGGGTAAAGGTGCTTGTTGAATAAGCCAGACAGCCTGATCTTGGATCCCCAGAACCCATAGACAAAGCTGGATGCTACAGTATATGCTTCTGCAATCGTACCTCACTTTTGGGAAATGGATGCGTAGATAAGAGAACTTTCAGAAACTTGGCAGGAAGCATCAGAGAGACCCTGCCTCAAACAAGTGGGAAGATGGAGATCAATACCCCAAAGTTGTTCTCTGATCTGCATAATGCTGTACTATGACACAGTCTCACGCACACACACATTCACACATCTCACACACATACATTACAGATGTGAAGTAAGTACTAGGGGGTGTATTTGTCCTACTACCATGTCAATATTGAGCTTGAGCAAGAGACTTAACAGATGTGGCTTTTGTTCCTGCTCAAAACCTCAATGATAAAACCCCATTGCTCCATCATCTGAAATCTTTTGGTTTCCCTGCATGTTGTCCTGGCAACCCCACTCCTGTGGGTGCTGTCTACCATGGTTTGTACCCACACCATTCTCTGTTCTTTATGCTTAAACTTGTGGACTCCTTTCCCACACGGTAATTACCTCCATTTTTTGTGTATTATTTTCTATTTTTCTTCTATATAGAGATCTTTTTAAGAGAACTTCTATGTATGTGAATCCCCTACCCTTGATCTTGATGTGTGAATTTTTTCTATCTTTTCTCTGAACTTTATTTCCAATTTCAAAATATTTATTTATTTGTGTGTGCATGTGCTTATGTGCCATGCATGGCATGCCTACAGAAGTCAGAGGCCAGTTCTCTCTTCCACCGTATAGGTCCCAAGAATCAAACCAAAGTCATCAGACTTAGTGAACAGTGCCCTCAACCACTGAATCATGTTACTGTCTCTAATCCCCAAATTTTGAATATACTATATATCCAAGCTTACCCTATACTCTTCAGTGCCATGGAATATAAATTCTGAAAAACAGAGCATGTAAAGTTGAGTTTGTTTCCATCTTTCAGATATGACCTTGGATCATCACCCCCAATGCCTCATCTCCTAAAGCAGCAATGAAACTTTACTTCACCTCACAGGGATGCAAGAATCTCCTAAGTTTCTGAGGAGAAAAAGATGGGAGGAAGTGTTAGAAACTCATCAGTGACTGAAAAAATGTATTTTCTGAAACACTTAGAAAAGTATTCCCCAATCAGAAATCATCATCCCCACTTTTCTCATCTCTGCAATTTTCTTTGCTCAGATTCTGATGATAGCAGCACACTCAGCAGCAACAAAATACTGTAGCTCAGAGTCCTGGCTCTGGAGACAAACAGACAGACAGACATAAGCTAGGATCCCAGCTCTCATTGAGCCTTCCATTTCTCATCTATAAAATGCAGGGGTTGGAATGGTAGCCAGTCTGGGAAGTGCTTAGTGTTCAAGAGTGAGGACACGTGTTCAATTCCTAGAACCCACACAAAACAGCTGGGCATGGTGGCATGCACTACAGTCTCAGCATTGGGGAAGCTGATACAGAAGGACCCTGCAGCATATGGTCCAGCAAATCTGGCCAAATTTGAATGTTCCAGTGATACCATGAATAATAATAAAAATAATAATAACAATAATAATAGTGTGGATGAATCCTGGACAACACCAGAGGAGGAAGGGGTTGACTTGACTTCTGGCCTCAATACATATGTATACAAGTACACACATAATTAACTTAAAAATCTGATATAATATTATAGTAACTGAAATGATCACTCAGAAAGAAAATGTATATAAGTTGCTTAGTTCAGTGTTTAGAAACTAGAACATTCTAATTGAGATTCACCATTATTATTCACTGGGAAAGACCCAGATTGTGCTGGCTGATTCAGCCTGCCTGAAAGACTGATCCACTCAATCATCACGGGAACCAGGCAACCCCCAATGGAGCATCAAGCCATTGAGGTGATAACAGAATTTGAAAAGACCACACACACACACACACACACACACACACACACACACACAGAGAGAGAGAGAGAGAGAGAGAGAGAGAGAGAGACCACAGAGTGATAGATTCTACCACCTACATACAGGTTTAAGCTTAATAAAACCAAAGTCTATATGGTGTGAAGGCCAGAGCTTTTCCCATGGGCTCAAAGTTAACCCTTTAGAAAAAACACAGTGATCCAAATTTTTAGTTCCATTACCCAGATATTCCAGAGAAGAACATTGTAGATCATCTAGGAGAACAGTCGTCAGTTGAGCCAATGTGCTGGGAGAAAAGACAGTGGTAAGAAATGACTTTGTTTTGTAAATTTCAGCACAGGGGTGAGTTTGAGAGAAGAACACAGTTGAGGTGGACAGAAAACACAGCTTCCCTTTGTTCACCTGTCGAACCTGGCACCAAGTTTTGGCCACCTTTTAGGAACCTCTGCGCCTGGGCTGGGCTAACTTGGCCCAGTCCGTTTAAGAATATTTGATTTGATTGCAGAGCAAAATGCTTTTGAAAAGTGGGGCTATTATCCTTGAAATAGAAAAATTAAAAAAATTTGAAAAGCATCTTTGAAGTCAGCTACCCAGATGAAACCTGTGACATCAGAGAGATGGCAGATAAATGAGAGGACAGAACAAGGCAGCCATTGACCGCTAGACAGGCCAGGCTGATGCCACACTTTAGGCTCTACCAATATAAGTCAGAGATGAAAGATGCTCTGGGCAGCCAACCTGACCTCTGAGCCTCTGTTATCTCCAACTGATTCCACAGTGTTTTGCTCCGAACAATCCCTCACTGTCTGCCTAGCGCAGGTGAATCTTACCAGAACAGGGGTTTGGGTGGCTTGGCCAGGTTACACGAATGCCATGCATAGCACAGGGGGCCAGAGGAAGGCTGGCTTGCATGAAGTGCTGTCTTTATTATTCCTCTTACCCCATGGATGCTGGGGACAGAGCAGCTAAGTGCAAACTGAGGGCAGTGAAGAAGAGTGGGATGTGTTTGTTGACAGACAGGCAGCTCTCTCTCTTGTTGAAAGAACATCAGAGACCGAAGGCAAGCTCCAGCTGCCACCTTGCCCCTGAATATTTACACACAATGTATGATCGCCCTGTCAAAGCAAGGGAGACTTGGACAAGCCTGGGTTTAGTTCTTGCATCCTTCAATGTATAAAAACTGGCTTTTCAAAGAGTCCTTCTGCTAAGGATGCCCATTGGCAGTCCTCAGCTTTTAAGCAGTTACCAGAAACACCCAGAGCCCTTTTAAAAACATTTCTCAAACCACCATGAGTCTAAGGCAGGCATTTCTCATTTCTAACAATCTCCCAGTTGTGGCTGCTGGGCCTGATGTAGGGCCCACACTTCCAGGTACTCTAGAAATTGGTTTTACGCCTATTCCTACCACATTAAGTGAGACGCACTTGAGATCTATGGGATCAGGGCTGCATGCTCAGAGCTGAGAGTCTACAGATGAGGGAAATATCGAAGCACTACCCAGGACAAAATGAGTTTAGGCAAAGTCTGATACTGTCAAATAAATCCTACAGAGCACTTGGAAAGGGAGTTGTATGCATTTGTCACGTTAGCAAAAAGAGGTAAAGATACCTTTGGGTGCCATCAAGAACTGACAAGATGAATTCAGAATTCAGAAAGGAAAATTGGCAGAGAAATGATCCTCTGCTTTTAAGAAATATTTTAGGGCAGAGCCACAACAGCATTGCACCTCCAGAGGATGAAAATGCTGCATGGAAATCCGGAACATGGAGAATGAAAAAATGCAGATGTAGACAGAAGAGCGAAGGAAAGGCAAAGACTGCTTCTTTGTAATTAGCTGAGAGAGATGATGTAACCTGACCCTGGCTTCCTCTAGAGTCTGACTTAGATACCTGTGGATGGTGAGTCTCTGGGGGTCTGAGGACTGGGGGTCCTCCAGTCTTCGTCTGTGTCACCACTTCCCCTCCTTCAACTTGCCTAGAGTAATCTTTGCAATCCTGGGGCTTTTCTCAAACATACAGAACAGAAGTTGAACAGAAGAGGAAAATCCACTCAAACTGTCAATGACTTGGTTGCTTGTGTCTTCCTTTTGTAAGTTTGCCTCTGTTCACTCATTCATTCATTCATGCATGCATGCATTCATCGTTAAGCAACATTAAGAAGCTCCTGTGTTCCTAGGAGCTGTGGTCTACAAAGAGGGTAGCTTGTGATACCATCTACAAAAGGGATAGCCAGGAACACCATCTATAAAAGGGGTATCTTGTGGCACCATCTTTTACAAAGGGGCTAGCCTGTGATACCATCTTAAAGGGTGTATCTTGTGATACCATCTATTAAGGGGGTATCCTATGATACCATCTACAAAAGCAAGTAGCAGTAGCCTGTAATACCATCTTTCAAAGATGACTGTGACAGCATCTTCAAATGGGGTGGCTTGTGACACTACATTTGTATTACAAAAGACAAGAAAGACATCCTTCACTTTTAGATTTCAAACATAACTTTTAATTTAAGTGACCCTGTATACGTTTTAAGCCATGCAGAACAATATTTTGTAAGCAAAGAAAACATACCCGATTCAAGATAGTGACTTTTTGTGAGTGTTGATGCTGGGGAGCGAGAAGAGAAAATGAAAGAGAGATTTAACTTTATCCCTAGTGACCTCAGGTTCTCTTAGCCAACATCTGGAAATATGTCTCTATTACAAAATATAACAAATACAAGTGTTTGCAATATCTTTCTCTGTGTGTTTCTATAATCTGAAATGTCTTTGGATTAAAAATG
>JADRCH010000010.1:2953890-2971400 GCA_019843965.1 Rhynchomys soricoides
ACACAGAGAAACAGTCTCAAAACCCCAAAACAACAACAATAAAAATACACTGACTGAGAAATATCATGGGAATTCTCCTAATGGCAAGACTGCTAAAAGGGTTTTATTGGGATTGTTTTGTCCTGAAGTATAGGGGAGAAGGATATATCCCAAGCTGAACAACGTTACCTAAACAGTCTTGAAGAGCTGAGAAAACCCAGTTGCAGTGCTGAGCACCATTTTAGTTGTACCTGGAGTTGCTGGAGCCAGAGGTATGCAGGTACACTGTCGGGGAGAGAATCCCTCCCTACCACCCTGTATGTCTACAAATCTCACCCCTCTGTTTGTTTCGTATCTATAGTTTTATGTGTGAGGGGTGGCTGCATATTTGTGTGGGAACCATTTTTTTTTTTTTTGAAGGAGCTTTTGAGTGTCAGAGGAGTCACTGGATCATCTAGAAATGATTCACCATGTAAGTGCTGGGAACTGAACCCAGGTCCTCTTCTCTCTCTCTCTCTCTCTCTCTCTCTCTCTCTCTCTCTCTCTCATTTAATACTTTAAATACAATATATAGAGAGATCATGTTTCCCCTCCCCCAACTCCTTCCCGATCCTCCCTACCTCCTAGTCAACCAACTTTCTGCTTTCTGCTTTATCTATCTATCTATCTATCTATCTATCTAAGGAATTGCTAAGACATTATTGACCACTGACTAGCAGTTCCAAAAAGAAGACCCAAATGATGACTATCCCTTTGCATTAGTGCAGGAAAGTAAACTTGTAGAGAGCACGACAGGGGTGAGATGGAATGCAGATGGAATGCAGTGAGTCAGTCCTGTAGCACTGGGAAAGAAAGAAGCCATTACAAAAGAAGGAAAGAAGAAAGACCAGAGATAGGGCATGGGAAGGGATGTGACATATTAAAGGGGCAATGCATGGTTTTGCTAGGCCAGATGATAGAGTTCAATCCACTCTGGAGTTTTGACATTATTTTCCAGATGATCAGAAACTCACTTGGCACTGTTCCTGTCCATTTGGGCAATCCACACTTACAGAGAAAATGCTGTGGACCAAGAACAGAGTGGCTTACAGAAGTCAGCATCTGTCATTGCCTATCAGTCTTTCATTGTCCGTAGAAAGACCCCATGCCACCAGGTAAGCACACACAAACAAAAACGGTTGGGACTGAATCCCAAACCAGAAAAGTGCAGACATGGTGAAGGCTGGATCCCTTTGGACGCACTTAGAAAAAAGCTTCATGGAGCTGCACTGTGGCCAAAGCTGAGATGATCATTCACTGGGTAAAGTGCTTGCTATGCACAAAGATCTGAGTTCAAATCCTCAGCATCCACATAAAAAACCCACACTAAGAGCAATAGAGGAAAACAGTCATCAACCTCTGGCTTCTACATGTGCACACTCACACACATGCACACACACTCATGCACACACACACAAACACACACACACACTAAAAAGTAAGAAGAAAAGGAAATGGGAAAACTGGGCTTGGTGGTGTACAACTATAATTTCAGCACTCAGGAATTTGATGGGGGAGGATTGGGAGTTCAGAGCCCTCCTGACCTTCGGGACATCTCAAAGGGGAAAGGCTGTAAACCAGGGATACAGCACCTCCCTAGCATCCACATGGCCTTAGCTTCAATCTCTAATACAACAAATATAAGTGAAAAGGGTAAGGAAAAGGAAAGGAAGGGATTGAAATGAAATGGGCAGACAGCTTGCTGCTGCTCTCTGCAGCCATGTAAGGCTGCCTCCCTCTCTTCCGTTTTCCCATGGATCATGGATCAAGATTGGATAAAAGAATAACTAAGTGGAGAAAGGAACAAAGAAGAAAAGGTAGAGTAAGGGGAGGGGAGAGAGACAGAGAGAGAGACAGAGAGACAGAGAGAGGGAACAAGAGCAGAGGAAGAAGAAAGCACAAAACAGAGGGTCAGGACAGAATGGAGAGGAAATGGCAACAGGACACTTAGAAGAGACAGCAAAGAGTGGTCAGAGGTTGGCATGAGCCATGTGTGGAGCTCCCACACTGTGGCCACCCGGTAACCCAAGAAGAAAAGGCCAGTTAGCCATCATCTTCATTTCATTCTTCGAACTGTCCAGCTCTAACATCTATCTGGCTCCTACTATGTAGGGATAAATGTCCTCTATGTTGGAATGCTTCCCTGAGTCATGACTCCACAGTCTTACAGCCTACACCTCTCATGGGTAGGGGAATAAGCAAGTCTCACTGAGCAGAAAACCACAGAGAAAGGTGAATGTATCAGCTCAAAGGTATGGGTTGCCCTTCCTCCAGAACATAGGAATCAGGTTCTATGAGGCGAAAGAGGAGCCTTATAAAAGTCAAGTTCCCTTGAAGAACATACCCTATGTTAAATCCAGCCAGGGCTACTCTACAAGGGGGCAGGGAGGCGAATCAGCTAAGATCGCAATGCTCCCTACACAATCTATTTGCATAGCTCTTCTTTTCTTTTCGTGAAGGGAAACTTATCAACCACTATTATATCAACAGGGAATCATCAGGAAACTCCAGTGCAGATGTCGATTTTAGCTTTAGCTGTGGTGTGTTCCACAGAAACATCACCATCCCTCTGTTTGCCTCTCCTTTAACACTCACTCCTTCTGCCTTGGGTTTATGTCCATCTGAGCAAAGACCTGCTCTGACCTGGGTCTCTGAGTTAAAGTGTCGTGGTGGTGATGAAGCTTAAGCACATCCCACAAGGCATCTTTCTTGTCACTCTGATTTTTGGTTATTTTCCCAAGAGTTATGGACCTCCAGCATGACTGCTCCCATAGTTGGATTCCAGGTCATCACTGTGCCCTGTGTAATTTAGGAACCTCTTTGATTATGCAGGTGAATAGAATGGCCTTGCTTGTTCCCCGGCAGATGTTTGGTTGAAGTTCTTTCCCTGTGATTATGACTTTATTTGGTCAAAAGGACAGTAACCTGAGAAAGCTGGCCCAGGAATGAAGAACAGAGAGGCAGCCACAAGATGAATTTTTGAACTCTCCAGATTGCATATTTGGCTATACAATCCCTAAGCCAACCTTATTATTAAGCATAATTATCAGCCTCAACCACAGGCTCTAAGGCTCCTAGAGGACCCTCGAGCCTGCTACTGTAGGAAACAGTAAGTAAAGTGACACTTTTTCACATACAACCATCTTGTCAATTGAAAGGCTACGAATCCTTGGGTAATCATTGGGTCAAGGTGGGTCTAAGTGCCAAAAACTGATAGAGCCTCAAGAATGCAAATCAATCCTCATGAGGACATTAAAACAAATGAAGATGTGTCTAATGCGGCCTAGTCTTCTTTGAGTTTTGGTTATTGCGGAATAATGTACAACCTCTGCCTCCCACAAGTACTGCATTACCTTCGGCGTGATTCACTTGATAAAAGGGTGAGAATATATGTTTCAGAAAAAGTCATCCTTCTTTGCCACCAGCCAGTTCTTATACAATCAGATAAACTCTCAGCATTGGCTGGTACCATCTAATTGTGAAAGGTATGCACATTTCTGTGTCACCAAATAGTATCACAGCAAGGTCCCAGACTCTCCCATCCAACCATTCAAAAAGGGCTAGCAAGACGGTAAAGCACTTGCTGTCAAATCTGATGACCGGAGTTTGATTCCCTAGGATGCATACTTCCCAAATTGCCCTTTGACCTACACATAGGGACCACGGCATGTATACATACACACACACGCATACACACCCACATAGGTGTACATACATGTGCACACAAACATGCACACAAATAAATAAATTAAAATGTAATAAAACACTCAGATAAAGGAAAGAGTGGGAATCTGTTGCTTTAGGAGAGAAGAAGAATATAAGGGACCGGGTAGAAAGAGTGAACTAACCCTCCATGAACACACTAATTCCTTACAAAGTAATGCTGTATTTTAGGCATTTTTAATCATAACACAGGTCATACATGATGGATCAAGGCTTCACTTCAAATGTCCAATGTCTCTTGAGACTCAATGAAAACTCTTAGATGTAGGATCCTGTACTTTTCTCTTACATCACATACTTCTAATACATAATGCACAGAATAGACACTCCTGTCCCTAAAGAGAACAATGAGGGCTGATCAGACTCGAGCAAGACCAGATAATCCAGTAGGGAAACTCCAGGTTCTTAGCCCAGTGATAGCTTGTGCTGGCCTGATGTGAGCTCACGTGGGTTTTATTGAGCACGTTAAAGCCATGCTTCCTGGGCTACACATGGTCTTCCTCTTGGGCAGATTATACTTGGTGCCTACAATTTTCTTCAGAAGATATTTCCATTTCAGCATCTCCAGCATCCCAAGGTCTCTATTGCAAGCTGAGCTCCACACTTACTGTTTCACACAATGGCCTCTCAGGACCTCTTAGCAAAAAAATCCAACCTTGCTGCCATGTCTGGCTTCTACTGGCATTTCTCCAGAACTAGTCCTCAGACAGAGTCAGGATGCTTTTGAGTCATTGGGTCTGGTTGCAGTGTTGATATTAGTTAGAAGAGAAACTAGAAAAGTGGCTCTGGGATTAAGCACTTGGTGATCTTGCAGAAGACCTGGGTTCCATTCCCAGCACCCAGTGGTTCACAACCACCTGTAACTACAGCTCTAGGAAATCCATCTCCCTCTTCTTGCCCCTGCACACACATGGTGCACAAACTCACGCAGGCACACACACTTACACGTGAACTTAAAAGAATTTAAAATAGAAAATAAAATATTCAGTTTCTTAGGAAAAAAAGCTTGGTGGATTCTCCCATAAAACACATTTACATACCAGCAAGTCCACTCCAATGTGGATTTTAATGCAAAAGAACAGACAACGGGTGCTAGAAGCGATTCTTACACATGAATGTCCATAGTGCACTAGTCACAGAAGTTAAAGCTGGAACAATTCAAGTTTCCATCAATAAATGAATAAACTATCAAAATGCACTACATCTATAAACAGAGATATGCAGCCCTAAGAAAGGATAGCCGTCAGTACTTGCTACAGGGTGGGGAAAACCTAAAATGTGACGGTAAGTGAACCAGTTGCATGAGGTCATGGTACAGATGATTCCATTTATACAGATCTTCCTGACTAGATATGTCAAAGAGACCAAATACAGATTGGTGGTTTCCAGGAACTGACCTGAGGCTGAAAGTGAGGAGTAACGATTTAAGAGGCATAGGTTTTTCTTTGGAAGTGATTAAAACTCGGACTTGACCAAGATTCCATTGCACAGCAGTGGGAGGAGACGACCCACTGCTGGACCACCATACCGCTGTATGATCTCATATGCTTAATGCTCTCTCTTGTGCAATTCACTCAGCTGAAATAAATCCCCTCCTTTTCTCTAGCCACACTGAGTCCTTGGGACCTAGGGAAATACATTTTGGGTGACACAGTACCTGAGTGTTTGCATCACTGTAGAAAATCTACTGGAGAACACTAGTTTACCAGATCGAGGAGCAAATGACAAGAGACGGTCTTGGTTCATCCGAGCCTGGTACTTGACAAAGGCTCTGTGTTCAAACTTGTAAATCCTGATCTTAGGGAGCAAGCACGCTCGGCTCTACATTTGCAATATATGCCCACCAGAGGGCAGTCTGCGCACCCGAAAGCGGAAAACTGACCAGAGTTAGGAGGAGGCTAAGGGTTTCTAAGATTATTTTTAGCATCCAGAGCTGAGTTAGTGCTAAAGCCAGTGTGCAGAAAGCAAACACTGATGTGATAGACTCTGAGTGAAATCTAGCACTCTCATCTGTGGGATGGCTTTTAGTTGAGGGAAATTTCCTTTCTTGACTATGTAGGTTCCCAACCGAATATGAATCGTTGAGTACATAGAAAGTTTAAACTGAAGTAGTTCAGTCTATTCTAGGACACTGAGAAAGAGAGATACATGCTGCATTCATAAAGAAAGACGTGCACAATGTACATGCACGCGTGCATGCACATAGATACAGGGATGCATGCACGCGTGCATGAGGACAGATAAATGGAAATAAATCAAGCAAAGTCAAATTGCTTTGGCCTGGGGGTCCCTATCTCTGCCTCCCAGCTTTGTTGTTGGCTCCTTTTCCTCAAAGCTGTTACTGATGGCTTCATAGCTGATGGCCTGCATCACCACTAAATATTCAGGGTAAATTCAAACTCTGGACTTCCAAGTGGCCACGCTCTAACGGAGGCAGAGCCACTCACAGAGCAAACTGTCTGCTTGCGGGAGAGGAACTAACTCCAAAACACAGTGAAAACATTTGAAAATCATCATCTCTTCTGGGACTTTGGCCAGCAAGAGCATGTACACTGTTGGAATTTTCGGAATCGCTTCAAAAGGTTATTGCAACCAGAGAGACAAACAGGCTCTGGCTTTGCTGCTGTGTTGTTAATGCAAATGAAAAAACCCAATCTGCCAGTTTTGCATCTTCAGAATTCCATCCTACAGGACTCAGTGGCTTACTCTACCACTTGGTGTTTGGAGAACTAAGATGCAATTCCTTCTCTTCTTAATTCAGAAATGTTGCAGGTTAAAAAAATAAACTCAGCAATCCCAGCTACCTTGGAGGCTGAGACAGGAGGATCAAGTTCAAGGCCTGGGTGGGCTACAGAGTAAGTCCAAGGTTGGCCTGAGCAACTTAGTGAGACCCTCTTTACAATTTAGAAAATAAATAAATAAACAAACAAAAGAGAGCCGGGGTCTAGCATGCATTCAGCACTGGGTCAATTGCCATCATGGAAAGTAAATATAATTAATTAATTAGTTGTCTTAGTTTTTGAAGAACAATTCCTGCAGGTTCTCAGGAATGGCTGACCAGCGGTTTAGTCCCAGAGACATGGATAAAAGGTCCCCCTCCTTCCTTTCCCACTCCTGCTTCCTTTTACGTTCATTCTCAGCCCTGAGACTGATTTATTTTAAAGTTAAGAGTGTTCTTTCCAAATGTTCAGCTCTTTGGAAAACTCAGCCCAAATGCATCCCTGGTCGTTGCTAATAGCTCCTAACGATGGGATGGGTAGAACAGATTATTCTGCTGGAGTTTGAAAGAAGGCCTTTTAAAGCTGATTCTTTTAGTTCTTTATAATTTTTACAAGCTTTTACTTTTATAGACATGCACATTTTATGTTATTTCAGATCCTCTACCAATGTTTTAGATCCCTGGAGCACAAGACCAAAATGACACGTACATTTCAAAAAAAAAAAAAAATGAGTCCCTTTTATTTGATCCAAATGACATTGAATATTTCCCATTCTCAAAAGCATATGTGGCTGGGGCCAGAGCTGTTTGGCAGAATGTTTGTCCAGCATGAATGAGAACTTAGGTTCCAGACATACCACACACACACACACACACGCACACACACGCACACACAACCTAAATATCTAAAATTACTAGCATATAAGACAAGCAGCAAGGGCTCAGAAAATTATGGACAAACTTACACCCATTTACACAATATCACATCTTAAGATATTTACATAAAGGCCAAATGGAAGCAGGATTTCATAAAGAGTATTATACACATACAGTAGAAGCACACACATGCACATATACAGATATACACACATTACACACACACACACATAAAGACACATACATACAGGCACACAGAGATGCACACAGACAGAGACACATACACACTGGTTTGGGAAGCCATGAAACAAAACAAATGTGTAAAGCCATATAATAGCTTTCAAACACTGAACATTTGATTTGGGGGTCCCTTATGTGTGTACATACTAAATGCTTGGAGAAGCAGGAGTTGCTAATGTGTAGCCATGTTTCTGAAGACCTCACACTTCCTCCTACCAGTGCCAAGTCTCCACACCCTTCACAACTTTCCTCACACAAGTACCAAGTGGCCACAAAGCCCAAGAGATGTAAGAGCTCACAGCTCCAGGAAGTTCATGTCAAGAAAAGGCTGGAGTTTGTACACCGAGACCCTTGCCTTGAGGTGGTACAAATCTCTGAAGTGCTTTAAGACTCAGAGTCACCATCACTACCACCACCACCATAGGCTGGCACTGACTTTACCTGAACTTGCTCTCTCTTGGCTTTTTCTTTCCCTGTCCTTGTTCCTCTGGCTTCTGTGCGGGAGCTTTTCTTTTTTAAATTTATAAAGTCTTCACCAAGAATCTGTTTCTGGGGAACTCAATATGAAGAACTCCACTTAGCTTTGTGTAACTCGATGGTCCCTTCATGAGTGTACTCACCTTTATTAATGCATCCACTCAACAGATTTGCTCTGGGTTCCTGCAATGTCTCCATACAAACTAAAACCACTTGACCTTAGATGGCTGGTGCTTGCCCAGTGGGTAGAAATAGATAAGTTTTCTTTTCCAAGTAACTGCAGTCAGTTTTCTGGGAAACTGAAACACAAGAAACTTTGTTTGGGAAATGTAGCATGTAGAATTAGATTCAGCACATAGAGCCTCACTCTTGAGTCTGCACACCTTCCTCAAGGTAGACTGCATTTCTTTGACTTGGTCATGTTACTGCTGAACACTGCATTGTATCCTGAGCAACAGCTTAAGGAGTTGTAACAGAAAATGCCCTGGACATGAGGTCAGGGTTCTTGGTTCTCATTCATCCCCATAAACTTAGAAGGAAAAAAAAACCCTGTAGAGGATGCCTAGTGGTTAAGATATGGCCTTGGTAAACATCATTCTGACAGAGCTAATACAAGGTTGGCCACCTGGCAATGGTGGGAAAGGTTTTCAGAAGAGCATTGGGCAATCCTTTCTCCAAGGGGTTCAAAGCCCATTCCCAAATGTGACATCATCTATCTCCAAACATCCCAACGAAGCAGAGAACGCTTTGGAATGTGTTTTTAAAAGGTATGTCCACCCAATATTGAAATATTTAATCAATTTCTGCTACTTATCAGTCAGTCTGGTGTTTTACATCACAGGGGAGAATGATCCAGGTGTTTTGAGGCTGAACTGACTATAGGAAAAAGATCTGGAGGTAGAAGTTGAGGCAGGAGATGAGCCTTCTGGTTGCCTCTCACCTCCCTTTCTTCTCAGATGAGTGCATTTCATACAGCAGTCTTCAGAGCATCTGATGTGGAGGGACTATCGCTGAGCCTGCGTAGTCAAGATAGAGTCAGAAGAGAGGACCTGATGGCTGCTTCGAAGATGTACGAGATATGCACAGTGCCACTAACCCCGGACGAAAGCTAAGCATTTGAAGCTCTGCTTCCCCAAGTGAGATGGTTAAACCAAGAAACAAAACCCTTATTTCAAACAGTCCTGACAGAGAGGATTAAGAACAAGGAGTGACTGAAATTTCAGATGAATTGGAATGTCCAGGCATGTCTGCATTCTGGTCATATCCCTAAAGGCTAGGAAGGCCCACTGACCGTCTAGAGTTTATCCAAAGGCAGCATCTAGAGTTTGTGGCCAGTGGAAAACATACTCAGCAAAGCAGAAGCCTGTTTCCAGGTGAAGGTGTGTGTGGTAGGTGAGTGTAAACTCTAAACAACTACGGCTCATGCCAAATGTGATGGGAATCAAACAGCAGCCAATACCCAAAAGATTGGTAAGGAGCCAAAACCAGAAAAACACCGCAGAAAGGATAAAGCCACCAAAGTCATAAAGAAAATCAGGGCTCGCAATAGGCCAAGAGGAAGATCAAAATGCTCTGGATTTAGCTCAGGGAGTTCACTGCCTGCTTTCTCCTCAGAGGATGCTCTGTGTATGGCCATCCTTGGCTTGTTGGAGTGGAGGGGCTTGGACAGTTGTGTACACCCTCCCCAGCATCTACATCTCAGCATAGCCCCTATGGCCCACTGTTGACCTTCCCATTCTCAGACCCTCTGCCTCAGTGCCTGTGGATCCCACAACGCCTTTTCTCTTGACTGTGTTCCTTCTTTGGTGCCCCCCTCATCACTCATTTAGCCAGAATGCTGTGTTAAAATACCACAGAAATGTATTTCTCACTGTTCTGGGAAGGTCTGAGAAGTTCAAGGTCAAGGTGCCTAGAGATGGAGTGTCTGGTGAGCTCTCACTCCTGATACCGTAAGTCTCCTCTTCTCGTTGTATTCTCATGAGGTGGAAAGAAGCAAGGCTGTTCTCTAGGATTTCTTTTCGAAGAGCATGTACTCCATTCATGACAGTAGAGCTTTCATTCACTCACCCTGCAAAGACCCTGCTTCCTAATGCTGTCAATTGGGATTAGGACTTCAAGATAGGGACGAGAGTAAAAGTGGTCCATGAGAGGACCCAAGGCTATGTGCATAGTAAAGCCTGGGTCCTGGTGATGGTCGTCCATAAGACAGACATTAAAAGGCACACCAGCAACACTTTTCCACAAGTGGAGGCTTCAAGAGGGTGTGCGAATACTTCCAGATAGCCTCGGGTACTGGGGAACAATCACAGGGTATCCACAGCATCACCACAATCAGTCAGCATCGTCAGCACCTTCAGGGGAGCAGCGCATGCTACAGAGGTCAAGGCCATGACCTAAGTGCAGTGTGGATAGCCTCGGTCCTGACCTTGCCATGGTTTAGTTCTGTGGCTTTGAGAAAGGTACTTTGGGAATTTCCTTTTGGGTTTTCTGTAAGATTAGATCAATGAAATATCTTCCTTGTTCACTTCAAAACATTATTATGACAACTAATAAGAGGGTCCAAGCATGTTATACCATTCTAAAATAATATGTAAATGGAAATTCTAATGTAATTCTCACCAAAACTCATGCCACAGGGTGAGGCAAGAATCATCATCGTCATCACAATTCCATTTTCACCTCTGTTGTTGTGTAATTTCTAAAGTTAAAATTAACTTGGACCAAAGAGTTGTAAAAATGCAGAGAAAGCCCATAGATCTTTAACTCATATACACCAACTATGACTTTTTGTGTCCTTGGGCCTGAAGCAGGCCTTCAGTCTTTCTTTGCTAGTCATGACTTTGGCATTTCTGAGGCGTTCAGACCAGTTATTCTGTAGCCTGGTTTGGCACGTGGTGAACTTTCATGATTAGATTCCAGTAGTGGAACCTTAAAGAAAATCTTACAGAACTTCTGTGTCTTTCCCAGTCTGCCACGCCAAGAGGCCCAGCAGGTCGTGCCATCTCTACATCCTGAATGCCTGCATAAAATGAAGCCTTTGTACTTCTACCAAAGAAGTTTTGAAGCTTCTGTTTCTTCTTTCATAATTCATAAAATCATTCGAAGGGGCATGTTGCAATGTGAAAACTATGTCTTGTTCCTCATAGAACCAGCACCCGCTAATGTTAATATGGATCGATAATTCTTGGCCAGATAAATTATTGTTCTAATGATTACATAATTTGTTAGTTCAAGCTTTTCTTCCATTGTTTTTATTTGGACTCCTAGTCTAAACGGTGCAGTTCTTTCTTCCTCATCTGTCTGTCTGTCTCTCATCCATCCATCCTATTTGGGGGCACATGTATTCTTTTTCTATTCCACATGTTCAGCAAGCCGTGACTCACATTGGTTATTTTGACCCCAGACACCTAGGATGCTGCTCCATTTTGATGCTGGTCCTTCAGGCACACTTCCATCACCTGAGCTTCTGTTTTCTGCCTTTAGTACTTACTTGTCTGTCCAGGTTGACTGTGTATCTTTTCTGCCCCTGGACTCTCCATTTCTCTGAAGATCTTAGTCAGACCTGAGTGCCAAATATGGAGGTCGAGATTTGGACTCTAGTTGTGCTTTCTGTTGCTGGGTCTCACTACTGCTGGGCTCTCTCAGTGAACAGATGTCACCTGTAAGAACTTTCCACCTAAGAAAGACCTGAAAAGGTATGATACCAATAGACATGTTAACATGGACATACAAATGGCCCAATGAGTTTAATACTTGTGCTCTCTTTGAACTGAAAGTATCCAATGAGAACATTGTGCTCCGCAGTTTCTTGGGCTAACTCCCATTCCTCCTTAGCGTCATTATATCTCTCATATGAAATGTAAATAGATACTGTCATTGTTTCTGTTTGTATTTCATTCCCAATCCCCCTCATCTTATTGATTTGACTTTTTTATTGTACGGTTGTACTCAAAGGGTGTATTTGAAGCTCAGTACTCTCTCCCTCTGCTTGTACCCGTCCCCCAAACACCCTATAAATAAACAAATTCACCTTTCGGGGTTTATTTTTTGACGAAAATCAAGCAACTTCATGGATTTTTCTTCACCTTAGTTAATAGTGGGATTTTAACTAGCTCACAGAAAAGGCTCACACCACACAGTCAATGGGCTCATATTGCGTTTCCCACTGACTCCAAGGAGCCTGTAGGGGTCAGCAGGGGAGGCTGGGCCAGCTCTCCGGAGTAGAGTGGATATTACAAGTTCACTGCAGCCTGAACCCACATCCATCAGCTGGCTGCTAATCCTTCTTGACAGACATCCCAGAAGAAACTTGATGTGTTAACTAGTTCCAGAGTTGAGTGCGAAAAGCCAGGGTTTGCATTTGGGAGGCTGGAAAGAAAGTGATTTACTTCCACCTCTCGTTGCTGTGAGACTTTCACCTCTCTCATGCTGCATGAGCAGTCACCAAGAAGGGAGCTAGACTCAGTTCCCCCATCGAACTGTAGGAAAAGCTTACATTCTGATGTCCTTGCTTCTGCTGCTCTCTTCGCTGCCGATTCATTTCTTTCCCATAAGTCTGTACTTAAGAGAACCCAAAGCCTCAAGCCCCAAGCCCTTCTTAAGAAGTATTTGATATGGCACCCCAAGCAGGATGACAATAGCGGGTCTGTCTGCCTGCCTGTTGCTGGGGCCTCTCGTCCCCACAGGTGAAGAAAAAGAATAGAGACTCCACCTAAGCGCACCTGCGCTCACCTGTCCAGAGTCAAGAATGAACAATTCAAGCATTCTCCAGCCAGCCCCACTGAGAAGCTCAGGTGCCGTGGCCTGAAGAAGCTGGGTGCGCTTTCCTCTGGGGTATTTCTCCTTTGTCCTCCACTGTTTTCTTGGCAGAAGGGCACAACCAGCCCTGGATGGCAGATGCAGAGCCTCAGATGGCTGCCTTGGCTCAGGCAAGCAGGACCACAGCAAAGGCAGCAGCTTCAGCTGTTCAGAGCAGCCAGGAGTCGCCTGAGCTCACATTGACACAAAGAAGCCCTCCCCCACAGCTGCCCCAGATGCACAGGGAAGAAGAGCCTTCTCTCTATCTCTAACACTCAGTGTCCCCCCCCCCCCAAGTCTCTCCTTCCCCTTTCACTACACTCAGTTGAGGTGTGTAAAGAGATATCCAGCCCTAGGCAAAGAAAATGATAAATTATCTATCTTCTCGATCCCAATGTAAACCCTCTTTGGGTTGACAGCTGTCCCATTTGCCTCTCGAGGCAAAGAACTGGGGAAAAGAGATGTTGATAGATGGTAATATGTAAGTACAATAATGTCCCATTGCTGTGGCTCCGTTACACAATCTTGGGTTTGGAAGGACTGCAGAGGTCACCAGAGTGGCCAGTCCTCTACCTCCCCAGCAGTCCCTCTGCAATACCTTTGACAGGTGGCCATTCAGTTTCTGTCTGAACACTTCCAGTGATAAGGAGCTTCTCCGTGCTTCTGAATGGCAGTCTCCTATTCATCCTTCAAGACCATGATCGAATGTTATCTGCCCTGGAAAGCTTCTCCCAGTTCACCCAGACAGATCAGTTACTATGTGCTTTGCGATCGCTCAGCACTTTGCTCTCACCACATCATAGCATGTTGTCCTGGGATCTCTTTCTACCTCCACATCTGTCTCCCCTACTGACCTCAGAAGAGAGCTATGTGTTATTCATCTTTGCGTCTACAACTCCTAATTCAACACCTGTCACCTAGAAGATGTTCCGGTAAGGACCACTGATGCTGACAAGTGTGTGCTCCTAAGCCAGATCATCCTGGGTTCAAATAAGTACACCCACTGACGATTCATTCTTGAGCCTGTCTTCTTTTGTCTAATTTCCACACATTGGTCCTTATTCTGTGCTCAAGCAAAGGAGCAAAAACACACTGGGATTCACAACATCTCCGGAGTTTAATACACTGTCTGCTTAGCCATTTTATTTTAAGTCCACTTATTGTCCCATTAACTGTAGTTATTGATCTAGTGACATCTCATAGCTCTCCCACACTCCTTGTGGTTACTTGGCTGATGTGAGCCCAAGACTTCAATTTTCCCCTTCTGGGTGGAGTTATCTGAGAGAAACAAAGGAATCTCAGACCCCGTGTTGAGTTCCACCTTTTGTCCCAGGACCTTCTCAATCTCAAGTGGGCAAACATGCAATCTTTGAAAAAAGTGTGTACTTTTCCTCAGGGTCAGTCACAGCACTTCATTAAGTTGGGGTGGCTTGACTTCTCTTCAAGTCAACTTTAATGGTGAGTCTTCTCAGTGTCTGTGTTCTCTAAAGAAACAAAACAGATAGGATGAATGTATATGGTATTTATTATACTGGCTTGCAAGATACAGTCCAAGTATTCCAACTATGGCTATATCATGAATAAAAGGCCAAGAATCTGGTAGCTGTTCAGTCCACGAGCTTGGGTGTCTTAGCAGTCCCAGTCTTGTACTGGAGTCCAGAAGGATTCTTGAAGAGCAGATAGTCTTCAGAGTGCATTGGAAACCTAAAGAAGTTCATTCTAATGTCAGTGAAGTAATGCCACAGCAACAGGATAGCTGTTCTTACTATCACAGGTGATAGTTTTCAGGCAAAAAAAGCCACAAGTTCTCTTTCATGTCCTTTTCTGTGGGAAGGACAAATTAAGGGTGAGTCTTCCTGCTTCCAAGAATCTGATGAAAAAAATCTCTCACAGGAGTGCTCAGCAGGTTGGGTTTTAGTTTATTTCAGAGGTAATCAAACCGACAACCAAGGTTAACCATCCCCGGATCCCAGCTGAAGAAATGTGGACCTCAAAAGCCTGTTGACAGTAGTGATAAGTTGTTAGGTTCAGATTCTTACGTATGGGTCAATGATATTTTTCTCTAATCTTGTTTGGACCTGTGGTACAGGGTAGTTTAAGCTGTTTTTAAAGAAAAAGCAAGTGTGAAAATTGCAGGCAATATATGAATACATCCATGTCCTCAAGTCACACATTGTAAAACAGTGACAAAGATACAGTTTTGTTTGTTTGTTTGTTTGTTTTACTGACCATGCTTTGGGGATAAATAAATCTGATATGTTTGTCATATGTTAATGACAAATCATGAACAAAGTACAGCAAATGACAAAGTCTCATTATGGGGAAGGCACAATTAAATACATAGTAACAGGACATGGTGATACATGCCTGTAATCTTATCACCCAATAGGCTTAGACAAGAAGATTAGTGCAAGTTAGAGGGTTGGTCCTGCTCACACAATGAGTTCCGGGCAACCCTTGGCTACAGAGTAAGACTCTGTAACAAAACAACAGCATTAAAGGTAAGAAAAAGACAAAAATATGTAGAATAGATAAATGCTATTGATTGGATAGGAGAGGGCATTCTGTAATAACTTTCAAATACAAAATCATGGTGAATTCTTGTAACCACATGTCCATCTCACTCAGCGAACTAGGCAAAGGCCTCAGTTCCTCTGTAGTCACTTGGGAAACCAAGCTGATAGTTTCTTCTTAGCTGGTATGAAAGATAATTAATGCTGGACTCAAACACACCCAATATAAAACCTGAGAGAGGCAGCATAGAACCCATCACAAAGTGGGTACTCAATAATTGTGTACTGGATAAACAAAATGTATTGGATAAGCAATATGGCCAGATACTCTGGGAATCCACCATTAGTAACCTCTTGCTGGGAAAGTGAGCTACATTTTGTTTAAATGTGCTAAATGTGGGATATGTGTTGTTGAGCGAGTGACATAGGTTACAGACCATCTGTTTGGTATGGTTATGATCTTACTTAGACCAAGTTGTGAGTATACGCATAAACACAAAGCACAGTTATATACTACAAAAAGAAGATTCAGCATCTGGAAGAGTATTCCACCGAAAGTAATCGGTGAATGAGTCCATGCCTTTGGAACTTTAGCAATTCTTCCCGTTGGGTCTTTTCATATTTACTTGATATGTTTTCAGTGAGTACAGTAATCAGAAACAAATAAAAATGCTAACTTCGGTTTTGATGAGAGAAATGGAGATCTTCCCTGTAAAATAATAAAGAAAATATAATAATGGAAATGTGTATGTTGGGGGGTGGGGGGAGAAATGGCTTAGTGAGTAAAGTCCTTACAGTGAAGGCATGAGGACCTGAGTCTGCTCCTTAGTACCATGTAAAAGTCAGGCCCACTGGTTAAAAGTCAATCCCAGTGTTAAAGAAGAAGAGTCAAGAGGATCCTGTGGCTGTCTGGCCAGCCAGTCTAGCCAAAATGGTGCTCTTCGGGTTCCATGAGAGACTTTGTGTGCCATAACAAGGTGGAGAGTGTCCGAGAAAGCACACAACAACATTTGGTTTCCATATAAGCCCACACACATGGGCACATGTATATGAATACATACACACAAAAATTCATAGAAGAAAATAGTGAGCATTCTGAAATAACTTTACAAAGGGGACATAATATCCAAAGCTGTCTGCCCAGTGGAGTTCTTAGTGGGAGGGCTTGAAATGTCCATTAGAAAATAAATGATCCAAAGTAAGAATAGCTAGCCATTTGCCTTCAGATAGGTGCAAATTTATTACAATTCTAACTTTACAGATGTAGATGAGGGTTGGCTAGGAGAAGGGACGTAATGGCTTGGAATCATACAATTTTAGCAGGTAAAGAAAGAGTGTTTGAGTCTAGTGATTTCTCAATTCAGTGCCTGGCTTCAATGGTGCTGTTAATTTCTTTTCAGTTGTGTGTCCAACTTCATTATCCAGTGGCTTTCCATGAGGGTGGGATAAGGAAACTTGGAAGGGTGATGTGAAATAAGTTTGGAGGTGATCTTTAGACAGAATGGGGGTCCAGGTAAACTTGGCATTGATAGCAATATTCAAACCTCCCTCCCTCCTCTTCCCTTCTTCTTCTTCTGCTTCTGCTCCTTCTCTCTCTCCCTCTCTGTCTCTGTCTCTCTCTCACTCGCTCGCTGTGTGTGTGTGTGTACAGCTGTGTTCTAGTAAACATGGACATGTATGTATATGTGAATGGATATATGCAAGTAAGTGTGTTTGTGTGTGTGTGTGTGTGTGTGTGTTGTGTGCATGTGCACACATGCACACATGCATAGGCCAGAAGTCGCCCTTAGGTGTTGTTACTCAGGTGCTGACCATGTTGTTTCTGTATTGTGTTTGTATATGGTCTCCTGCTAGCCTGGAAAGCACTGACTTGGAAAAGCTAGACAACCCTAAGCCCCAGGGATGCTCCTGTCTCTGCTTCCCTGTCTTTACTTGTAGAACTGGGGCTACAAGCACAGGCCACCACACCTGGCTTTTCCCAGGAGTTTGGCAGATCAAACTCAGGTTCTCATGCTTGCAAGGCAGGTGTCCTCCTGACAGAGCCATCCCCCTAGTCCCAGCAAATATCTTGAGTAAGGGTATATTGCAATGATGGTAGCAATAGAGAATCATTTATATGCATGAGAGGAGAAAAGACACATGAAAGA
>JADRCH010000010.1:2971410-3001212 GCA_019843965.1 Rhynchomys soricoides
ATAGAGAATCATTTATATGCATGAGAGGAGAAAAGACACATGAAAGAACAGACAGAGGGAGAGAGAGACTGAACAAGTATGTTACTGTGTGTTGGAAGGTGCTAAAATAGTGGTTAAATGCTTTCATAATAATCTAGAGGTTGTAGTGAACTTTCTTTCCACAAGGGTCTCCCCACCCCACCTCAGTAACTCTATTCCTTGAGCTTCTGAGAACTAGGATTTCATTCATTTTCTCCCATTCCTCTTTTCTGCTCAGGCCCTATGCTCGCTGATCCCAACCAGGTAAGATGATCCACCTGCCATGCTTGCCTTCTTGCCACACCTCAGCTGCCCACAAACAGATGTATTTTCTTTCTTTCCTAATTTAAGAATTGTTCTTTATAGAAAGCTACTTCTTAGTTGGGCTTCTGATCATGACAGAGCTGTAGGGATGCTTAAAGGCTCGGACAAGCGCCATGTTTTACAAGAGAACTGAAAGGATGGAAAGATGGGGCTTTCTGACCCAGGACAGGGAGGCCGAGAAGACGCAGTCCCACAAGCCTGCCCGGGCACACAGCTATGTGGGTGAAGGGGCTGTGATGGGGTCCACTGAGGTGGAAACAATGGTGGTTATCAAGTCTAGTTTCAGCCTTGTGACAGTAGAAAACTCTACACGTGTCCAAGGCATCCCCCTTCCTTCCTTCCTTCCTTCCTTCCTTCCTTCCTTCCTTCCTTCTTTCTTCTTTCCTTATTTTCTTTCTTCTTTCCTTTCACCTTTCCTTTACTGAGGTCACTAAACACCCAGTTTTGTCTTTCTGTGACTCGAGACAACTTGATTTCTCTTAAAAATGAAAGCAGGGGATGATGTTTCAACTTTGTCTAGTCTTCCGTGTCTACAGACAACATGCTCAGCGTTCATGCAGAAGGGGGCAGAAGTGAGCTGCTTCATTGGTTCTCAAAGTACACACTCAGGAGAGTGTGCAGTTACCCCTGGTCAGGGACAAGAACTGGGCAGAATGCTTTATGTGAGCTTCTCTGTTAAGCCTGTAGATTACAAAGTTGTAGAGGAAAGAACAACTCATGGTAAGAATAACTGACCTAGACCCTGAGCTATGTGCATAGCCCCTCAGGTCCTAACCACAATATTTCAGTGTCCTGCTAACCTTTTTCTGTAAGAATCTGTCATAAGTAGGCATTTGATTACTTTGTTAATCTTTGTAGGCTCCTGACTAACGTTTTATTTTATAATTGTTCTAGAAAAAGAAATAGGAAAGGCATTCCTTTTCTGACTAAACAATATTATACACACACTATTGGCTTTAAATTTTTTTTATAAGGCGTAAGGAGGAGACAGGGATTATTTAGGAGCCTGTGATGCAGAGGAACCCACTTGAACATTTTGCTATGTGCTCTTCTACAATATCTATATGTTCTTCTATAGATTCTCTATGGTCACTCTAAATCAGCCTTTTGTTGTTATGGTTTTCTCCCATAAGGGTTGTGGTAGTTCTGGATATGGATTTCACAGAGTCGAGGAGTTGAGGGTTACCACTGAGTACAGAATACACATGAAGAATGTCTTGAGGTTGTTTCTTGGAAGACTGACATAGGGCTCAATAAATGAATGGAAAAGACCAGCCCTCAATGGGAGCAGTACCATATAGTCAGCAGGAGACCCAGATAGACCAGCAAGGCAGAATGGTGAAGCTTCCTCTTGGACATTTCCTTCCACAGCAGGTGTTTCTCCTTTATTGCTTTAGACGTAAGACTTTTAGAGCATTGAACTTGCACAAATAACCTTCTGAGGCTGCATCTCTAGCTTTCCTAGGCCTAACTCTTGGTCTCTGAATCCTATGAGCCAGTTCCCAATTCTATAGCTACATGCATATTCACAGGAACACATACATAAACATATCCCATTGGCTCTGCTCCTTGGAAGAGCCCAGACTAATACAGAAATATATCGCTGATAAATTTTAATGTTAGTTTCTTGTTGAAGAAATGTTATAGAGTATCTATTAAGTATCATTTGTAATTAGAGGTGGAACTGAGATTATGATTCTGTAGAGTCCACCATGTTGTACCAGACAATGAGCAATAAGGAATTGATAGGGATCATGAAGGAGACACGTGTCATCCACAAAGAGCAGAGTGGGAAGGGCTGGGTTTTATCTCACTGATGTGTCCAGATGAACTTTTCTGAGAAGGCAGCATCCAGACCCCGGTGGGGGTTAGGGATGCAGGCCTGTTGTCGTCCTAGTGTTCCAGACAGAGAAAACCATATGTGGAAATGGTGGGAAGGCTCAAACTTGCCCATTTCGAGATACATTTGAAGACAATGCTAAAAGAATTTTGTAGCAAATTGGATGGGAGCTGAGAGAGAAGCAGAGAAAGTATGAAGATTCTGTAGAATTGGCTGGGAGGGTGGAGAAAGACATCACATGAAATGAGGAAGGACTTAGTAGGGCTTTTGAAACACTGAGTGCTCAGCTCGAGACACATTGGTGTAAGACATCTACTCCATAGTCAATTTAAATGGCTACTTCCTCCAAATCGCCTCCTACTTGAAGTCACCCCACTGCCTCCAGATCCTTTCTTGAAAGCCATCTACTCTATAAGGGCTGACTGGACCACACAAATTAAAAACCCAATCCAATCCTTATCTTGATCTCCTGTCACACACGTATCTGTGGTATATGAGTGCATGTGCATGAATATATAAATTACTCACATGTGTGAAGGCCAGAGGTCAGTTTGGAATATCCTCTTCTATCTCTCTCTGTATCCTATATTTTGAGACAAGATCTCTTATTGAATGTACAACTTTCTGTTTTGGCTAGACTGCCTGACCAGTGAGCTCCAGGGAGCATCCATCTCTGCACACCACCCCCAGCTTGGGTATGTGCTGACATGCCTGGTTTTTAAATGAGTTTTGGAGAACTCAACCCAGGTCCTCATGATTACACAGATATTTCCCCACTGGGTTATCTCCCTAGTCCATCTATCTTTTTTGATGAATATGGAGAATAGGTAAAAAGCCTTGGGTGATAGACATAAATTTAAGATTTAGTATCACATCAATTTATTTAAGTCTGTGAGACTATATAAGTTTAACCAAGAGCATGTGGGTAGAAAAGAGAACTAGTGACTGAGTGATGAGCTATGGGCTCTAGGAATGAGTGTGAGGAAGGGAGGAAGAAACAGTACTAAAGACAGAGAATGAGCCTATGGGATGGAAGGAAATCCAGGATGGTGCTGTGCTCCTAAAGATGAGTAACTATGAGGGACAATGCTAAGTCAAGGAGCATGCAGTGAAAACACCAGAGAACACAAGTCTAGCACATGCTGAAGGTGAAAAGCCTCCAGTGTTCTCTCTGACTCTTAATTTTCATTCAATGAGAAACCACCCATGACTCATTTATGCAGCTGAAAACATTTACCAGTCTCCACTAGGTGCCCAGGATGTGCAAGCATGTTTGTGAGCAATATGTATAAAGCTTATCTCCAAGGCAGTCAGAGGATGCTAGAAGGAGTCCTGAGTCAGGAAAGGGCAGAAGAGTAGAGAGAGGATGCCAGTGCCAATAGGAGGTCAGAGAAGGCCACTCTTCAGCAAGGTTACTCCTGAGGCTGAGCCATGTGGGTGCTTGGAGGAAAAGCAAGGAATGAGACCTGCCCACCTTCTGAGCTGGTAGTATGGGCGCTACCCATTCTGTGCACATTTCTAGCCCTGGAATGTCACTGAAAGCTGCATCTGTCTTCCTGTCGAGTCCTGGAAGTGGGAGCATCTGACAGCTCTTGCATCTGACAGTTCTGTCTTTAAATGACTAAGCATTGACATTTAAGGGGGAAATTATTTTTTCCATCTTTCTTGCTCCTTCAAAGACTGGCTTCAATACAGCCATGTGTCTCTGGACAGAGGCTTTCCCAGATCCCATCTTCAGATGAACTTCTGTGCTCCTGTGATTTTCATGAACAGAAAACCCCATAAATAGTCCCAGTCTTGTTCCCTTCCACCTCCCTGGAGGATCTCAGCACTCCTTCCAAAGCAGTTCAGAAAGAACCCTACAGGTTGCCCCCGTCATGTTCAGGAACCATATTCCCTTATTGTCTGGATGCATGACCCTTGTCTTCTGAGTGACACTTATAGGTCGGGGTACTTAATGTGACTGGAAAGAAATAAGCAATACAAAATTAAAATATCTTGTCCAAAGATGCCTCCTACGCTTACCCCAAAGGCTGACCAACATTTCCTCTATGTGTCATTGTTTCAAATTAAAATGGGGGCTTAAATTTTTAAAATGCAGGTGTGGGGCTAGAGAGATAGGCCAGTCAGTAAAATATTTGCTTTGTAAGTATGACTACCTGAGTTATGTCCCCAAAATCCACACTAATAAAGCTGGGCATGGTGGCCTGCATTTGTAATCTCGGTGCTGAGAGGTCAAAGATGAGCAGATTGTTGAGGCTTGCTGGCTAGCCAGCCTACCTAACTGTCGAGAGCTGAGTCCCAGTAAGAGAGCCTGTGTCTTAGTCAGGGTTTCTATTCCTGCACAAACATCATGACCAAGAAGAAAGTTGGGGAGGAAAGGGTTTATTCAGCTTACACTTCCATGTTGCTGTTCATCACGAAAGGAAGTCAGGACTGGAACTCAAGCAGGTCAGGAAGCAAGAGCTGATGCAGAGGCCATGGAGGGATGTTTCTACTGGCTTGCTTCACCTGGCTTGCTCAGCCTGCTTTCTTATAGAGCCCAAGACTACCAGACCACAGATGATACCACCCATAAGGAGCCCTTCCCCATTGATCACTAATTGAGAAAATGCCTTACAGCTGGATCTTATGGAGGCATTTTCTCAACGGAAACTCCTTTCTCTGTGATAACTCCAGCTTGTGTCAAGTTGACACAAAACCAGCCAGTACACCTTGTCTCAAAAACCAATGTGAATGGGTCTTGAACAATAGCACCTAAGATTGACCTCCGGTCTCCTTGCACTCAAACACATGTGCACACATACAAGCATGGGCACACAGACACATACACACACATCACACAACAGCAAATATGATTCCATGTTGATGCTATGTTAAAATATCTGCTTTGAACATCTAGAGTGGATTGATTGACAACTTTCCATAACATAATAATCTGTTAACCTTCTAACCTGTCAATGTGTGTAAATACCCTTCAAATGAGAAAACAACATGCACACACACACACACACACACACAAATGTGTGAAAATAGAAACAGAGGTTGCTGACTGCTTTCCTTGACTTCAAAGCTCTGGGCCTGGGTATCTGCATGTTTATAGGGAATAGAAGGATGTAGTAAGGAATTCTAGGAAAGGGGAGAGTATGAGGCATCATATAGGCCACACCAGAACACTGTGTACAGCAGAAGTGTGTGCAGCTGGGAGGGACAGGCATTCCCAATAACGGAGGGGAATAGAAGATGCTAACAGTCAGTCCTACAGACTGTATCTTAGCTTTTGCTCTTTTTTAAAAAAAAAATTAAAAAGTAAAATAAAAGACTTGCTTTTTTATGTATATGAGTATTTTGCCTGCATGTGAGTATGTGCACTATATGTGTGCCTGGTACCCACAGTGGCCAGAGGAGAGCATCAGAGTGGATGCCCTGGAGCTGCAGTTACAGAGGATTGTAAACTGCCATGTTGAGTGCTGGGAACTGAACCTGGTCCTCTGCAAGAGCAGTGTCTCCCCAGCCCCAGTGGCCTGGCCTCATCTTTTAACAGTTTACCACTGCAGCTGCTGGCTCACAGCTCCACAAATAGGCTTCTTGTCCAAAGAATCCACAGCTCCAACTGAATCTCTAAAATCATCTCTGGGCTGTGCATAAAGACTGATTTGACATTTTCGCAGGCTCCCTTTCTCTAAAGCTGGAAGCCCTACCTGACTTAGCTCTGAGGCATGACTGCAGTTGCTGGCTGCAGATGAAGAAGTCACGAGCAACCCAAGCCTGGTTTAGAAGACAGTTTGCCTGTGATTTGTCACACAAAGAAGCCCCAGGGACAAGAGAGAGGTGTCTGAACTGGCAGGCTGGCAAGCATCCATGGGGGGAGTAGGAACACACACAATCTAAGCAATTGAAAAGTAGTCCTGCTTGAATCCCCTTTCTTTGCCCAGTGGGAAGGCAGGCGATCAAGCAGCCTCTTTGGGAAGCACCTTGAAGATACAAGGGAGAAGAAAGCTTCCTTTGGGGTTTCCAAAACATTCTCCTTTCATGCTTGTTTTTACTTAGTCACTGCCTCCCTCCTGGCCTCAGGCACAGAAGCCTAAATCCTGCCTGCCCCAGGTAACTGGAACCCTGAATGTACACAAAGCACCACTATGCCTCAGTGATATTATCAGGCAGGCCTGGCCTGCTCCACAAGGTAAGACGGTGGCTGAGCCAGGGTGGCCAGACCCAGCACTGAAACAGGACCCCCAGGCTGCCGGCTGGGGACAGAGTGGCCTTTGTGAGGGGCACATCATATTCAGGCTAGTTCCTTAATAACACTGCAGTCATCGGGGCATTTGCTTTCCCGGCTTCCAGCTCCAGAGCCCTGTGTAGCCTTCTGTAGGATGTAGCTCTGGGAGCAGAGTTGACATTGGATGGGGAGGAAGATGGGACCTAGCCAAGCTTTGGTCTTAGGCCCATCAGAACATTGGATGTGCTATGATCCACAAGGAGCAGCAAACACCATGGCCAAACCACAAAACTTGATTGAAAGATATTTTCTGTATTCTAGAGGGAAACGGTGTGTCTTTCTACAGGAGACATTGCCAATCTGGGAAACATATAGCTTCAGACATTTATTTGCACTCTACTCCAGACCAGCTGTGTGTTGTAGGCAAGTGTCCTGACCTTTCTGATCCCATGTCCTCACCTGTACAATACAGTTGTCAGAACCTACTTGGGAGGGTTTCTGTGATGGCCATAGATAATAAACACAAATGAGAACATGACAGATGCTCAGATTACAGCAGCTGGGGCTGGAGAAATGGCTGAGCAGTTCAAAACACTAGCTGATCTCCAGAGGACCCAGGTTCGATTCCCAGTATCCATAAACTGGCTCATGGTGGAGTCCATAACTCCAACTCCAGGGGATCTGACACCCTTTTCTGGCCTCTATAAGTACAACGTGCCTGTGGTGCACAAACATGCATGTGGACAAAACATCCATGTGTATTTTAAATACATGTGCATGTATTTAAGACAAAGTCTCATGTAGCCCAGGCTGACCTCAAACCTGCTACATGGCCAAGGGTGACTCTGGTACTCTTATATACTGATTTTAGTCTTATGATAGCTTACATCTTAAAGCCACACTGACACCAAAGCACTGCTGCAGCACTCCCACAGCCATGTATGGAACTCAGTTATTACAAAGAGCGACGCAGCTCTGCACGAGGAAAGAGAATGGGGTCTGTGTGGTTTCCAGCCTCTGACCTGCAGCCTTTCTTAGCTATGCACATTTTAGGCAAAGCCTAGTGGGCCTCTTCTGAAGAAGCAGCCATTAAAAGGTCTAGTTTGCTTGGGAGAGAAACCAGGCAAGACAGCCAGGCGATACAAAGCTCAGCTTAGGCACAGAGGTAGCGTGATGTTACTCTTACCAGCTATAATTTGAGCATGTCTAAACCTCTGAGTCCTCATCAGTAAAATAAGTAATGGCAAGAACATCTATCTTATTATTACTTGAGTAGGCAAAGGGCCCAATCCATAGATTCAATAAGTACTTTTTTTGTTGTTGTTTTTTTCATGACAGGGTCTCTCTGTATAGCCCTGGCTGTCCTGGAACTCACTCTGTAGACCAGGCTGGCCTCAAACTCAGAAATCCGCCTGTCTCTGCCTCCCAAGTGCTAGGATTAAAGGCGTGCGCCACCACTGCCCTGCCTAATAAGTACTTATTGAGTTACTGATTTCTAGATCAGCGTTTCAAGCCAATAAAGTGATCACCTAAGGCAAGGGACATTTTGTGACATCTCCTGATCATGCTGAGCAGGCAGGAGGTGAAGTGTTCTTGTAACCAAACTTCATGCATTTGGCTGCTTAAAGCTCAAAGTAGCAAAAGTGTCACTACTCTGGGTAGGAGGAACCATTTACTGATAGGGTGCTGAACTCAGGTGAGTGTGTGAGGCTTCACCCAGATTCTGGAGTTTAGTTCTCACAGCAACCATATTAGCTCTGTCTCATCCCTGTTGGAGACAGGACCACTGAACTGCAGACATATTAAGTTATCAGTAAGTGCACACCGTGTATTCTACTGCTGTTTTCAAAAAAACATCGTTCCTTTAAAGAGCCTACGGGTCCACCAAACTGGTTGTATTTGATCCCCATTTTAGAAACACAGTGCAGGGTAATAAATAAGTAAATGGTGTGCCCTGGATTTTCCCAGCTGCTGGGGAAGGCCAAGCTTGAAAGCTAGACTCTTCTGATACTGCACTTTGTGAGATGCCTTCTATTTCACATTTGGCATTCACCAATGAGCATTCTTGATACTTGGCATGCATCAGAATTATGTGTTAAGAATGTTTTTGGAACTTAGATTCTCAGGCTTCTTCCACTTCCTAGTGAGTCAGAGTCTTGGGATCTGGGCTCAAGCTGGTGTGTTTTTTAAGGTAGGGAACTATGTACATGGCAAAGGTGGAGAAACATTTTATTCATTAAAACCTCATTGTGTGGTGTTCTCAAGCTAACTCTGATTTTTCTTACAGGCCACATATATTATAAGGGCAGCAGTTCCCACCCTCATGAAAGGCCCAGGCTGTCTTTGTCAAGGTTAGTGTTCCCCTGATAAGAGTGAGAACTGCCTAACCTCTGAGAACTGGGCATCCTATCCAGCCTGCTATCCCTTTGGTTTTAACCATTGTACTTCTTGAGTAAGTTTCATAAGAAGAACTACTGGATGGAGGTGTCATTCACAATTAGTTTTGCATGTTCTTTTACACTCTTGCTGCAAGCATTGTCATCTCATCAAATCCTATGCTGATATTATTTTTTATGATTTGTCATGTTCTTTATTTTTTCTTATTTCTTCATAATCTTTATAATTGTTTTCATTTGCAGTAAGATATTTTTCTGAGTATTAGACACATAATGCATTTAACTCTTCTTTTCACTGTAGACCTCTAGGGTGTTCCTAAATTGCCCATTAGTAATATTGATGGGAACAGCTAGCTACATAGACAGTGTCTACTCTTTTCCCCTGTTCATCCCTCTCAGACCCCTACAGCTAGTGTCTATTTGATATCAATCAATAAACTCTACTCTGGAATTAACAAATATCTGAAAAAGACACAGCTTTTTAAAGAAGTTTGCTGTCTAGGGAAACAGCTGATAAAAACAGTTATGCTTTACTATTTCAAGGATTACAGCACAAAAGACGTTTAATGAATCAAAGATATTTGGGCAAAACTAGTGATAATCCTCCACACATATTTGTAAGTGACAGTGTATGCTAGAGGAAGTCATGGAGCTGGCACTTGTGTAGCCCGTGGTCAGGGACAGCAAGCCTAAATGTGGTTTTAGTTTGGTTCATTTCAAAAGAAACTTTTGGTTTGTGAGACTTCACTTCATGGCCTATGAAGACTTTGAATGCATTATGTAGCCCAATCTGGCCTTAAACTCATGATAATTCTCCAATTTTAGCCTCCCATCTGCTGGAATTACAGGCATGAACGACTATCTCTATCTAAGGAGCTTCCAGACCACCTACCCCAGAAGTTACAACAGAGTCTCCACCACTGAAAAACAGGATCCCTGGTCTTTGTGAGTCAAGCTTCTGTATTCTCCTCTCTCATGGACAGAAGACCAGCTCACTTTATCCAAGAGGGTGTGAGATCTTTCGTGTGTCTGGATCCCCTCTTCTGTAGGATCCACTTCTGAGTCTGTACACTTTTTCCCATGGCCACGGTCGCTGGCACATCCCTTGGACTAGTGGACAGCTTGTTGGGATGATGAATAGAGAATGTCATCTTTGCTTAAAGCACAGCTGCACTTACAGTGCCCCAACCTGCCATCCCAGTGAAACGATTTAAAAGGACTAAGGGGTGTGGCCTTATCTGAGGAAGTGTGTCACTGGAGGTGGACTTTGAAAGTTCCAAAGCCCAAGCCAGGTCCCAGCATCTTTCTCTTCCTGCTGCCTGTGGATCTGGATGTAGAGCTCTCAGCTAATTCTCCAGCACCATGGCTTGCATACCACCATGCTCCCCCAGCCATGATGAAAAGAAACTAAACCTCAGTAAAAGAGCCCCAGTGAAATGCTTTCTTTTGTAAGAGTTGCCATATCCATGGTGTCTCTTCACAGCAATAGAACAATGACTGAGATTCCAGTGCAGCCCTGGTTTGTCATTCCTGGATAGCGCAGATGGTTTGGCACAGTACTCCTGGATGGGGCAGACCCAGGTCGTCTGGGGTCATATAGTTAAAATAGGAAAGGCGTGGAGCTAAAAGAAATCAATTATGATCAATTTTTAGTTAAAAAGTTTTTGAAATTTCCATACATGAATACTATATTTATACCATTTCTATTCTCCCCACTGCAACCCCTTCTATGCCCTACCTCCCTCTCAAATTCATAACTACTTCTTTATTGTTACACATATATAAATATACATAAAAATAAAACCTATTTAGAGAGAAACATGTAAAAATTTGGCTGGGATAACAATTATTGTGAAATCCAGAAAAAAATGTTTTCATAAATTACCATCTGTTTGACTCATATATTTTCCCTGCATGTTTAGTTAGATATTATTTTACATATGCAAGTACTGGAGTGAAATTTTCTAAGAGGAAAATAGAACAGAATGATAACTTAATCTTTTCCATAGCTTAGCAGGTTAAAATTTGTTTGCTGCTCTTGACAGGGAGGATGCTCAAAGGTGTCAACACGGATTTGATTCAGTCTTGAACTATCAGTACAATTTTGTCCCTGAAACTGCAGGAATCAGAGATGGACAAATTCTGTCTCCTGTAAGTCCCATTCCACCAATGACCCTCTCCATAGCTATATTCTGCATGATTCTTCAGTAGATATCTAGTCAGAATTTCCTTATCAAGTATGTTCCAAATCTAAGAAAAGCTATATTTTAATTAGTCACAGACAAGAGCCAGTCCTCCACTTACAATTTGATATTTGCAACACTTTCCAAAGATAAATGTTGGCTTCATACAGTCCATATCTTTTTAAACTCTGGCTTCTGACTAGAAGGCTTGAATCCAACAATCCCTTCTTTGCTTAGCTATTTTCTAATGGACACAGCTTACCTGGTGCTTCCTCTAGTAGCCTGTCTCTCACACCCTCATCCATGTAAAGTGAGCCCTAATACACAGTCCGGTATCCCCACAATATTCTATGCTTCTCCACAGTCTGGATTATGACTACCTTCTCAATTGTCTGTCTTCCCCAAACCCTGTGCACTTTTGGAAGCCATGGTGCTTAGCGTAGTGACTGGCAAACATTAAAATTCAATTCATATTCATCAAAGAGTGTATGCATGGAATTGGAAGAGAGGAATGACACTCCCATCCCTTGCAGACTGCAGAAGACATTGCCTAAGCATTCAGATCCTATGGAACTGGTCTCTGAGCTGTGGTCTGGATTAAGAGCAATGTGCACTTTCTCCTACCCAATGAGAAAGGGTGGATGGCTTACTCCCTGAGGGTACTCTTCAAAGAACATGGACACTATTTGTTGTGAGCATTGACCCCAGACCTCAAAGGGCTTGCAGAGGTTGTAGCCCTGAGTGAAGGAAGCTTGTACAGGTCAGCATGCTTTCCTGATAAGACCTCCTGCCTGCTGGGTGACCATCCATATAAAAATCTGCAGGTGTCTGTAAGAGGTGTAGTGTTCACTCTGTGGCTAACCCTGCGGCTACTCTGGACAGGAAGAAGAACTCTGCCCACTGTGGGAGCAGAGGAATGGGAGTGGGGGGAAGAAATGGGTCATTAATCAGAAGACAATGGCCTGAGGTCAGCCTGCTTTAACCTCAAAATAATGTCTCTAAAGTACAGGATGTAACTGGCAGATCAGCCTGACCCCTAGAAAAGTGTCTAAGGAGTTCAATGATGTTCCACCAGGCTCTGCAGAGCAGGAATCCCCTTACATCTCAGGACAGCTTTCTTCCCGTGGGGGAGGCTGCCTTACCCGTCTCTAATTGTTCATTGTGTTACGAAGTTCCACAACTGCACACATATTTCTTGGCTTAGTATACTTGTTCCTTTGAGAACAAGAACATTCCGACAGCCTGGGCTTCGAATGGTCATTCCCCTTCTAGCAGTTAATGATGTGGTTGGCTAACCTCAGGATTTGTACCTGAGTCAGGGAAATGGGAGAACCCTGAAGAGTTTCAGGTTCCCAAAGTGACATCTCCACCTTCTCAATCTTGCTAAGAGCAATCACCTCTCCTGGGTGTGTTGGTATGTGTGGATGGTAAGTCTTAACAGTCCTGATATCCTCTTTTTATATTTTATTTATATCTGTGTGTACCTATGTCTGCATGTACCAAGTGTGTGGGTGCCTGTGGAGGCCAGAAAGGGTACTGGATCCTTTGAAGCTGGTGTAATAGCAGTTGTGAGCCATCCAATGTGGGCACCTAGAATGGAATTAGTATCTTATGGAAGAGCTGCAAGTGCTTCTAACTCAGTTATCTCTTAGCCCCTAGTGAACACTACTTTTCTCCCCTTTCTCTTCCTTTTCTGCTTGTTCATTCATTACTCCTCTTTTTCATTCTATTTCTTCTGCCTCTCTATTCCACTGACCGCAAGCCTGCTTTGAAGCTCTGTCTTCAAATCTCTTCTGTTGTTCAGTAGCTGTATGACCTCCTAGAAGTCTCTGGTCTTCTTCTCTTCCAGTCAAAATAGGAAATAAGTCCTAACAACCCAGCAAGGGGCTGTGAAAATTGAGAATTGTTTCATGAATGTGCTTGAGATTCACCAAACCTTCTTTCTTTCTCTTTCAGCCTCTATCTCCCACCAGGTGATTTTAAGACAAGAACACCCAATGACAGTGACAAGCTCTGCTCAGCTCTGTAAACTACAGAGTGCTCATTTTCCTCATAGGTCAATCTTTCCTCTTTCCCCTGGTTTTAATCCAACACCAACAATGGTGTTTTCAGTGAACTTTACAATATGTTTGAAACTTGCTCTGCTTTTAAAACAAAAGATTCTTGCCTGACTTGCCTTGAGCTGGGCTGGCTGGCTGCTGGGTTGGGGGTCAATGACAAGGAGGTCCTCACAGTATCCCAGGGCTGTGCTGATGGTACTGCAGGTTAAAAGCAAAGTCAGGAAACATCTAGAGACCTGCTAACTGTCATGCTATGTGGTACAGGGCGGGGAGTGGGGAGACATCCATAGACCCACCTGAAACCATGCCACATGGGCAGGCTATAGACACCCAGAGGCCCACTAGCCACATAGCCCACCTGTAGCACTACAGTGTGTAAGTATGTGGGGAACAGATGGGAGCAGCTTGGGCATTGTGAAGAAAGACAGAACTGGAAACAGGAAGGAGGAGAGAAAATACCTGTTGTGAGCAGCCAGCCCTGACTGAGGTCCATGCTACCACCGAGGGCCATGTCTGGATCCATGGCTATGCAGCAGTGGGGATCACTGTCAAAGTCTTGGCTCATATTACCACTAGATAACCATGGGGATGTCCCTGGTCTGGGCAGCCTCCTAGGACCATGTGGATGTCCAGGCCAGCTCTCTTGAGGAAAGCTGTGCAGAACTGACCCTGACCCTCACTGACTGTGGCACACTGTAGAGCTGACCCCACCTCTCACTAGTGGCAGCACTTGGGAAAGCAGGCCCTGCACTTCTCTAGGGCAGCACAGTGGAGCTGTCCCTGATGGCGGGGTGGTGGGATGGGGGTGGGGAGCATGGGTGAGCCAGCCCTGAGGGCAACAGTATGCAAGGGCTGATCCTTCCACTCTATTGCAGTGAAGTGGCTCAGGCACAGAGGTGATGCCCCCACCACTCATTTCCAACTGTGGTGAAGCTGGCCCCCAACTCATAAAGTGGAGAGTTGGCCCTGCCCCTTGCTAGGAGCAGTGCACAGGATGGGCCCTGTGCCTCCCTGGGAAACACAATGGAGCCTTCTCTGAAGGCACAGATGAGCCATCCCAAAGGTGTGAGAATAAGAGAGCTGACCCAGCTCTCCCAAGGCTGCAGCACTTGAGGGAGTGGACCTCATGCCTCTACTGGGCAGCAGAATGGAGCTGGCTCTGGAAGTGTGTACTGGTGGTCTGGCCTCAAGGACATGAAAGCAGAAGAGCTGAACCTACTTCCTACTGATGGCAGCATTGGGTGGCCTGGTTGGAGCAGTGCTGGAGAGCTCACCCTAGTGGTGTGAATATGACAGAGCCAGTGCAATGACCTACTCAGCTACCACCCAGGCTCAGATCCAGGGTTTTGACTTAGCCAACATCTACCACATCTATGAACTACTGAAGTGCATGAAGGGGCCAGTCCTACAGACCCAAAGCTGCAGGATCTCTATGACACAGGACAACAACACAATATCTGAGAGGAGTCCCAGTGAGGATCCAGCATTGATAGTGTAGCAGAAGCCAGAGACCTTGAACCAGATCAGTGGCTCATTTCGACCAACATTTGCAAGTGAAGATGTGTGGTCAGAGGGATAGTTCGTGTGTGTGTGTGTGTGTGTGTGTGTGTGTGTGTGTGTGTGTGTGTTTTATTGGGAGAGGGAGGTTGCAAGGGCTGAAGGCAGATATGAAGGATGGGTAGATGATTGGACTAGAGTGCATGATGTGAAACTCACAAAGAATCAATACAGAGTTGGAAAGAAAGAGATGCGTTTGCTGAACCACTGCCAAAGTTAAATAGCAACCTGCAGCCTTAGAGCAGGGCTTCTCCAATAGCTCAGCATTCATTCAGACACATCCAAGTCTTCAGGTGTATGTACAACAGGGAAAATCCTCAGCACCTGTCTCAGGATCAGTATGGGTCTCTTGGACCTCTCTAGCTAATACTGATGTGCTCTTAAGTCTGAATTCTGTTATTTTGGGTCATCCAAAGAGACCTAACCTGACTATTGCAACACAAGGTTAAAAAGCAATGAACAAACAAAAGCCAGATATCGATTCCACTGACCATCAGTGACAGGAAAGTAACCTTTTCCCATTGGTCATTAAGATGCAATGACTTGCCTGAATATCCTTAGGAAGCCAATGGTAGAGACAGAGAGAAATGTGACATAGATGTTTCCAGCTCCAACCCCCTTTCCAGATGCCCTCCACCCTCCCCTCCAAAGAGTTCTCCCTACTTGACAAGTGATCCATAAGCAAGATAAAGTGTGAACAGAGAAAAAATGGGGGCAGAAGCAGAGGCACGTTTCCTGGATTTGTGGAACCCTCTTATTTTGAAATTCATCCTTGAGGTCAGATTCCCAATGTGTCCTCTTTAAATTCCTAGATACGCAACTTCAGGTGAGTGTCATCGTAATTAAATGCCATTACAGGAATGGAATGTGGAGGGCTAATAGCATTATTTTGTTAATGCTGAGATTTGGTCTGTACGTCCTCCCGGGTATCCTGTGTGTCTCTTCTTGGTTGAGGGCTGCTCTGGGAAGTTTCATGTTTCCATCTGATAAAAGATTTTTGGACCAAGGCAACCATTTAAAACATTAGCCATTATCTGACAGAAATTATGTTAATAATGTTTCAAGAAGAAGAAAGTTGAAAGACCAGTGGTCTGAATGTCAACAGATGTGAGGTGCCAGCCCAAAGAATGAGCCCAGGAACCTGGGTAGGCTGCCTGGCCTCCATGGCTCTCCATTTCTCCACTGGAGAAAGGCTTCTTTTAGACTGCCAAGTAAGCATGTTAGTGCTCATTCTTGGAGGAAGCTGTGGAACCCCACATATCCACAGAGGGTCTTCTACATAGTTCATCTTGTAAAGGCTCAGAGAGGTTCTGAAGGGGAGAACACAGCTTAACTTCTCTCAAAAGTTTGGCCAAGTCTGGTTCATTGTTTCCATTCAAACAGTGCTACTTGAGAACCTTCATTATACTAGGCATCATTGCAGAAACTGGTGATTCACTGAGAAAAGTGCATATGCCAATCACTGTGTGATAGGCTGTGGAAGAATGGGGAAGAAGGTGAGTGGGGGGTTTGTCCTCCAGCTCCTGCATTGCCCTTAGCTGATGACCTCATGCTGCTTCTCCCTAACTGGACTTTGATATCATTACATTTACAATGCAGACATTGGGCTAGGTAACCTCTACAGTTGCTTCTATTTGAGGGTGTGTTATGAATTTGTGTGAGAGATTTATTCATTCATCCAGCAAATATCTCGGGTTCCCAGCGGTATCTGGTTCTGGAGCTAAGATAAATAATCCAAGAACTTTGGGCTAACATTTACTGAGCATTTATTATGCACCAAAAGCAATAGTGAACTCATTCCATATACGATACACAGCCCTTTGAGGGAGATGCTACTATTAACCTTATTGGAGGCAGAAATCTAAGCCAAACATACATGACTCTCACCTACACATAATTTCCTTCTGTAGGAAGCTGGTGGAACCTTTGAATTTGACAAGGTGTCACTTCTGTGATTATGTTCTGTCATAGGGCAAAGATGATTTTGCAGATGTAATCAAGGTTCCTAATTGGTGGATCTTAAGAAAGTGAAGAAGGCTACAGAAATGTCTCAGTGGGTAAAAATGCTAAGTGCACAGCCATGAGGACCTGAATTTGAAACATCATCACCCACATAAAAAGGTGGGCATGGCCACACATTTGTCTGGAACTGTAGCAGTGTGGTGGAGTCATGGACATAAGGATCATTAAGGCCTGCTCGCCAGCCAGCCTAGCCAAAGCCCTAAGTTCAGTACCAGACTCTGCCTCAAGGAAAAGAATGTGAAAAGTGGTAGAGCATGATATCTGATAATCTTCTTTGGCCTCTGCACACACCTGTGTAATACAATACACACATATATGACATGCTGTTTGGCCACTATAGCCAAAGGTCAAATTCCAGACAGGGTCCTTATCTCAAAAAGTAATGTGGGAGCAATGGAGGAAGACACCCAAGGCTGTATGTGTCCTCATACAAGAGCATACTAACAAGCATACATGAATGAACAAACACACACACACACACACACACACACACACACACACACACATTCACACAGAGGTGGGGCCTGTCCTGGACAAACAAGGCATAATCTGGTGATACTTTACCAGGGTCTGGAGTCTTCCTGGGAAGGAGATTTCCACTGCTGGCTTAAGCAATAACAAGAGTCCACACAGCATGGGATATCAAGCATCTAGGAACTGGGAGCAACTCTTCTTGCTGAGCAAGCAAGAAGACTCCAGCTGTACAGCCTCTAGAAGGAGCTGGTCCTTGCCACTATCATGAACGAGGCTAGGAGCAGAGCCTTCCTCAGTTAAGCTTTCTGTGGGACACACAGATGGGCTGACATATTAGTTTTGACTTAGTGGGACCTGAGAAGAGA
The DNA here is from genome assembly GCA_019843965.1 of Rhynchomys soricoides. Classification (NCBI taxonomy): domain Eukaryota; kingdom Metazoa; phylum Chordata; class Mammalia; order Rodentia; family Muridae; genus Rhynchomys; species Rhynchomys soricoides. The sequence goes on from JADRCH010000010.1 coordinate 2,988,869, forward strand.
ATCCATTCACACTGTGTTCAGAACTCTGACTTGTAAACATGAGTCAATAAATGGATGCCACAAATAGCTGAGTTTATGGTGCATTGTTCCATGGTATCTTAGTCCTTTGCCTTTTACTATAACAGAATGCCCAAAGTTGGAAATTTTATAATAAATTTATTTATATTATTTATATTTATTTTTTTATAAAAAATATATTTATTTAGCTCCTGGTTCTAAAGCCTGAAAGTCCAAAGATGGATAGTCATATCTGGCAAGGGCTTCCTTATTACATCATTGGATGACAGAAAATAGAGGGGCAGGGCATGGATGCACAAGAAACAAAACAAGGTGGCTTTGCTCTAGACCAAGATCTCAAGCTAAGTAACATAGTCCCCTGGGAAAACCATGAATCCCTTTTGAGAGCCTAATCATTCAATAGAAGCTTTACATTTATTAAATACCACAGTGGCCATTTGATTTCAACGTGGAGTTTATAAGAAACAAGCCACACTCTAGCTGAGCAAACAGCAATTGAAAACTAATAAACACTTTATAGATCAGAACACAAGCATGAACAAGTGAGGGATGAGCCAGGCCAGGCAGCCAGGGTTAGAACCCTGTGGTGGTTTGAATATGCTTGGCCCAGAGAATGGCACTATTAGGAGGTGTGGCCTTGTTAGAGGAAGTGCATCACTGTGGGGGTGGGCAATGAGACCCTTCTAGCCACATGGAAGCCAGTCTTCTCCTTGAGCCCTTAGGATGAAGATGTAGAACTCTCAGCTCCTCCTACACCATGCCTGTCTGGACACTGCCATACTCTTGCCTTGATAATAATGGACTGAGTCCCTGAACCTGTATGTCAACACCAATTAAATGTTATCCTTGTAAGAATTGTCTTGGTCATGGTGTATCTTCACAGCAATGTGAACCCTGACTAAGACAGACCCATAGTATCCTGTTCCTGAGGCAGGACTCTCATATCATGTTCTTATCTACAGAGAGGAGCTAGGCCATTAACCAAACATTCACAGTGCAATTTGCTAGGCAAAAACTAAACTCACTAGTTAAAAATATAACAAACGACCATATAGAGGCAGAAATTGGTGGTATCCCAAGCAGAGAGTCCATTCTGAAACATTCAGATATTTTAAAGTCTGGCTGGCATCTTGACATTTGCCATGGTGAGAATTATTATCTCCGATAAATTATCAAATGTTGGATAGAGATCAACCTTTTGTGTCTTACATCGGAAAGCAAGTCGGTCCCCATATCATTGAGATTAAAGTTTCCTCATGTAGGACCAGAGGAGAGAGTTTGGAGGGCACTGAACCTTCAGGAAGCATGAAGAACTGAGTTTCTACTTCTAGTACTCATAAAAGCCAGGCATGATGATGCCTGTCTCTAACCCTAGGGCACAAGGGAACAGAAACAGCCCAGCTTGTAGGCCAACATGCCTAGCCTATTGGTGAGCTCTAAGTTCAGTGAGAAACTTGAAAAAAAAATAAGGTAGAGAGCAACAGAGAAAGGCTTCCAGCATCACCCTCTGACATCCCCATAATTACACATGAGCACATGCACACCTCTCTCTCTCTCTCTCTCTCTCTCTCTCTCTATCTCTATCTCTATCTCTATCTCTCAAACACACACACACACAAATGTACATATTACACACATACACACGAATGTACATATTATTTACACACAGATGTGCATATTATACACACATGTGTGTACACACACATTCACACCTTAGATGTAGAGTAAATGGAGGCAATAATGACAAGTGTTGCTAGAAGTTTGAGGAAAAGAAGGATAGCTGTGCAGTGGCCGGCAGAGGGTATCTTTGTGAGACTGAAATCCTGCAGCTGCTTCATGAGGACAACCCATTTGTGTAGCAGTGGCCCAAGGCTGGGGAGGAATGTCATGCATGTGAGCCTCTGAGCAAGAGGGTCATGCTGGGAGCATGATTCTCCATCATGAAATACTGTCACTGCACCTTGGCAGGAGAGCAGAGTGTGCTCTGCATGAGAGGAGTTTGGATAGATCCCAGCAACATACCAGATGGGGCAGGAGGCTGGGACACACACAACTGTCCATCAATGAGACCCGGAGGCCCAGAGCACAGTATACTGGAATGGGAAGATGGGCATTGGGGTTCCATCAAAAGAGCAGAGTGCTAATACAAACTCAGCTGGAAAGCAATCTCATATGAGCTGGTACTGGACAGAGTATAGCTTATTCACGTTGCATGGACAATAGAGGTAAGACCTGTCTTAAATAGTTTGATTTAGCATCAGTTCTACAGTCATTACTGAAGGAAAAAATACCACGTTAACAGCATGTGCTTTCCCAGAGGCAGCCACTCTCCAGTGTCTAAACAGCTGAAATCAAAAAACACAGATTTCAGCCTTTTAGCCATATATGTTGTGTGTTTGGAACAGCAAAAGTATTCACTGGTATTTGCTTTCCCAACACTGTCTGTCGGAAACCCACTTTTATGTCTCTTCCTTCTTGGTCCATCTGCTACAATGAGCTCCCCAGAAGAATGAGTGACAGTTATTTGTCCCGGATTTTCACTACTCATTTACTTCCATTACCTTCTTTCAGGACACTCCCTACCTACACAATCCCAAGACCAAAAGATTTGATGTCCCACAGGGCCAGTCTCTACCTAATGACAGACAGGAGTGTGTGGATAAATACCTTCCCCTTTCCTTCTCCACTAATGGTCTTGACATGGATTTTATAGAGTCTCTCAGACTTTCCAGTGGAATCTAAGAATTGTGTGTTGCTATAAGCCTAGCACTCGGGGGACTGAGGCAGAAGAATTAAGAGTTTGAGGTCAGCCTGAGCTACAATGTGAAACCCTTTCAAGAAGAAGACTGAGGGGTGGTTCAGTAGAAGGAGCAATTGCTGCCAAGCATGAAGACCTAAGCTCTGATCTCCAGCACCCATGTGTAAAGGTTTGGCATGGCCATGCTTGCTAGTAACCTTCTTGTTCAATGAAGGAGCCCAGTCACAAGGAAATAAAGTAAAGAGCAGAAGATAATGCACCATCTTTCTCTTGTCTCCACATTCATGTCCATAGATGTGGGCACATGCCTCTGAGAACACACACACATATGCACACACACATACAAAAAAGAAAATATTGTTTTCTTCTCTGAGAAACCACAGCCCTTAAAAAGTTACTGTCTACTCCTTCGACTCCAATTTAGTCAGAACTTTCCTTGGCTGGTTTGTGGTGAGGATGATTGAGACTGTAATCCAGTTTCCCCTTGAACTTGGGATATTCTTGTCAGCTTTCTGAGGGCTGTGAGTGCAGGTGTTAACCACACACTCAGCTAATAACTGACATTTTCAAAATGTCTTCCATTCCCAGCAACATGGTAGGTTGCACATTTGACCTATCCCCCCATTCAATAAAACTGCTAGATAAAATTTAACCTCCTCACTTACAACCATGAGCTCACAAAAATGTAAGGAATAGTCAGATGATGATATCTAAGTGATGACATCAACCCAGAACAGTAAGAGGGGCTTACTGAATAAGCCAAAACAAGCCAGATCAATGAGCTTTAGTGTCAGGGTCTCAGCCTTTTTTGGATCCAAAAAAGCGATTACAAGTTTTGTAGTAAGTAGAAGACCTGTACGCAGAGTCAGAACACAGATCAACACATGCTCATCACCAAATAAAATCACTTGCATCAAACTCTAGCTTGGACTAAAGGTGCTGGAAATTATCTTCATGAAACATCAAAACTTAGCAGGTTCTTCCACTACCTCGAGGCTTCACAGTCTTCAGTCCCAGAACTCAAAATTGTCAGTGACTGACACAGGCAAATGCAAGTGCATAGCAACAAAAGCTCACACCGATGAAACCCTCCATCTCAGACCCCTAGGGTTCAAGGAAGGAACAGTAAGGACCTTCAGTGTGAAATTCCGCTAACACAGAAGCATCTGCCATCAGCCAAGCCCTACAAGATGAGCAGACAAGAAGGGCTGGTGGTATACAGGTGGGCAAGCTGCATTACTGTGAGAACATGAAGCATGAGGGCTTCAGCCCTTGAAAGGGGAGACTAGATGGAAAGCAAAAGCAGAAGCAGAAAAAAACAAAAACAATTCTCATGTGAGCTAAAGATTCCAATGTGTAAGAAAAAAATTTCTAATGACTACTTCAAGATGCTCATCACCCAGAGTTTGCAAATCACTCTGGCACACATGTGCAAGGAAACAGGCATGGATATTAAAAGCAGCATTGTTCCTAAATAATTCTAAATTAGAAACAAATCAAATGTCCAACAGGGGAATGGACAAAGATATTTTGAGTGTTGCAGTGTAATGCTTTTTAACACAGAAATGAATGAAGTACTGCTCTAGCTGACTAATAATGAGTTTGTGGAAAGTCTGTATTAGGGAGAAGCCTTGGTAGAAAACACAGGCACAGACTTGCAGTCTCCTACCACGTTGCCTATGCCTTTTGGCTCTGACTAATTGGTGTCACAAGCAGAAGTGCATAAATGGAGAAAATCTTGTGAAACAATTTTCATATTCACAAAGCATCAAGATCCCCTCTAAAGAAACTCTAATAGTGTTCTATGTGGCAAACTCCATGAGAGAAAATCTCTTTTCCTTTCCTATGTCCTCGGCACCCACAGTGCTGGCTCTTGGTATATACAGATGTTCTTCAGTTTAGGACAAGCTCCAGTCCTGATAATTCCATCCTATTGTTAAGTCAAAACTCAATGACTCTACCTAACCTATGGAACCTAATAGCATAGGAGCAGAGTGTACAGTAAGGCAGGCTGTTGTGACTGACAGATGCTTTACACCCATGTTCAGCATCCCTAGCTGAGATAAAGTATAGAGATCAGAGAAAAAATTAAAAATCAAAATAGGGTCTCTTCTGTAAGTGAGTTATTTTTGTATCATTTAAAGTAAAATAAACAAATAGATCAAACCATTAAAAGTTGAGGTCTTTGTTTTATTTATTAAACAAAGACAGGAAAGACTAAAGGAAGGAAGGAGAGTGAAGGTAAGATCAGCAGTAGGGAATGGGCAGGGGTACCAGCAAAAGCATGGGGCCAGCCTTTGTGTGTTTGAGCCCTTTCGTCCCCACTGCCATGGGGCAGGTCAGTTTAAGACTGGATCAAGTCTAGGAGCTTTAAAACTTCCGGCAAGTAACTGAGTTGAGACTCTTCTGGTTTCAACAGGGAGCAGACCCTGTGATGTCAAGATGGAGATCAAGTACAGCCATGCTGGGGCTGGGGTTGGGTACCTCTTAGGCTTTATGTAAATGTTCACTATTGCTCTAATGTTCAGGCCTGAGGTCTGAGACCTCCCTGTAAACAAGTTTCAGGATCACTGGTCTCTAGAGGGCCCCGGGGTCTGTAACCCACCCTTTCTGCAGCCACAGCCCTAACCCCCTTTGAATGGCAAAATCTTTCTTCTCCATTCAGAGATAAGGATACAGAAAGGGTGTTGACAATAGGCTTCACCTGCCTTATGGGATCAGTTTAGGTCCTGAGTTGCTGAATGAGTGTGAACGAAGACTATGAAGGGGTAAAGATTATCTGCTCACCTCAGGGGGCACAGCCAGGTCAGGACAGGTTAGAGTGGAGAAATTGAGAGGGCTCTAGGGTTAGCAGGTCACCTGGAATCCAAACTCATTCTTCACCTCTGGAGAAAGGCCTTGCCTGTGTCACTCACTGGCTGGCATTGGACCCTTCATTACATCCTCAGTCTAAATGGCTGCAGGTTTAGGAATGTCATCTATCTGGAGCCCAGCTGCAGTCCCAGGCAGGCGGGGTTTAGGACACTGGGGCAGAAAAACTAAATCACAGCTCAAGGGTTTCCATCCATCTGGCAGAAGAACCAGGGCAGCCTTCTCTGTGGTACTCACACAGGAGACGCTCATGTATTCCCAAAGGATTTGCCTAACACCAGCTCCTAAGCAGAAAGAAGTAGCTACAGATGCAACCCTGTCCAATCTGTCCACTGACAGCACCTCTACCACATCAGCTCCTATTCAAAGCATTAGGACACTGCTAAGTTCCTAGGGTGGACAGGACTCAGGGTCACAACAGTGATGACAATGGTTGTACCCAAAGATCTCCAAGAATACAGGAAGTGGGGCCACTGGAAGAATGGAGTCAACCCTGACCACAGCAAAGAGACACAGAGAAGCTGAGATCGGAGATAGACATGGCAGTACTTCTTAGGAAGCTCCTTATTTTTTTGGATAGATATCCTGAGTAGAGCTTTCTAAGATGATAGTCTTCCACTCTTACCATGTAGGTGTAGGTGCTCAAGTTATCTCCATTCTGATGGGATTCCAGAAGTTCATAAGGTCACACATGCACAGTCTCTGACAATTTTTCTGTTCTTTAGCCATTGAAAACAACAGCCTTCTGTTATGGCTGGTTTTCTTTCTTTGTGAATTTATGTATTTATCAATGTGTTTGTTCATTCATTCATTCATTCATTCATCTTGACACCCTGACTGCAGCTTCCCCTCCCTCATCTATCACTTCTTCCTCCAATACCACCTCACAAATCCTGGCCAATCCACTCCTCTTCTGTTTCTCTTCAGAACAGGGCAGATCTTCTATGGATATCAACCAGTGGGGGGATTTCTTACCTTGGACCACAGAATGTCAGGTCTTCAAGCTGATAAGCATAGCCAGATTCTAATACTAGCAGATACTGGAAGTGCTTGGGACTGTCTTGGAGTTATGCATGCAAGGATTAATGGGGAAAGACTATCTTCACCTTCCTTTAGCCTATGGTGTTCTCAGAGGGAGCTCTGAAAGCCTTCCAGAAGGACAGAGGCCTGGACACATGGAAGGGACAGGTCACTTGCAGTAATAAGGTCTATTCTAAAGCTTGAAGAACCTGTTAATAATGCAGGGACAGAACATGTGAGCATGTGTCAGTCTATGTGGAGGTCAGGTCTGAGCAGGCAACAGAGAGTGGAGGCCTGGCTCTATAACTCACTAACACTGAAAAGAGGGGAAATGGAATGATATAAGGTCTAAGTATTTTCATTTAATTCTATTGTGAGACATGGAGACAGAGAGCCGTAGCCATAGTAAGTGCATAAAACAAGTCAGAGGACAATTTTAGGGAGTCAGTTTTTTCCCTTTCAAAACTTGGGTTGCCAGACTTGTGTGACAAGTGCTTATACTGCTGAGCCAGCCTAGGCCTGACTGTATAAAGCTAGTAGTGGTATTGTCAAGTTTTCTCATGAAAGGTATCTCTAGCTTCAAGGTGCATGTCTTAGTTACATTTCTGTTGCTGTGACAGAACACCATGACCAAGGAAGCTTATAAAAGAAAGCATTTAGTTGCGCTTAGTTTCAGAGCATCAGAGTCCATGATGGTGGAGCAAAAGTAAGGGAACAGGAATGCCTGAGAGCTCATCTGCAAGTAGGAGACAGAGAGAAATCTCTGGGGATGGTGGGAGGAATTTGATGCCTCAAATCTCACCCCTGTGGTACATCTTCTTCAACAAGGCCACACCTCCTAATCCTTCCCAAATAGTTCCACCAATGAAGACTGAGTATTCAAGCATATGAGCCTATGGAAACCATACTCATTCAAATCAACCTTTAAGTGGACAGTGGAAGAAATAGCACCATTATTATGGATATGAGGTAGAGCTTCAAAGAAGGGCCTAGAGGAAGGTCCTGCAAAGCTGTCAGAGCTTCCTGCTACTCTACCATGTCCTCACCAATGCCTAGAAGCACACCATCTGCATTGCTGTATAGCAAAGAACGAACCTCAACTTCTGGTTCCCCTGCCTCTATCTTCCAGGTATAGGGATTACAGACACATATAGCTATGCCTGATCTATGCAATGCTTGGGGGTGAACCCAAGGCTTCATACACGCTAGGATAGCACTCTACCGACTAAGCAACATGTCCAGCCCATGGTCAGGGTATTGTGAAGGATGCTTCTTAGAGGAAATTGTCCAATGTTTTCCCTCCAGATGAAGTTCAAGTTGCTTTGGGGGATGAAGACTATAGAAGTAAACTGCCATTTTCATCAGCCATGTCGAAGGTCCTAAGCCCTGACTACAGATGTTGACCTCAGCTGTCTGTGGGACTTGTTATTTGTTATGTGTTCCTAGTAGGTTACACTTACATCCATTTTCACACTTTTGTTGTTATTGTTAATGTTGTTTTTGTTTTGCAAGGAAGTCATCATCTGCAGCTCATGCTTAAGAAGTGGGGATCAAGACCCACCTACTTGAGGGTGGACTTCACGCAAGAAAAGTTAACTCACTTATTTATTTGATCATCGCTTTAGATTAATGTAGATTTGTAGGTTTTTATTTTGGTCTTCAGGTTATCATCCAATGATGCTTTAGTAATATTCTTTAGAGTGTTCCTTTATGGCACTTACTGTCTCTTTTGATTAGATCCTGTGTCCAGCTGACAAACCTCACCTTGTGCTCAGACTCTGCTACAAAGCTCCAGTTATGATCTGTTTACTTTACAATGATGCAAAAGGAATTTTCATTCAGAAGAAACCCTACTTGAAACCATACGTCATTGTATGTTAGCTATATGTTAATAGTGAATATCTATGGAGCGAGTTTAGGTTTTTGTGTGCAGTATAAACTGTTCCATGATACTACTCAACACTCTATTACAACATAAACTCTGTTGGGTGGCTTTTACCAGTGTTCTCAGACTACTTAAGTTAGTCCATGCTGTAGTACAATGCATCTTGACTTATTTTCATCTTATGACAGTTTAACCAGGGCATAACTCTAATGTGCTCTAGCAGTAGCTGTGTGTCCAGCAGTTTATGCTGTGCCTATGCATGCTGCACCTATGCTTGCTGCACCTATGCATACTGCACCGACCCTGTTAATTCAGGCATTTAAAAAGCCAGTAGCCTCTGCAGTTCAGCTGTCTTCCTGCCCCCTCTTCTACCTCCCTAGCCCCCCAGCGCTATGGCAATGGTCTCTAGAACTGTTTTCCTTTCTTTGTCTTTAGGCCACTTCCTTATCCTTCTAACTCATGAAGAGACCTTTGCACAGCTGGTCCCCACTCCCCAATCTGTCTGCCCTTCCTTGCAGCCTCATACTACTTGATAGATTTCTATTTTGAAGTGTGATATATACTTTCTATAATTTTGTGTGCCTGTTTCTGACCTGAAAAAGGGAGGCAATGTGATTAATCTCATTCTTTCACCTTGTTGTAGAATAAAATACCAGACATGCAGTTGGTTCTTAAGATTCGTTTGTAGCAAGTTTAAATAGGCATCTGATCCAGTGACACTCATTCTTTGCAGGGATTAGGCCATCCTGCTGGCTTCCCATCTGAACACATACATTTTTTTCTTCCTCTATGGGAGCAAAGGCCAGCCGTTTATCTTCTCTTGTATACTTAGTTTATGCCTATCACTAAGCTAGGTCCTGCAGGGTATGGGAGGGGTAGAGATGTGGAGACCGAGATTCAGTAGAAAGTAACTAGCCATCATTGTGGTTGCCCCTAGACTGCCTTCCTTGATCAAGGGCATCCAAGTCCATCAATTGACACAGAGAAGTCAGTTTAATCTAAATCTAGCCCTAATCATGGGACATAAATCCACAAAACAAGCAATTAGCCAGTGAAAACCAAAATATGGGCAAGCCACACTCCATAATAAAATGTAGAAAATATTGAATGAGAGCTGTCAGTAAGATGCACCAGATTCAGCCACGCTTTGTCATGATGCAAATGATGCAGCCATCTGGCTAAGTTACTATGTTCTTATTTCTTCAATGCTCCCTTGCTGGCAGCCATTGGAGTAGAAGAAAGTAGAGGGATGGATACAAGAAAAGTTCAGGAATTCATTTTCTAGCTTGCTTAGGCAGCACACACATATAAATGTGAGTGTATCTGAGCTGTAACTGAGCATTCTTCTCACACATTTCAAATGAAAGCTAAAGCTTTCTTTTTGTTACTGGTCTAATGTGTGTGCTGTCTGTCATGCTAGCTGCTACACGTGTGACAATTGAGAACTTCAAATATATCTAATGAAATATTGAAAAGTAATGTTGGAATACATAGGGTTTCATGGCATATATTATTAAAATTATAACAATTATAATTAACCATTTTCAAACATGATTACTGCAAAATTATAAATGAGACTGGTGGATGCCATCTTATTCTTTCTGGACAACAAAGATCTAGACTTCAACCTAGCTGGTTAACAGAGGGCCTGGTTCAAATCATTTTTCTACCATTCCCTGGCTGTTCATTTTGCTTTAAAAGTCCTCCCCACAGACCCCAAGCCACAGACCTCTGTCCTTGCAAAGCATGATATTGAAGTAAGCTCTCTCAAAGTCAGCCTTTCCCTCCTCTGATAACATCACATGGAACACCCCACCTGAAAGCAGTTGCCAGCAAATCTCAGGCTGGCCATCTGGCAAGAGCTGAGGACAAAGGGAGGCTGTTGACGGAATGTTTCCATACTTACCAGAAGGTCAATACCAGTGTATCCCCTCCTCTTTCCTCTCCTCACCCTGCTGAACCATTCGCCCTGCAAAGTTCTTCCCCACAGAGCCTTCTTCTCAGAGCCTGTTCAGCTTCCAGAGCAGATCTCATCAGCAGCCCTGGACTAAGGGCAGCACAAGTTTGACACTCCATATGCCCGATACAAACATCCCACTCCCGTGTGTATGTTTGTACTTATCAAAGACGGTCTTTCCAGGCAAGAAAAGAACAGGAAATGCCAAGCAGTTTCCCATTTTGAAATGTCTTGAACCCTCTCCTATGCATTACCTTTACTATTACTAACCACCATGACTCTTGGACATAGAACTCATCCCTGCTCACTCCCGTTGCCCTATACCAGGAATTGCCTTGCATGGAGAACTATGATCACCGTACCACATTCCAGAATGCTATCCACTTTGTACTTCTGCTCCTTAGACCAACATGGCGGGAAGCATCCTTATGGCCCTGTGTGGCTCAAGAAGCAGAGAGGGTAAGGGTTGGATGATGGTGTGATTAAGTAACAGGATTACTGCTCTAAGCATGTCTGAATTCAGAGCTTCACCCTTCTTCACTTTTCTATCTCAGTGTAACAAGAAGTGAAATAGATAAAGCCATTTCTGCCTCTATCAGTTTATCCGTTGGTCACTGCATGGATAAAACATAAAAATTGTGCTCCACAGCACTGTTTCAGATACCTGACAGTTGGCTGGTGTGTGAGAGAGCTACCAGGTTTTATCCTCATTAGGTCTTGATTAAATTGGGACTCTATTTGCTCTATATTTATTCTGCGTATCCAGATGGATAATCTTATATACTTGGTTTCATGAATATTTAACAACACGCCTTCCTAACCTTTGAGGGTTTTTCAAATATTTGTGTATGTGCACATGTGTATGCACAGGTACAACCACATGTGTGTGATACATGTGGAGGCCAGAGGTCAAAATTAGGTGTCTCAAATTAGGTGACTCTCCACATTGTATTTTATTCTCCCACCTTTGTTTCCAGGCATTTTTTCCTTCTTTTTTAATTAAATAAAAAATTTTCCTCATGTAATATATTTTTATCATGTTTTCCTCTCTTCAAGTTCCTCCTAGATCATCCCGACCTCTTTATCCACCCACGTTTATGATCTTCTCTTTCTGTCTCAATAAATTGGTGACATGGCAGGTAAAGTGCTTCACATGGAAAGCTGATGACCTGAGTTTAATCTCTAGACCCCATATACAAGGGGGAGGAGAGGCAGAAGGAATAACCCACTCCACAGGGTTGTGCTCGGATATCTGTATATACATCAAGGCTTGTGTGCATACCCAATAACAAACATACATCATACACACGCAGTAAAAAATAAAATTGATAGACATTTTAAGCATAGTAGATAATCTGTGAGGAATTCTATTCTACCTACTCTCCCTCAGTTCCCTTCTACAATTTTATAAGTCTCAGGGCTTGTCTGAGGTGAAACAAACCAGATGCGTCTAGTCTATCTAAATCCCTATCTATCTATCCATCCATCTATCCATCTATCTATCTCTTTTCTCTCTCTTTCTCTATCTTTTGTCTCTCTTCCTTCTTCCTTTTCTACCTTTCTCTTTTTTCCTCCATCCCTTCCTCAAATGATAGCAGATGGTTGGAAAAAGAATTTTTCACATTGCAGGACCTTAAAAGAACATTATGATTCTTAGTCCCCACCAGGTCTGTAACCATTTGGAGGCTTTGTCCAAATTTACAACTCAGAGCTGAGGTTAAGGGTAAATAACAGGCAAGTCATGGGAATGAGATTTCTGTCCAACCCCTCTCTTGAACCATCACTCTCCTCTCTCTCTCTCTCTCTCTCTCTCTCTCTCTCTCTCTCTCTCTCTC
>JADRCH010000010.1:3006820-3021600 GCA_019843965.1 Rhynchomys soricoides
CACTGTAGCAGGCTGCCTGCCATCTAGAGTTGTTTTTCTAGACCTCAATGATACACTGATCACATAACGAACTCAAAGCTGTGGGGCCAAGTGGAACAGCCCTCTCTGCCCTGCCGATGAGTCTCTTCAAACTAAAAATAAAGTTTATAAAAGTAAATTATCTCATTTTATAACTTAAGTGCATCAAGCATTTCCTTAAATATAGTTCACACTGAAAATAAAGTTACTTTTGCTGTACAGTTGGTGTCTGTTATCATTAGGAATAAACTTTGATGATAAAGTATGAAAGGTTTTACACACACACACACACACACACACACACAATCTATCTGTCTGTCTATTTTGGTGTGTTGATGGATAGACATACGGCATCTCTTGACAAGCACTTCTCCAGAATGATGGGAAGCTGTTAGGAGTCCCTAGCTATCTAGTTTGCTTGAGAATGTCTATATTAAAAGACCCTGTCCTTAGTGATAAACACATCTTCATAGCTAACACTAAGATTCTTATTAGAAACATTAAACTATGCGATCCATAATGTATTCAGTCTTTGGAAATGCTGAGCTACACCATATAATTAAACAACAGCATCCCCAACAAACCTCCCTCCCCAGCCCACCTCTTCTCTGGTCTCCCCGTCCTAAAGTCAACAACCCCTCACACAGTATGGTTGTTCCATATGGGAGCCCAGCCACAAAATTCTAGGAGAAGACTCAAGAGGTGAAATAAGAATTCTGCATGGAATACAGATGGTCAATGGGGTTTCCCACTCTGGACTGCAGGGGTCCAGCTTCTGAGGTTGCCAGGAAGCAGTCGCCAAGGTTACTGAGAGATGTGTCGTCGCTATCCAGGTCGTGAAAAAGAGGTTCAGCACCTGAAATGAAAGTGGAACGTGGGCATGAAGGTCTGGAAGAAGTAACATCCTAGAAAATGAGCTGAACTAAACAAGTGTGTGAACACATCCCAAGGATGAGAACCTACTAAGTGTTTAGGAATGGGGTAGGAACAACTACACACAAAGTGTAAAGGTTACAATGCTAGGGTCTGGAGTCTCATAGAGAGCTCTTGTCCAAAGTTGGAAAAGCATAAAGCCACATGACTAAGCTATGCACAGTGAGGGTATCTACACAGGGCAGGCAGGACTCATTACCAAAGGCTGGAGGGACACAGACAGGGATCCTGAAGATCCTCAGCCTCACAAAGGGCTCCTCAAGGACAGATGGTAAGAAATGAACAAGGATTCCTCAATGAAGTTCTGATCTTGCTGGTAACATTAGGCATTGCAAGCAGCAGGGATGTACCAAGGTTTTGCTGTCTCCCCAGATTTCTGCCTCACAACAAAGGAAGGTTAGGTGCTTGGCCTCAACTGTACCCTGGAGAGAGGGACCAGGAGGTCACACTATGCCACAACTGAGATACCATTGCAATTGAAAACTTGCACTCTGGGAGGCATGGCAGGGTGTACCTACACTTCAGTTAATCTGGAGAGGCAGAAGCAAGCACCTAAAACGAATCACTGAGCTTCATTTGTTCATTTTGCTATAAGTCATAGACATAATGATTTGCAAAAAGGACAACAAAATTGCATCTGCCCTGCTCTCCCATGTGACAGAGTGAAGATGGTTCGAGTGTGACATGTGTCTTCTAAAGAGGAAAAGGATGGACATCACTGGAATGCACATGTACAAACCTAGAATGTATGTGTTCCTGAGGGTCCTTTTGCAGTGAGGGTCCACAAACACCACGGTAAGCATTTGCTAAAGCTGGGACAAACCAAAGTAAAGGTGACTTTAACAACAAATTTGCAGGGTGTGTGTGTGTGTGTGTGTGTGTGTGTGTGTGATATGTATGTGCTTGAATATGTTAATGTGTGTTAGGCACATGTCTGAGTGTGTGCTTGTAGTGAACAAAAGCTAATTGAGATCTCTTCCTCAGCAGGTCTCCTCCTTATTCTTGAAAGTCACACGTTTGGTAAGACTGGCTGGCCAGCAAGCTCCGCAGATGCACCTGCTTCTGCCCCTCAAGCACCGGGGATACAGATATTTGTAGCCATGTCTGATTTTAACATGGATGCTGGGGATCTGAACTTTTGTCCTCCTATCTGTGTTAGAGGCATTTTACCAATTGGTTGCATTCCTGACCACAGCAGCAAAAAATATTAACTCAAGAAAAGAAGCTGGCAGAGTGAACACCTTATGTCTCTGCTACTAAATTTTACAAGACTGCTGGATTAAGTTTTATTGTATAATCATCAGGACAACTTAGGACATGTTGTATTACATATTAAGCCACATATAGTGTAAGTCACACACTGCCTTTCTTAATATAAACATGCAGTGGCCTTGGTACCCCACACTCGTTCACCCAATCCCACTAGAGACTCCAGGACACATCTCTTGAGCTTTGCCCTAACTGGTAAGGTGGACAAGGAAAGGCTCAGCAAAGGAGTCTCAAAAATGATGACACATGGAAATATCACCAAAGAATGTGCTCAGGAATCCTCTGTACCCATCAGGTAGATGGTGTCAGCAATATTTTGTGGGACACACATTCATATTTGATAATTCAGCAACTCTCTGGGAACTGTGTAGCTATATTTAAGGAAAATGAGAAGCCCACAAGAGAGGACTGAGAGGGGCCCCTGGGGACTGAGACCCTCTTACCATAGGGGTGCATGTGATCTCCAGGCATCTGGGGTGGGGTGAGACCCTGTCGGAAGGGGTCAGAGTTGTAGACGCTCTGTTCAATGGCTAGCAGCTGCTGTGGGGTGGGCAGCGTTGTATAGGGGTTCATGATCCCTTCCATGCCAGCATTCCCACTACCATTTGTCTGAGCTGGGGAATAAAAGAAGACAGGTTACTTTCAACGGGCATCCCAGAACCCAAAAGACTGCACACCCCCCACTAATGATGCCCAATGTTTATGGTTCTCATGGCATGGCAGCCTACAGTCCCCCAGAGCAAGTGACCCAAGAGGACCGAAGTCGGAATCCAGGATATTATTCTATTTATTTACTTAAGTTGTCCTTTGAAAGTTTCATTCATGTACACAATATATTCTGAGAGTGTGAAGGCTAGGAGGAGCTACTCAGGCTCTTTGTTTGGTTGTTTTTTTCTTTGACAATTTCATCCATAGATATAATATATTCTAAGAGGGTGAGGAACTACCTGGTCTCCTATTTGTTTGTTTGTTTTTCTTTGACAGTTTCATCTACGTATGTAGTATATTCTGAGAGGGTGGGGCTGAGAGGTACTACCTGGTCTCTGTTGGTTGGTTGGTTGGTTTTTTTTTCTTTGACAATTCCATCCACATACGTAGTATATTCTCAGAGGGTGGGGCTGAGAAGAATCACTTCATCCTTTCCAACCCAGCTACGGAAGTCATACTGTCGCTCACTTCTATCTCATGACAGAGGCAACTCCCAAACAGCATAGACAGTACTTTGTAAGACTCATGGAAGACCACCTTAGAAGTATGTGACGGAGCAAGCAGTGTGATTGTGGCTACATAATTTTACTTTCCTGACATTTAATTTGCTCATCTACTAACTAGGGAGGGATGGGGTGGTATCAGTGTTTCTCAGCCTGCCCCTACCAAATCCCATGACAGTGGAAGATGGAGGTGCGTGCTTGGAAGCTGAAAGTTAGGACACTATATAGGTTTGGTAGCCACTGGAGGGGATGGATATTTCCTAAAATGACTCACTGCAAGCTCATCACTCAAGCGGGACTCTCGCGATACTGGACCAGCTGACATCACAGGGCTGATACGAAGATTCAAGAAAGTGGGCACGTTCTCCATTTGCAGCCTGATACACTTGTGTACAGAAATTAATGAAAAGAAGACATAGTTCCTGCTTCCTCATCCTCAATATGAGCATGGACCCATGAACTCCTAGCAATGCTGCTTCCCTCTGACTCGTACTTTCTTAAAGATACTTTAGCAGCTGCCCTGAGACATCTTTAAGCAGAGTCCTAAGTAGTATCTGGGTGTTTTCATGATCCGTGGTGAAGTTTTCTCCCGAGTTTGTTGGTTTACAGGTAGTCAATCGACATGCTTGCAATCTTCATGTCTATAGCCCTCTTTGAAGGCTGCAGGGACCCTCAATGGCAAAGACAGCAGGCATAATTACCCCTCTTTGTCCACATTACATGGAAAAAATGGGTTGGTCTCAAATAAAATAACTTTGTAGTGAAGTAGATCTGAGAACAAAATTCAAGACTCCTATTCTCTTTGATGTTCACCCCTACCCAGCAACCACTGTATCCATTTTTCTGTGAGTACTATTTCTCTTGTACAAGTCCTGATAAAAAGAAATGATGAACTTTTCCAGTAAATGGATGGAAACATAAAAGATTGTACGGATTGAGGTAACCTAGGCTCAGAATGACAAATACCACATCTCTCTCATATATGATCCAAACTTTGAACATTTAGATCTGTGTGTATAGCTTGGAGCATCTGTACAAGCCAAGAAACTACAAAGGGACCATGGGGGAGCAGAGCTGACTTAAGGGAAGAGGGCAAGCAAGCAGACAGGAAAGGAAAGGAGAAAGAGGGAATTCTACGGTGGGAAGGTTTAAGGCAGGAATGGCAGTCAGGGATGGGGACAATGAAGGCGCACGTTAATAAAAATTTAATATTTATGAGAAAACCAGGTAGAAACCTACTGAGATATCCTACATGGCTAGGTGCTACTGCTCCTCAGAGTCATTATTTGTCTAGTAAACAAGAATTCTACTGCCAGATGTGGTCAAGGAGGCCGCAAGACCTCCCTCCCCCAAACTGTATAGGCTTTCATTATTCCTCTTGGTTGTCCTTAAAACTAGATGATAGAATTCTATTTCAGGAGATATCATATATGCAAATACCTTGACAAGATATAGAGAAATCAAGCTGGGAATGAGCTAAAAGCTTCCTCCCTGCTGAGAGGCTTTCATAGTGCTAATCGGTGCTATGCAGTCTACTAGGGTGGAAAAATTCATCACTGGTCCCACCCAGTTGTGCATCCTGTCACTATGATGCCAACCTGTTATGCAAGATGTGCCCACTGGCACTACAATGGCATGACTATTACTGGGTAACCTACTGCTCTCAGGTTGGATTTGAGGTTCACTCCATTGGAGAAAATGTATACTTCATACTATAAACCTATTAAAAAGCAAACTGGCTGAGGTCATAGTCCCCACTGGGAAACTTATTACTGTTCTAGAGCTAAGCTGACATGGCATCAAACTGCATGCTAAAGATTTGTTTGTACCCACAGGCAAATGATACCCTGAGACATAATCAAAGAAGCTTCTCTCTGTAGTGAATGGCAGGGAATGAAAGAGACTCATGGCTAGTCAAGATGTTGAGGATAAGTGACCGTTTCAGTGCTGGGCCCTAGAAAGAACATTGATACCACCACTTCTAAGGCTCTGTTTTCTCTTTCAGCTTCCTGTCCAGTCTGAGCTGAACAGATTTCCAATGCACACTTCTGCTATGATGCTCTGTCTCACCATAAGCCCTAAAACAACATACCAAGACCCTTGGGAATCATGAGCCTAAATAAACATCTATTCCTTTTACATTTATTATCTCATGAAATTTACCAAAGTGATGAAAAGATTCCATAGGGCTAAGTCTGTTATCTTTTAGTAAGTGGATTTGCTTCCAATGAGGAGGACTGGGTAAGAAGAAAAACTGGACATGCCTTTGCCTCTGCATCTGGTCCTGACACTGACATGGCCCACACGATGAGCTTTGCCACTGTCAATCGACTTCTCCTGATGTGCAGCTCAAGGGCCCTCAATGCTCTTACAAGTTACCTACAACCCAGCCTTCACTTAAATTGATCATCTGTCAAACTGGTGTGGATGAATGTCACTGATGGGGTATGTCACTCAAAGAGCTTCATTTGAAGGCCTCGGGTAGGAGGAGCTTGGTCTATAGTGAGGACTGACTGGAAAGAGCCACCAGCTTACCAGAACTCAGCCTCTGGGTGTTCTGTTGATCTTGTTGCTGTTGCTGCTGCCGCCGGGCCAGCTTCTTCATCTGATGAGGAGAGGACCATAGGATTAGAAGTCAGAGGCCTGGGTTGGGTCCACATGATAAAGGAGAGCAGAAAGGATGTGACCTTTACCCTTTGGTGAGAGGACTGTTTCTAAAGTAGAGGAAGCGACCCCCCCCCCCAGCTTTGATGCTGTCCAGGAAACACACACCAGGCACAACACCTTGACTTAGATGCTTAGTGACAAGGACTCTCTTGGTTTGAAGCAGCAGAAATGCAGCTGGCAGAGACGCTACGTGCAACCTGTCTCCTCAAAAACAGACTTCTTCCCAGCAGGGGCCTCATGCTGCTTTCTCTGGAGCTGCTTCATGTGAGGCAGTAAGTATGCAGATGTGTGTTTCATGGTCTCAAATAGTTGAAGAGCATGAACTGCCCAGTAGGTGGGACTTGGGATGAGCTCAAATACTCTTTCCCCTCCTTCCTGTCTGCTGGCTCTGTGTTGGAGGCATTTCCTGTGAGATCCACACCTCTAGATCAGAAGTTTGTCTATCAAAGTGACAGTTTCACCAAGTGTGTTTTTACCCAATATTTTGTAACTTGTGCCCTGGGAAACATTAGCACTCAGTGAGCTAATGTTTAATAGCTTAATATTTGCCAAGTGCACGCGCATATGTGTGTATGTATGTGATATAATAGAAAAGTGAATTTCTCTGCCATAAAATTCACCAGGTTTTCAGTGTGCTCCTGCTTTGTGAACACACACCCCATGAGCTCCCTGACAGTCACTGCACCATGAAGTCTTCTATTGATGGGATAGCAACACACCAACAACAGCCCTGATCTGAGGAATTCTGCTGCAGAATTATGACCTAATGATCAGGATCATTTATCACCATCTAAGGACTGGGAAGCTAGCTCAGTTTGCAAAGTGCTGCTGAGTAAGCACGGTGACCTGACTTCTATATTTAAGAACTTGGGCAAAAAGTCAGGGGTATTGGTATGCACTGTTGCCCCAGTGCTAAGGAATGGAAACAAAGAGGGTGCCTGGGGCTACCTGCCCCAGGGATTAGACTAATTGAGAAACTCCAGGTCCCAGTGAGACATTCTGTTCAAAATATCAAAAACCAAGGTGAATTACTATCCTGAAGACCATCTCTCCTTCATGTAAATGCACATACTTCCATGCACACACCTTCATGTACATACCTGTATATGAACATACATGAAAGAACGAAGGATAAATAAAACCAAGATTATGGGAAACCAGCCAGGACATGTGTATTTTTTAGAGTCAGGAAGACAATAAGTAACCCAAGACTTGTTTGTTACCTAGGACAGTAAGGTGCTTTGGCTGGAGTTAGAGAGGTCAGACACTGCAAGCTGGGAGTAAACACATTCATTCCACCTGCCATGACAAAAACTGTGTCACTAACATAAATGCGTGTTTTCCCCCTCCTGCAGGGCTTCTGTGGCTGAAATAATTGCTGATGGTAGACATTTTTAATCAAGAGAGCTACTTTGCTCAATAACTTAGCTTAAAAAGGCTGACAGTAAGTCCAATGTCCATCTGCTGTTGTTGGAAGAAACCAGTAAGACAAAGACAGATAAAGGTGAGAAGCAGATTACCTTGGCTCTCTGGTTCTGGAACCACACCTGAACCACACGGACACTCAGCCCTGTCTCCGCAGCCAGAGTCTCCCTCACCTTGAAGAAATTGAATCCATGAATATAAAAAACACACACACTGACTTCTTAGAGTAGGAGGTAAACCATTTCCTGGGTAGTGCCGGGTGGAGGCTTAGGTCACATTCCTAAGTAGAGACTAGTTCGTGATTAATGCTCAAATACACCCAAACACAAGATTATGCTTCCTTTCTGGCAGAGAAGGTATCTTTCACAAGGTAGAGAAAGGAAGAGATGTTCATTTATTTAGATGCACATTCCCAGAAGGAACTTTGGGTTTCTTGTACTCGGAAGTTATGGTTTTATATGGTCTACCAGAGTTGACCTCTCTCTAGCTGTAGGTTTTTGTATGCTTTAATCGACTTAAGGAAAACTAAAGTGAAAATCTCTCTGAAGAAACAGATGGCTCTTTCTTGTCCTCCTGTCTAGTCATTGACTTAAATTTTTACCTTTGGCTATTTCCAAGCAACTTTGTGTGTTTTTTGAATATTCATGGTCACTATTTTTTTTTTTTTGGAGTTAGTTCTTCCCAGGGGAAGGCTATCTGAAATTGAGCAGAGTCAGGTGAACAATTCTAACTCTGGTAAATGCACTGGGGTCGAGCAGAGAAGAGGAAAGTTGGGATCCATATAACAAGGAGATGTGTTTGGTTATCTAAGCCATTCAGGCAGAGGGTGAGGGGCTGGTGTAATAGTGAGAAGGGCTCTTAAGACACTGCTCCTACCTGACAGACTCCAGGGAAGACGGACTGAAAGAGCCCGAATAAGTAGAGCAAGTGGAGGCTGCCAAAAACACATCATCTTGACCATGCAATTGGGCTGAAACTCAGAAGTGAGATGAGTAGGGTAGGTAGCTAATGCATGTGCATCTACTAAGTCACCATAAGGAGAGAACACAAGAGCTCTTGCACCTGTTGGAACCTTATCCATGCCCCAGAGCCTCAGATCAGAAGCCACTTGATCCAGAAAGCCTGGTAAATGCCTAGATGAAATGGCTTTCCCTTTCCCCATAGCTCCTGGCAGCCTCTCTGTTATGCTGTTATAGCTTTCTCCCTTGGGTGACATTTGTGTGGACTCATGTCCTCCTCACTGTAATGATCCACGTGTAAGCCTCTTTGGGGTATCTCACTACCTATCTGTGCCTCCCATAGAGTGTAGGGAGAGTCTATGGGTAAATCTTCTCCAAGATCAAAGTTGTGACAGAATATATTACTGCTCAACAAATACCAAACTTTTCCCCTACTCTGTGGGCAGGAGATGCATAACCACGTTGACACAAACCCCAGGATGTCCTCAAAATGGGAGGTGCTCACGCACTACTTCTACTGTCCCCAACATGGTAGCTGGGAAAATGTAGACAGCTGGAGCAATTGTTGGAACCCAAGTGATCGATGACAGAACTTCCCTCCCAGTCTTCTCTTGCTCTCCTCCGAAGTGTGACATAAAAGGAAAACACTGTTTCAGGGAGTCAGTCAGTGAGGAATTTTCTACAAATGTTCACAAGACTCCTACTTAGAACAGTGCCAACAAAGCACAACCCAAATCCCCATCATCAGGCGAGCAGAAAACCAGAGCACATCCCTTCCGTTGAAAATATCATGGGAAGGAATGAACTTTTGCCCAGGGAATCCCCAAGTCACCACACCAAGGAGAATAAGCCAAAACCCAACCATAAAAAGCACACATTGCAGGCTACTGTAATTTTATAATCTTTGTTAAGGTATCTGGCTTATATCACAACTAGTACTTATTGCAGTGACTTAGTTACTATTTATCGTTCTTTGTTGGACTTCATGAAATGGGCGGTGTTTGTTAGTCAGGAGTTGGCAAGCACGTAGAAAGTTGGGGGAGATTCTATTACTTCCCAAGCCATATCATAGCTATCTTTAAAACCTCCTGCAGGGCTCATAACTGTCACAGACTCTGAGAATTCCCCATCACTCAGATACCCCCCCCACGGCCCTTTAATATCTCAGGGGAGTCCAGCTGCATACAGACAAGGGGGCCTTGATCCCTTCTCCTGACTTCATCCCCCTTATACCTTTCTGCAGGGCTTGGAGGACACTTCAAATGAGGCCTTGAATGCTCTCCTCTGCTGAGTGGTCAAGATGGTTCTTGGACGTTTGGGTCGCTTATGGTCTTTGCTGTCCTCTGATGCTCCTTTCCCTGCCCCATGGGCTGACTTGCAAAGACTTTCCTCATCATCACTTTTGCCTAAAATTAAGCAGAGAACAGTATCCTCAGTCCCCAGATGCACCTGTGGAGCCATTTGTTGCTCCATGATAAACTCTGGGATGCCACATTCCCAAGATGGCTTTAGGTGTGAGTGTGATAAACTGTGCAATGCTGATTTAAAAGCTTCCAGAAAGAGGCTAAGAAAACTTCTAATGCTCAGAGGCAAGACCCAGAAAGTCCACAGTCATACTTACCCTCAGTGCTTTATCATACATGATGTTCTGTCTGCACATTTCTTAACTGTGTGGCCTTAAGTAAGCTAATCAACTCTGACTCCATCTTTCATGTGAATAATCATGGCATAAGACAGTCTGTTTCCATAGAATCATTGTGGAGATGAAATGAACCTATATTAGTAAGGCATTCAAAATGTTCTTCAGCACATAACCAAGACCCAATAACTGTTGGTTACTAGTATGATTTCCTTCATGTCATTTTGCAATACTAGACCTAAAGGACTCAGGCATAATTTCCCAGAACTATGTCAAATATTTTAGCTACTATCACAAGGTAGAAAAAAATATCACTGCTTAAAGGGTCATGAAAAACCAGCATCAAGTTATCTATAGGCACAGATGACTTGAAATGTCCAGATAACACTTACAATTCATCAAAACTTCTATAAAGTAAGCAACTCCCTAAGAAAAGTGTGAATTACATCAACTCAGCGAACAGTGAATAACACGAAGGTATTTTCTTTTTATTCTTTGATAATTTCATACATGTATACAATGAAATATAATCATATATACCTCCATTGGAACCCGCTAATGGCCTCCAGATAGTCTCACACATGTCGACCTCCCAACTTAATATTTTCTTTTATTTTTAATAAAACTCACTAAATCCGTTTAGTGCTCCCCACATGTGCATGGATGTGGGGTCATCTACTGGAGCATGGGCAACCTACCAGTGCCCACAGCTCCAGAAAAGAATGTACCCTCCCATACTAGCTATCTACCAATAGGTCCTTATTTAGAGGTAAAGCTTTGTGTGTTCCCTCCCCACATATGCTAGAACTTTGGTATATATGATCTTGCACAGATCTTGTGCAGTCAGCCACAGGCGCTATAAATTCATGAGAGCAATAGTCATGTCATGTGCAGAAGACAACATTTCACAGCACCTTTCCTGTCCTTTGGCTCTTGCATTCTTTCTGCCTCCTCTTGCATGATGTTCCCCGAACCTTGGCTGGCCAGTAGGAAGATAGTCAATTAAGATGTCCCATTTAGAGATGGACATTCACAGGATATACAACTGACAATGATGCTCAAAATAGAAAGATGTCTCTCATACACGCACTTCTCAGAGACGCAGAGGTTGTTTCTAGGGTCTAAGAGATGCCACAGTTACTTTTCACTTTGTGCATTAGGAGATGCTGGGAGTTGTGGTTCCAAGCTATACTAAGGAGACCCTCATTATCTCTGGGTCTTGAAGGCTTCCCTCTCCCTAGGCAGTGAAACCCTTACTTCATGGGCTTGCCCTGTAGCAGTTGCTGTACCTCTGGCTACTTTTAAGAAGCCCGAAAGACAGACCCAGCAGCTGCATGCCGCACATGCCATTTATTTATTCTTACCTCTCCTGTAGAGGAGACATATTTGTAAATGAGTGTTTAGTTAGGATGTGAGCTGAGTTCTAAATTGGCACTCTGCCAGAGCCAGACATTTCTTTTATATGAAAGAGTAATTTTTTTCTCTTTTTATGGACAATCAAAACTTGAATGTGAAGAGGCACTCAACAGTGAATCCACTGAACTAAGAGGAGGCTGAGGTAGGCAAGCATTCCCATCCCTTGTTAGCCTTTGCTAGTCATATCATGTTCCCAGTCCCCCAGCTGGTTTCCTCCACTACATTCTGATGACAGTAACATCTACCCGGTGGGTGTCCCAGAAGCACTGATGCTATGTACAAAGAGGCTCACATGACCCCCACACACAAGTAATGCTTAGCATATGCTGTAGAAAGGTTATGGTCTCCTTATGTCTCTCTTCCCACCAAAGGTACAAATAAAAGACCCTGGGAGATTAAGAAGCATTAGCACCAGAGTCCTCATGAGGAAGGTGATGCCCCTAGATGCTTCAGCTCTGAAGCTCCTCTTTCCCATGAGTGATGTCACAGTTGATCTTAGTCATAGCTGTGCAGAAGGTTTTCAAGGCAATCCTGGGAGGTCTGCAGAATAGCAAGGAGAAAATAAACATTGAAAGCAAACGCCTCTGTAAAATAAGATGATTCCCCCAAGAGGGTAAAGGTAGAAGAAGAAAGTCATAGCTGTATATATTCACCCTCAAACGGCCTTAATGCAGGTCAGAGACTTCTCCAACCCTTAATGGAGGTAAAGAGGAAATTCTGATAGGACTACTCCTTCACTTCTAAGGAAATGGGAATGACTGATGTGCTAGCCCAAGTGACATACAGCTCTCTTGAAAGCAGGCAGCTAGGAACTGGCTGAGTCAGTAAGCTGACACTGCAAACATGCACCAAGGATGCCTCAGTACAGAGCATGATTTAAGATGAAATCGGGAGATCTTCAGAAGCCTGTCATCTGCCAGTGTTGTCAATAAAATGGTGTCTGCAAGTGTCTTTCAAAAGTAAGTCTGATTCTTTGACAGTCATTTCCCACATCTTTTGATGCAAATGGATATTGAAACTTTGGATCATATAACTAATGGAGATGTAAAATATAAAATAATAATAACGGCCCATATGTGCTGGCTGTCTCCAGGAAAGCAGTGTGGAATGTGGTCTACACTGTTCTCCCTCCACAGGATTCTTCAGACTTTGTATGTGAAATTTCTGAGAGTAATTCCTTTAGTCTTTGCCAACTCTCTGGTCTTAGTTCACACTCCACTCTCTAACCCAAGCACTGTACCATAGCCTAAGGGCAGCCATAAACCACAAACATGAGCATACCTGTGTCCAGTAGACCTGCATTTGCATAATAGACACCAGGCCAAATACAGTCTGCGTACTTCAGTTTAGTGACCTTTGCCCTAGCTCTCATCCAACTTCCTGCCTCTCCATCTAAACGTATGCATCCTATGCCCATGCCCCATTCTTCTAGACCCTGGCTCTGGGGCAAGAGGAATTATTTAACTGGTATACTATGAAATGGGTAGCTAGCAGGATCTGATATGTTCTCTGCTGTGGTCAATAGCATGCATTCTTTTTAACTGGGATGTGGCTACCTGAACAGTCACCAATGTGGACCTCCAGTTGTCCTGGTGGGTGTAGGTGAGTCAAATCCTCAAGATGCAGGAAGTCAAGTAACTTGGACTCTCAGGAGCCACCCATCCCTGCCCTTAAAACACTTCCAGTTATGGTGTGTGTATACTAACAGCCTGGGATGTTCTGTGACTTTCTTGGGATGTTCTAAGCTGCTCTGTGACTTTCACCAAGGCCACTCTCTTCTCTCTCCAGGACAGACTTGCCAGACTCCACACACTTCTCCATGAGAATATATAGTGTGGAATATTTCTCTCAGAGCTAGCTGGAGTACCAGGAAGCAGAAGATGGTTTTAAAAAAACCTTCAAACAGTGAAGGGAGCAGGCGCCCTCTGTTGCCAGAGCCTCCCACACCCAGATGTACGCTGGAGCTCTCCCTCATAATTTAAGGTGACACCCCTCAGCAGAGATGAAAGGAACACCACTCTTAGCTCTCCAACAACAAATGTTAGCATCCCTGGAGGCCATTTAGACACAAGCACAGAATAAATCTGACTCCTGGTGGGGAAGCCCAGAGCTTAAGTTTCTCTGTACAGCCTACAAAGTGAAATGAACTGGCTTAGCACCAAGTTTGAACATGTTTCTCCAGGTCTCTCTTTTCCTTTTCTTCCTCTTCTTCCTCCTCTTCCTCCTTTTCTTCATCTTTTTCTTCTTCTTCTTCTTCTTCCTCCTACCCCTTCCTCCTCTCCTTCCTTTTCCGCTTCCTCCTCCTCTTCTCTTCTTTTCTTCTTCTTTTTAAGTCTAGAGTGGTTTAGGGCAGCTGCTTCCCCACTGTCTTTCTGCCCACTCATTTATGATATAAGTAATGGCAGATGAAAGAGCCAGCCATACTTTATGGCCAGGAGACCAAGCAGCACTACCTGTGGGGCTTTGCAGACTCATTTCAGGTTGTTGGAAAAATCCCAACAGCCCATAAACACGGTATAAGATAACAGACCTTGGTCCACGAGGTGAGAGTGAGGGAGGTGGTGAAAATATCTCCATGTTAGAAGAGGGAGAGACAAGAACAGGCCCCAGTGTTTCCCCAGTGATGAGCCTCATAAATGTCTCCCAGGATGGGGGAGTAGAGGAAGGCTCTGAGACTTGCTGTAGGTAGAGGGAGCAGAAGAGATCACGGAGGGGTTTATGATAACAGGATATCTAGAGTTTCAGCCACTGCCTTGCACTGTAGGGGATTGGAATTTTATACTTCCCAAGAAGAGCAGTGGTCATCTCAAGATATAATGAACTCAAAATAGCATTTAAAGTCCAAGAAGTGTGAGTCCAGGTCTTCAGACACACAGAGTCCATGCAGCTACTGTTCACAAGCTGCCTGATGCAGTTATTCGAGGAGAGGCCAGGAAACTCACACCAGGAAAAAGGCCTAACAAAAGATCTGACAGGGAATGGGGTGATGCCTCAGTTGGCAAACTGCTCACCTTATAAGTATTAGGACCTGAGGTTCAAGCCCTCAGAATCCATGTTTAAGGCACTGTGACCCACACTAGTAAGTTCAGTACTGAGGAGGCAGAGACAGGTAGATTCCTGAAGCTCGATGGCCAGTTAGCCTACCCTGCTTGGTAAGCTCAAGGCCAGTGAGAGATCCTGACTAGATAACCAGACAGATGGCAGCTGAGAATGATATTCATGGTCGTTTGCCATCCCTCACAT
>JADRCH010000010.1:3021610-3036779 GCA_019843965.1 Rhynchomys soricoides
CACAAACACTAGCACATACCACACACACATACCACATACACATATATACACACACCCAGGCAGACACACACGAACACACACATATATACACCACAGACATGCACACACACACATGAGCACATACACACTCCAACACACACACATGCATGCACCCACACACACATACACCAGCACACACCACACACACATACCACATACATACACACACCCAGACACACACAAACACACACAAACACACACACTCATATACCACGTACACATACATGAACACTTATATACTCCAACACACATATGGATACACACACACACAAGCACAGACACATACATGAGAAATAGATACAGAAAGTGACAGAGAGCAAGAAAGAGACAGGAGGGAGAAGGTACAAGAGGTTGACTTGACTAAGAACTTATTCATTAAATGATGTTCTCAAACATCAGGTAACTACCCTTGTGTGTGATACAGGGTCAAACTGAGGTGTGGAGGTGAGGAGGATTCAGCTTATGCTTCAGCCCCCAGAAAGATTCAGGGAGGAAAGGGTTTGGTGAAGGCTGTACAGACAGTGGGTAAGACAAGGGTCAGCAGAGCTTTCCTGGTAGACATGGAAGAAGGACACCCAGGGAGCAAACCGTCTAGTAAGTGGAAAAGCCAGACACTAACCAGGAATGGAGGCTCCTCCCACAAACTCTCCTAGTGCACTGTTCCACCTCCAGCCCTGCCTTGTGCACTTGGGGGAAGGGACAAGGAGAGCAGGAAGGATCCCTAGATCTTAAAGATGGGACAGTGAGTTATGAAAGTTAACAAGTAGGAGATGGTAAGAACACAAAAGAGAAATTGCTTGAAATCCTCAGAACTGGGAATAAAAACTGTATTTAGAAAGGGGGGAGGAAGGGACTGGAGAGATGGCTCAGGGGTTAAGAGCACTGGCTGCTCTTCCAGAGGTCATGAGTTCAATTCCCAGCAACCACATGGTGGCTCATAACCATCTGCAATGGGATCCGATGCCCTCTTCTGGTGTGTCTGAAGACAGTGTGCTCACATACATAAAATAAATAAATCTTTTGTAAAAAGAGAGACAGAGAGATAGAGAGACAGAGAGACAGAGAGAGGGGGGAGGAAAGAGTGGATGGAGAAACCTGCAGTGAAGGGGGGCTTGGAAAGCAGCAAGGAGGAGTCAGGTTTTCCCAAAGAGCTCAGCATACTCCACTAGAGGGAAGGTTGGGGAACCAGAGCAGTGGTGTTTAGGGGCCGCTCTGCCTCATTTCTCCCCCCGGGAGGGAGATATATGTTGGAGAGGCTTTCTGGGGTTTACTGGTGGAGAGGCAGTTTGATCAGCATTGATTGCAGGTAGGGGTCCCATGGCTACAGCAAATGGGGAAATGTCAGGGTGCAAGGATCCGAGAAAGCACAGCCATTAGCCTCCGAATTGCTGTGCTTATATGTGGCTGGCAGTATCAGGCCACACACTGATTTTGTAATAAGAACATGTCCACCATTTAAGCACCAATTCCATGCAAGCTTCCTGTCCTGAGCATATAGTTCATCATCGCTCAAAATAGCTTGAAACTCTCTTTCCCGACTGCTATAAAACAGTTGCAGCGAGGTTCAGGAACATGCCACCAAACACACAGGGCCTTGGTGCAGGGCCATGCCCAAGCACACACTTGGAAGGAGAGATGAAATGAGGATTTTTTTTTTTTTAACCTGCAAATCAAGCACAAGAAATGAGAGACACCTATGTGTGCTTAGAGCCACAGGCAGGAAAAGTCCTATGGCTTTGTGTTCACAGACCCACATCTTAAGTTTTCTAGTCCAGAAACACACCCACCAGGGTGCAAAGAGACTGAGACCCCAACGGAGATAAAGTTCCACCCCTTGATTTCCTACTCGGTTGAAGAGCCTTGGATAAAGACTCCTCTGATCTTAACATTTCTTCATCTACAGGATAGTTTTAAAGAAACTAGTACCTGAATCGCATTCTGATACACCTGAACTCTTTCTGCTACAACCCTGTGAGGCAGGAAGTGTGTCACTAAACTGAGGCTCAGGAGGGGAAAAGAGATCTCTTGTGTGAGGCACAGAGCTGGAACTCTCTTTTGTCTACCCGCTGTGCCTCTCCCCCACCCCTTAGCGCCCCATACACATATCTGCCTATCGGGCCTCTCTGGGCTACTGTGAGGACCTAAGGAAACCTCCTGCTTGGGAAATGTGAGGCACTGGACAACTCCTGGCTGTGTGGCTGTTATTACTGTGTAAGGAATGGAAAGACCTGAACGGGAGGGTTTCCTTGGAGAGAGGATGTCTACCATGTTCATCCCAGAAGCCATTTTTTTTTTCGTTAAGTCCCCATCACACTCTGTTCCTTATACTGTCCCACCCTCCCCTCCCTCCCCACACCACCTTTCAGCCAAGCCCAAGGACATTCTCCAATCGGCTCCCAGAGTCTCAGAATCTCAGGAGCAGAGCAGACAAAAAAGCCAAGCTAGGCTCCTGAGTGAGGCTGTAGGTAGGGTGTTTCAAGAAAGACACCTTTGTTCGGGGATAGCCTCTGCAGAGGGAAGATCTGTGCCAGGATAGGGAGAGGGGCCACGAGGGTCAGAGCCAGGCGGGTCACAGCCAGGGCATCCTGCTCAGGCTTCCAGGGAGGTCCCAAAAGGGAGCTGTGTCTGTGATCCTGAGATCTGGCTGCTGGCCACAGCTGGATGCCTCCCTTGCCTTCCTCAGAAGGCTGGTACTCATGAAGGGAGACCTTGTGATAGGAGGTATGAAAAGAAACAGAATGGTATTGGTGCTGAACGGTGAACTGCTCTTGAATTGCACATTTGAATAGTTCTTAGACTAACACCTATCCTGCTTCGTTCTCTCTCTCTCTCTCTCTCTCTCTCTCTCTCTCTCTCTCTCTCACACACACACACACACACACACACACACACACACCACATATGCATAGCTTTCCCTTTCTCAATTTCTTTGTCTTTCTTCTCATCTGATGCCAAAGCACAGTCACATGCAACCCATGGATCGAGTGCAATCCAAACTGCTGAGCAGTGGTATAAATCGTAATTGTACTGGTGTTTTTGTCACATACCAGAAACAGTGTCAGAAGTTTCCTGTGCCTCAACAGCAAAGTGCTCCAATCAAACAGACATGTATTTACTAAACAGAGCCTGTAACTTGTTCTGTTTTCATCTGGCCAGCCTCCAAGGGGAGAACTGTGAGGCTCATAACAAGTTAATTCAGTTGTTTGGGGCTCACAGATCAGCCTAGATAAAAGCTCATTAGTCCAGCTGCCCAGTGGTCATCAGGCACAGGGTGTGATATGCATGACATCCTATTAGCTTATATTAATAGGATGAGTGAGCTTGATCTGACTTAGAAAGTGGTGTCAGTGGACCGAATGGCATCTCTCTTTGGAGCAGTCCAATTTTATTGCATTAATTAGTAGTCTTCAGGAGGATTAACTGTCCAAGTGATATTAAATTGTTTGCAGGCAAGGCTGTAAAACAAAGGGTTAATTATCCCTTCACGTTAATAAAAAAGAAAGAAAGAAAGAAAGAAAGAAAGAAAGACAGACAAACCATCAAAATTACACTCTTTTACGTGGTTAGGGAATTTGCAGGAGTTGGCTACTTAGCTAAAATTTAGAGGCTTGGGAGTACCCAACCTTCTGACACAGCCACACTGAATTGCCACCCATGGAGTTCATTTTCAATAACTCTGCAATAGAAAATCACAAAGAAAATCTCTCTGTCTCTTTGTCTCTCTGTGTCTCTCTCTCTCTCTCTCTCTCTCTCTCTCTCTCTCTCTCTCTCTCACACACACACACACACACACACATACACACACACACACACAAGTTCACCATGCTCACAATGAAAGTAAGTCTCATGTTTTGGGTTGGGCCACATTCATAGCTATCCTGGGGCATAGAGATCCACTGGGAAGCACATTAGGCATACAGAAGAGAGACCCATTTAGTTAAACTCACTGTGGACTTTAACACAGTGTATGCTGTGTAATCACTGGTGATCAGCCCACTTGAGCCCTTAGCCAATACACCATAGTTCTGAACAGACCCTGTCCTGCTTTAGAGAGGTGAGTAGAGGCCAGTAATCTATACCCTCAGACTTCCGGTCATTCCATAAACCACTGACTGGCCATCTTCAAAGGGCAGGGATTTATTAGCTACCTCCATCACTGATGCTCAGTGAAGATGACACTTATGCCACATGAACTTCAACCTCGATCGTTCCTTCCCATCGCTATTTATGCCAATGATGCTCTATCACTGTATCAATGCACACCTAGTTACAGTGCCACAAAAGGATAGGAGAAAGTCATGGGAAATTAGAGAATTTGAGAAGGATGAACATGAATAAAAGCAGGTGGAAACAAACTGAGAAGGATCACAGCCCTGAAGAACAGGTTCAATGATGTGATTTCTGGTCTATCTGGTGTCAACTAGATCACACATTCTTCAGGAGGGAGGTCCTTACTTCTGGCTAACTGGCTACCCTTAGAAACTGAGGACTTTCAACAGACAATGTTTTTTATGGGTGAAAAGGCGACATTGGGTGAAGATTATACAGACATTTTTTTTTGCAGGGGATTGAGCTTTTCCAACATTAAAAATATACTGAGTATAACTGTATGCAGCAAGCTTGACTGCTACCCCTTGGAGAGGATGTGATTACACCCTTGAGTGAAATCGGGTATACTAAAATGGCCTTGATTTTAGGGCACTGTTGCTAGAAACACTTTACATCATTAATTGGCTCTAAACTTCTACTGTTATTGTTAACTCGTTTCTCACCAGTCTTACTATTATTTATATAGTACAGAGTTTGCTACTGAAACCTGGGCCACAGAAAAAAATACTGTTTCTACAACCCCCAGATCCCTACAATCACTGCAGAACAGTGCACATTAAAGTTGAACATGCAGCACCTGGAGGGCTGGGCAAAACACTTGGCTGGGCTAGTCCCCAGGGCTTTGATTCAGTGAATCTGGGACTAGCCAGTGGTTCTCTAGGTTTAACTGAGCTTGGATGCCACCATGCTAGGAACCACACTTGGAGAATCACTGACCTAGAATTCGGCTTTGTAAACTGCAGGTCACAAATGTAGGGGTCAATAAACAATCAAGGGTTTCTGAATATACAACAGCCCGATTCTTAACAAAAGGTCAAACTTATAGTAAATGAATCTGGGCTTTTCTGACAGTGAGCCTCCATATTGTTCCCAGTGACCTCATGGCAGCTTTGGTTCTGAGCACACAACATGAATACTTTGCACTGACAAATACTGCCTAGAACAACACATCTGCCCACACTCAAGACTGTCACACTCTGTGAACTGCAGTATCTTTCCTGTATACAAAAGGTTTTCTGCTCTTCTCAAAGCAATGGTTCGATTGCAGCACACAAGGACTTACTATTTCCCTATCATCATTCCTCAGCATGAATCAAATGAGTAAATCTCTGGATTGTGTTGTTAGAATGTTTGCTTTTGTAAAAAATGTTGCTTGGTTGCTGACTTGAGTTTCATAAAAAATAAATCATTAATTGAATTTTGGCTTGGGATTAGGACAAAATTTCTAACAATTTCTGATATGGCCCTAAAAGCATCCTGACATTTTTGTAGTATGTATTTATGCAAAACAGCATTCTCAACACTGAGAAGCATAAAATCAAAATACATATCAACTCTGGAAAACACTAAGGAGTCTATGTCCTGAAGTATCAAATATTCAGCTACAGTGTAATTCCTTACATAAATATTAGCAAGTATATGCATCTCATTACTATGCAAATTTGCTTTTGTCTTTAATAAATAGTAAGAGTGTATCTATGCCAACGATTGTTTAAAATAAACTTCTTAGGGACTTATTAGTAGTAAACAAAGATCTATTTTGTAAATTTATTTACCTAGAGATTGTGTGAAATGCTCAGGAAAAAAATCACCACGGGAAGAAAAAAAGCTGAAGAAGTCCCGATCTAGAACGTTCTCTCTGTCCATTCCCCCACCATACTTTGGTGTGCACACAAAGAGGTCTCATTAGAGTTTCTGAAGAGGCACGAGAAATCATAAAACCTCTCACCTTTAGGTAGCTAAGACCTGTCTCCCTTTTAACCATTTCAGCCAAATCCTCAATGATGCTTCTCAGTTTTAATAACTGGGCAAAATGCAACGTCTTTAAAATCCTGGTTTTTTTCCTTTAAATCATAATGGTAGGACCAGAAGAAAGGTGAGGGTAACATAAGACTTGAAACATGGGGCTGTCATGTACTGGACTGGCCTTGGCATCCATCACCTTGAGTGGCAGTATCACACTCGGGGTGACTCATCTTCCTCTTTGTGAGTGGGTTGGCCACTAGACATCAGAGCCGTGGATGTACTCAAGTACGTAGGAGACAGGGAGGCTCTGAAAGGCCTCTGCATCCCAGACATCTCCCCTTGACCCTCAAGCTCCAGCGACTCTCCCCCACCTCTCTTCATTATCACCTCTTCTAGGATGAGGCAAAGTGCTGATCAGCCCTTCTGTTTGCAGGGCCCAGATGACTCCAGAGTGTGCATCTCTCACACTACATGGATGTCACCAAATGTCTGTTTCCTTTAGTGTCTTAGATCACGTCTCGAAATGAGTCTTCCCTCGGGGTCATATGTTTCATCCCTTCTGATACTGGTGAGAGCTGGCAAACGAGAAATAACTTGGCACTGCGGGTACAGCTGAGCTTTGGGGAGATGTAGGTAGCTCTGAGTGGAGCAGCAGCTGTGGTCTAGCTCTGTTATCAGATTCTAGATTAATATCACATCCCTGTACTTGAGAAATGCATAGACCACAGTTCTCTTTAGCTGAATTTATTTTTTTTTCACAGAACATGGCTCTTAATTTTATATAAAATTATCTTCATGAATAAAGGTGCCTCATGTTAAACTATCATTCACATATTCACCTAAAATACTTAATTTGCAGAGTGACTAATATACATCCATAAACAATACAGACTCCCTGCCTCTAAGAACTTCCAGGGTAGTGGGGAAGATCAAAGAGTAAACTTTGCCAAAACAGGACATGAAGAGTTTTAGTAAAATGTAAGAGTCTAGAGAATACAGTAGAGGGGAGGCCAGTGTGGTCATGGCAACTAGAGCAACATTCTGTAATATGACCTACAGAAAGCTTACCATAGGTTTGCTAAAACTAGACACAATATGTGAAGGAGAGAAAGCAAGAGTCTGCCATCACAAATGAGTGATGGGCTGTGTGGGAGGATGAGCAGGGATGGTCAGGAAGGACCGTGTGTTTTTGTGTTCTAGAACGCAGACCCCACAGAAGGGTCCGCAAAGAGCATGGAAAAAGCCATGGAGAACTGAGTTTGATGCTGTTTCTCTGGGGAGCAACTTACTACTTAATTTCTCCAAAGTGTAGCTTCTTTCATACTAGACACCCAAGAAACCCAAACCATTAATACTATTCTCAACCATGACTACATATTCATGGAGTGATATCATACATATATATCATACACAAAGAGATCTTAATAAAAAGCTAAACAAAGTCAGGCATGGTGGTACATTCTGCAACCCCAGCACTCACCAGGCTGAAGCAGGAGGCTTGTGAATTTCAGGACAGTCTGAAGTAAAAATATGTCTTAAAAATGAATGTGTGCCTACCTGTGCTTGAGAGAGGGAGGGAGGGAGGGAGGGAGGGAGGGAGGAAGGGAGGGAGAGAGAGAGAGAGAGAGAATTTAGAAAGGGAATGGAAACACTTGAGTTACAGGTAACAAGACAGTTATACAAGCAAATAATCAAAATACTGTTCAAAGGGATGATTTGTCCCATACCAACACCAAACACTGGCCACAGTTAATGTTACAGCCATTATTAAGGGTTTGGAAAGCACAGTTGTGAATAGAACAGATGTACCCCATTATTCAAGTAGAACCTACCTGCCTTTGGGGAAGGCATAGCCAATAAATAAATGTTGAACTGGATCATTTTAGAATCCAAGTCAAATTTAAATATTGATGAAAGATATTAAAAACAGGATGACTGTGATGTCACATCAGTGGTGATAGACAGTATTTTAGAGTGTGGCCAGAATGCTCAGGAGTTAAGATCCTACAGGTAAAATGACATTAAAAGGTGACTAAAGAAAGCAAGTCAAGTAGTGAGCTCATGCACATTGTCCCTGGCTCAGAGTGATCAGCTGCCATAGCCAAGTCTCTGTGCACAAAGTGGATAAAGGTAAAAAAATGAAAGAGAAAGCAGACAATAGATTGTTCAGGTTAAACACAGGCCATCCAGAAGTCTTGAACTGAACCCAAGTAGGATAAGAAGCTGTAGCTAGAAACGGTGTAATGGCTATTCTTGGTTGTCAACTTGACTACATCTGGAATTAACTAAAACCCAAGAGGCTGAGTACACCTGTGAGGGATCTTTTTAAAGACACACTTTTAATGCAGATCTTTTGAAGTGGGAAGATACACCTTTAATTTAGGCACACCATCTGCTGGTGACCTATGTAAAGGACATGGAGGAAGGAAGTTTGCTCACGTTGTCTGCTTGCCCTCACTGGAAAGTTCATTCCTTCACTGGAATTAGAGCCTACTTCTTTGGAACTCTGGCATATACTGAAAAACAGCTGAGCACCTAGGCTCATGAAGTGAACAACTACTGGATTCGTGGACCTTCTGTTGGTAGACAGCCATTGTTGGAATGGTTGGATCAATGGGTCACAGCCTGTAAGTCACCTAAGTAAGTCCCGTGTGTGTGTGTGTGTGTGTGTGTGTGTGTGTGTGTGTGTGTGAGAGAGAGAGAGAGAGAGAGAGATTTATATATCTATGTAGATAGATAGATGATAGTTTAGATAGATAGAGACATATGGAGAGATGGCTAGACATATAGACAGATTCATTCTGTAAATTGTGTAATCGTGTTCTTCAAGAGAACCCCAGTGCACCCTGAAAGAGAAAAGTAGATGGCATCACTTGTCATCACTTTTCACCCTCATCACCCAGAACTCAGGGTTTTTGTCTATACTTTGTCCCCTCTCTCTTCACCATGGAAGCCCAGACATCTGCTCTTTACTCAATGCAAAAGAAGGCTCCAACTTTGATGAACTATTATGCTGGCTTCATTTTTTTTCTTTCTACCATACTAGACACCTTTAATTTTTTCCTTGTCTTGTTTTGCAGGTTTTCTGTCACTCAGATATATTCCTTCCTCACTCTTTTCTCTGTGTCACCTGAAGGACAAGGCTCACAAGCTACTGCGTGAACCAATGGGAAACATTTACAAGGAAGACAGAAGACAGGGAGAAACCAAGGTCTTTCCATGACCTCTCTATTCCTTAGGTGATGTCTCTGGAAGCTGTTGGCGCTTTCCCACGGTGCCAGCTCACACCTGGCAGCTTAGGCTTCCACCATATGGCTCAGAACTTTATCACTTCTACAGTGTGTTGACTTAGGGGACCAAGCAGAATGTTTTCCTGCTCATTTGGAGGCTGTCCCGCCATCCTGATCTGTCTTCATGTCCATTACCTCACTGGCTGTGTTACTGGTTCTCTGATTAAATTCTTTTGGTGTTCTAAATGTTGACAGCTGTGTATCCTTTCTAGGTTGAGCCTTGGCTGATTCAGTTCTTGAGAGTGACAAGGGATTTCAGCAAGTAGTGACGGTCTTACCCGTCAGGTAAGGGCTAGAATTATTCCATCTCACTAGCCACGCTGAAAACCAAGTTAGCTCAAGCCATCTTCCTGTGTTAGCTTCCTTGAAGCTGTATTTGTAAGGATTATACAAAAGGACACAGTATGCACTGAAGCATAAAAGACATTTGTTCCAGGACTTAGACTTCAGAATTGTTTGGAAATTAGTAATAGAAGTCTACAGTCAGCACCATGGCCAGATCCAAGAGTCCAAAGGAAGAAAACTAGAGGCCCCAAAGCATCTAGAAGAAATCTAATTCCAGAGACTGGGTTTTGTCTTAAAACCTCTCTTCAATTTGCCCACTGTGTGTGCTGAGCTGTTAAGTATGAAGCAAACAGTTAAGAACACAAGTTTTGTCACATCCTGTGCTACCTCTAGAATAGTTAACATTGATAACAGTCTCTGAAATTTGTCCTAGAAATCAACTATCACATTGCATCAAATACAAGATACATTTGATTGTAAGATATACCATTATTTTATACACCAGTGAAACTGTGATGCATTTTGGGGAAGGGGGTCACTCTTCTTCAGTGGTGTAGCCACTGACACATTGTCTAGGTTCTAGTAAATGACCCTATATCTATGCCCATGCAAGCAACTCTAATTAAACTCAGTAGGTCATTTTTAAAGGCATGAAAGCAGAAGGGACTTGCTAGAAAGAGGGGTACAGAGGTTGTGGAAGAAAAAGTGTAATGGGGTAAGAATATTATAAAGTACTTTATATACACCCATGAAATTGTCAAGTAATACATTTTAAAATATTTTTAAAGCTATGGTAAAATATTTTCTGACCATATCAACTGTGTCCTATCCCAACTTGGTGTACGTTAAAATGGTACCAATAAGCTGGGAAGATGATTCACTTTATAAAATGCTCTCTATGGGAATATGAGGAGCTGAGCACCCATGTTAAAGGTAGTTATGACAGGGCATGCCTGTAATCCCAGTGCTGGGAACGAAGAGACAGGTGGATCCTTAGGGCTTGATGGACAATGAGTCTATCTGAATCATGGCGTTCTATGTTCAGTGAGAGACCCTGACTCAAAAAATAAAGTGGAGAAGTTGAAGACAATACCCAGTGTTGACCTCTGGCCTCACATATAGGCACAAACATGTGCATGTACACACATACATGCACAAACATACACACACAGGAACCAAAAGCAGTACCTTCAATGTGAAATATGACATCACCCTTAGTTTAGGCACTTAAGTCCTCT
The DNA here is from genome assembly GCA_019843965.1 of Rhynchomys soricoides. Lineage (NCBI taxonomy): Eukaryota > Metazoa > Chordata > Mammalia > Rodentia > Muridae > Rhynchomys > Rhynchomys soricoides. The sequence goes on from JADRCH010000010.1 coordinate 3,032,538, forward strand.
TAAACAAATGCATCATTTAAAGAAATAAGCAGCCATTCTAGTCAACCCCAAAGCTCAGGATCTTAAGGGGATATCCACTAAAGCAGATAATAGGAGTGATGAGTCATAACTCCTTGACTCATCCCCAAACACAGATGGAGCCACATTTGTAAGACTTAAAAGGGGGCAGCACAGAAGCCTGATGTGAGTATGAGAAGGTTGGCTTTCTCTGTGTCACCAGAAACCACAGTGTGCTCTGGGGCAAGAAACTTATCTCCAACTTTCTCAACTATGAAATGAAAGTCTTAAACAGATGCTGTCTTTTATCTCCTTCAGCTTGATCTCCCATGATCACATTTCAATGTTTACAAATGAAAGTGGGAAATACTAACAAAATTGCTGTTTATGATCACAAAGTTTACTATGGTTTTTTTAATCAGGAACATCTTCTGTCCCACTGAGCACTTGAAAATCAAATCTATTGAAGGATCTTTCCTTCAGTGAATGGTAACCCCAGAGAGAGGGGGGAGAGAGAGAGGGAGAGAGGGAGAGAGACTGAGAGAGAGACTGTTATAGCACAAATGCCAAAGTGCTTCTGGTGAGAAGCACTGAGACCATCATGGGTCTGGTGTTTAGTCCTCCTAAAATTCATACATTAAAATCTTAAGCCCCAAAGTGATGGTATTTGTTCTAGTTTGCTTTCTGTTGCCTTAATAAACAGCATGCTCGAAAGCAACTTGGGACGGGGAAGGTCCTATTACAGCTTATAGGCTACAGTACACCATGAGGGAAGCCAAGGTAGGAGCTCAAACAGGAACCTGGAGGCAGGAACTGCAGCAGAGAAGTGAAGAAGTGACGTCTATTCATTCACTCTTAAGGCCATGTTCTTATCAGCATAGGCTGATCTTCACAGGGATGGCACTGCCCACAGTAGGCTGGGCCCTACGACATCAGTTGGCAATCAAGAAAATGCCCTACAGACATGTCTACAGGTCAACATGACAGGGCAATTCCTCAGTTGAGGTTCTCTTTGCCTAAGTGTGTCAAGTTGACAGCCACGTTCAACCATCATAATATTAGTGGTAAAACCATTTAAGAGTAACGGAGTCATGAAGATGCAGACCTCCTAAGCAGGATTAGTGTGCATAGAAGAGGGATCCCAAGGGACTGAGTCTTTTTCTGGGTCATAAGGGATACAATTAGAGGTTGACAACTTGCAACCTCAAAGGCTTTGACTAGAGACCTTCATAGTGCTGGCACCCCAACTTTGGATGTGCAGCTTCCAGGGTTATTAGGCATAAATTTCTATTGTTAGTCAACCATCTAGCCTGTTACACCTAGCCTGAGCTGACTAAAGTGAGAATCTTCTACAAAGTATTTATGAAAGTGAAAAAGTCCACAAAGCATATATTAAAAGTCTCGCAAATGATTTGCCTTCTGATTTATTATGATACAGTGTGAGTAGCCACAGTAGCTGTCACTCGAACTGTGCTTCAGCAAGCCCCCCAATTTGCTGTCTTGTAACTTTAGTCTCATTATTCTCCCATGACCTTCTCATATTTCACCTTTCCATACATCCAGAGTCAGGAAAAATAACTTAGGTGTGAGGAAATCGGCACTTAGGAACCAGGCATAGGACGGCTGGAACACACCCAGTGCTGGAACAGCAGGCCGCCCTGGGAGAGGGTGTGGAGATGCACAGGAGAATTTATCACTTTGCAGATCTGCACTTCTGCCACAAATCCCTGGAAGTTCTTGATCTCAGGTTCAGAAACCCAGGATTCTGGAAAGAAGGAAAGACTTTTTCTTTTCTTTTTTCTTCCATCTTTGGAAAAGCAGGAGGAAAATGTAAGTGTTTGGATCTAACCAGCTTCTTCAGAGGCAAGCCAACCCTCCATGGCTTTCCCTTACATTCAATGTGGAACAGGTCCTCAGCCTCCTGGAGAGCCACAAGACTCTAGCACAGAAGAGTGGTGACCACTTCCCATACCCTTTCCCCTACAAAAGTCGTCCACCACCACTGCCAGCTCTGCCCTTAGGATGGCACACATTCCTGCAAAAGCATGGGATCTCCGAATTGTCGCTGGTTGTTTTAAAAGAACATAAATATAATTTAAAATAAACTAATGTCCTGCACACACAGATCTACGCCAATTCTTGTGGAAAGTGCTGCAGTCCATCCTGTTGGCATGAGCCACTTTGCAGAGACTGTATCTGTGACCTTTGTCTTTCCTTCCAGCATCCCCAAATCCCTCTGGTCACACCCCAGCTGTTAAATTAGGTAACACCAGCTGTGGCTCCTTGTGCCTTTGTCAATCAATCTAATGTGCAGCTTCCCAATCATTTACATGAAGAAAACACTTTGATGAGTCAGGAAGTAGTCCTAGGAGTGTTTAGCACTCTTGGGTTTTGTCACTCTCTTTACTAGCGCATGAACAGGATGGCTAAGGACCAGAATAAATGCCTAATACATATGCATAATAATGCATCTCTTTAATTGAGCATTAACTTGGTGCCAGGCACCACCGTAGTTACTATTACATGCAAACCTCAGAACATTCCACTTCACAGATGGTAAAGGGAAGGCTCAAATGCTTATTCAAGGTCACCAGTCATCAGGAAGAAGAACTAGAAATCAAAGTACCTATGCCCACAAAAGTCTTTATTTTAAAACAGGGTGTTAACTGATTCACTGCCTGCTCCTGCCCTCACCAGTTGCTCTTGTCTCCGTATTATTTAAAAATTTACACATTTAATAGTTGCTGATCTATCTAGACAGTGAATTCTTATTCGCTGACTGTACCTTGTGTTGAAGTCTATCTGGACTATGGAACACTGTAATTTTTCAAAATGTATTTTATATTCTCTAAATGGCTTAGGTGCTGGTCACAGAAGAGGGACTCAAATGTCTGAATGGTCTCTCTCTCTCTCTCTCTCTCTCTCTCTCTCTGTGTGTGTGTGTGTGTGTGTGTGTGTGTGTGTGTGTGTGTTTTGCAGACTCAGAGGTTAAGGACAGTTTAGAAGCTGTTTTGTGAAAATCTTATCCAGTGCCCAGATTTATCTGTTTACTAGCTGTATAACTGAGATACCGCGAGTCAGTCAGTCTGAACTGCACACCATGCTGCTGGTGGTAGAGGGAGCCGCACAGTGCCAAGGGATTGTTACAGAATAACATTGAGAAGGGGTTCAAAACCGCTCTCCTAACACTTGCAGGCTTGAGGAGAATTTGAATCTGCATCATCCCTAGCTGAATTAGAAGATGAGTCTCCATAAACAATGTCATTAGGAAGTGCAGGGGACCACTCTTGTGACTGGGCTAGTCTTTGTACCCGGTATCTGGTGGGCACACCAGTATAGAACTTAAAGTTCCCGAGGCAGCAGATTGCTGTCCCACTCCCACACTGCCAATCACAGTAGGTCAAGGTGTTACCTAAGAGTCTGACATCAAGCAAGATCCCAGGAGAATCTGACGTTTTCCTCCTAAGGTATATTTTGAGAACCACTGCTCTATTGGTATTTGTCAATGAGCGTGTGTGTGTGTGTGTGTGTGTGTGTGTGAGCGCGCATGTGTGTATGTGTGTGTGCGCGCGCACGTTTATGTTTCTTGCAGTCCTGCAGACTCAGACAATAACATTTGTCAAAACACTTGTAGAGATATTATCAGGTTTTAAATTCCCAGTTTTTCTATACTTCTTAAATGTATGTCATAAACACACACACACACACACACACACAGAGAGAGAGAGAGAGAGAGAGAGAGAGAGAGAGAGAGAAGTGCATACATCTTTAAGCCCTAAATTCAACTGCTCATCTTCCCACGAGACCAGACATCCACTGTTCACCAAGTCACTCAACACTCCCCACCTGAATAAATTACCTAGGTGGTTCTTTACTCTCTGGACATGTTTTTTCTCTACTGTGACATTATCTGCACACTGTAGAAACATGATTGTCAACCTGAGAATGAGCATTCCTGACTACTTAATGGTAATTTCAATGCCAGAGTTTAAGCCGGATAGCACTTGTTTGACCTGTTCTGTTCACCACTGCAACCTGCCACACTCAGAATGATGTCTAGCACGTAGTAGGGATTCGTTGGAATGAATAAGACTGAATACGGAAACAAACAAATTACTTGAAACCTCTACTCTGTAGTTTGGTCCACATTGGCTCCTTCCACTACATTAGCTCTACTCCCCTACCCTTGCGTGGAGCATCACCAGACTCCAACCCAGCTTCCCTGCTTTCACCAGACTCCAACCC
>JADRCH010000010.1:3042976-3059767 GCA_019843965.1 Rhynchomys soricoides
GTGTGTGTGTGTGAGTGTGTGTGTGTGTGTGTATGTGTTTGTGTGTGTGTGTGTTCCTGATTAAAGGTGATGATGATTACTATACTGAAGTATGGTTAAATTTGTATGAAATATTTTTCATATTCCTATTTACATAGGAAACATAGAAAATATAATTTAAATACATTTTCACCAATATAATGTCAACTGTACTTCTTATAGTAACTATTCTTGATTTTTTTAAAGGAGTAACCCCTTTGCTTATTAAAGGGAATGACAAGATTTTCATAGTGATGTCTCCTTGTCCATCTCTCATCCTCTTTATATCACAATATATTCTGATGTGATTATGTTAATTTTGAGATGTCTCCTCATCTGTGCAGCATCGGAATCAGTGTCTCCCTTGGCTTTTGGTTTTCTGCAGCTAATAACTAGAGACTGACATAGTGTAGAAGTCTGTTTTTTAAAAAAAGTGCTGAATGGAAGTCTAGTGGGAGCTGGAGGGACATCTAGGGACATCTAACCCACTCCTGAGGTATGGAGACATACCATTCTGCCAGACCAAGAACCTAAGAGAGATACACACCAGGGTAGCTTTATGCAGCACTTGGACATGAAAAGAAGTTCAAATCATGACAACTATGAATCTCAGTCTCTTAACCTCTTATAGAAAAATAACAAAAATTGGTAGATTTCTTCTATTCTTTCTCAGATGTCAATTAGCCTCAGAGGTCATTGATTTTTTTTTTTTCCACTTCATTTTTTTACATTGACTTCTGGATGTGACACCAGCCAGAATGTTCTAAAACTAAAGATTGCTTCTAAACACACACAAGTCTGTAGTAGAAGACCACACATCTCCAATTCATGCACCCCAGCTGCCCCAAATGACAAGCCCTCTGTTCCATCCTGAGATGCCTTCTGCCAGCTCTCCAGGGGCATGCGAAATAGAAGGCCAAATATGAGGGATGAGGAGACAGGTATCTGTGAAATGGTGAGTCTTCTGCAAAGTGAGTGCAGAAACCATGAGACACCCAGAAGTCCACAAGAAGAAGTCCTCGACAAGAGATGGCAACAGAAACTGCCATTCATAGACACCACTCAAGTTTCATGCTTTGCTCTGCATTCTCTCTTTTCATTCTAAAAGCAACTCCCTCAGATGGCATGATGACCCCCCTTTTACTGATCAGTGAATGTAACAGGGGAAGGTAACTGGCCCAAGATCACACTGCTTCTGGGTGCAGGGCTAGCTTCATTCCTGGACCTGTTTAACAGTAGATCCCAACACAGACACGATTTCCTCCTAATTATATTTTTTCATATTTTGCATTATAAAAATGAACTGACCAGAAGAATTCAAAGGAATTTTCCAGAGATTATGAGGTCACTGCTGCTCACCATGGCTTGCTGTACAAGCCTGGCAATCTAAATTTGATCCCCAGAAGTCACATAAAGGTAGAAAGAGAGAAGAGACTCCTTTTCTATGACCTTTACATATGTGATGTGTCGCACGCGCGCATGCACGCGCACACACACACACGGGGGGGGCATCTGGAATCTAAGACACAGAAGCATCCCCTGTGCTAAGAAAAATTGGAAAGAAAAAGGACTAACATACACTGAGTGTAAGGAACCTACTTTACAACTCCCATGATTTGTGGTTTTCTTAATATAAACAAGAAAAGGCAATGAGTTCAAACAAGAAGCACACATGATCACACGTCTGTGGCATGCCAAGTCATGCTGTGCAGGAGGATGCAGAAAACAGGGACGGGGGCTCCTCAGTGCAGGCTGGGAAGCTGCTACACCATCCCATAAAACATAAAGTGTCCTACAAAGACAGGGGTCCCGGGATGGGCCTCATGGGAAAATCCCTCTACACTAGCAGATCAGTTGAAAGAGTCCCACCCCAGCCAGGGGGTGAATTCCAGGTACAATCTAAATAGCCTGTCTTCAGAAACACAAATGAATCCCAAAATAGGGAAGGCAAAAACATAGTTAAATTCCATGGCCAGAGACATAAAAGGAAATAAAAGGGCAAGAAGAAAATACTGTTGAAATAAACAAAATATGTCTCAAATCCAAACCAGACATTCTTCTGTAATCAAGGAATGAAAGAAGAAAAGAAGCTGTTTTGCCTTAAAATCACCTGTAACGTAGTGCACTGCAGTAGAGCGCCCTATGCTGAATTCTTAAACGAATGAAGACTTTAGGGAAAATCTCATGGAATCAAACAAAGGCAATATTGGCAATGTCCTCTCGGGGTCACCAACTTCATTTTTTGCAGTTATGTGCAATGTTATCATACGGGAAAGCTGGAAGTGTATAGGAACTCCTGCCTTAACTTTCAACTCTACTGCAAATTTTAATTCAAACTTAAGCTTTAAATATGGCTGCATATAATACTTGGGTAATCTTTCATTTGAAAAGAAAATGGGAGACTAGGAAAGAAAATTGAGAATGCCACCTGGACCAGCTAGGAGCCACAGTTGTCCACAGTCAGGTGTCAGGGGCCAGGCACCCCTGCCTCCACTCCCAGGTCAAAAGGCTAATAAAATTGTGAGTATGTAAATAGAAAATGATACCCAACTCAGGTAGTAATGATATCAATGTTCTTCCCATACCACACAGGGAAAATCACACCCCCTTCATGATGGCACCGTTTAGAGACAGCATAGGACTTTCACAGATAGATCAAAACATCCTCCAGCTCCTTGAAAATCTACTAGAAAGACTGGGGAGAAACTAGAAAGGGCTTCAGTGTTTCCTAGACCTGTGAGAGGGTTTCTATCAAGCAAGTAGAGAGAAATGGTCTCCTACTGTGTGGCTTCTAAAAGTAAAGCCAGAACCAAGGTTTGGGGTTATACAGGGATTGAGATGGATGTTGAGGCTCAACGTTAACAATCTGACAATCTACCCCAGAAGGTAAGGTCAAGAGTTCTGGTGATGTTGTGGATGCTGTACACCCAGTTTCACAGCAAAGGGCTCCTTCAAGAGGCCAGGGGTAAGATCTGCTTTGCATGCTAATGAGATAACTGTGGGGTGGGTGGGGGGATCCTAGATAGCTGTAGGACAGAGTCTGACCACTAGTGATACCAACATAAGATTAGATGGTTGGTCTGCTTAGCCACACCTCCACCCTCAAGCAGGGGAGAGGAACTGAAGGTTGAGTTGGGTCATGTGTGTCTAATTATTAAATTGTGCCTCTGTAATAAAGCTCTATTTAAACCCCAAAAAGACAGGGTTGAGATAACTCTCTGAGAGCTGAATGCATGGAGGTATATGAAAGCTGGTGCACGTAAGGGGGTTATAGGAGCTCTGGGCCCTTTTGCAGACACCTTGCCCTGTGTATCTCTGTATTTGCCATCGGCACCTTTGAAATTCCTTTATTAAAAAAAATTTGGCAGAGCATAAATGAAATGTTTTCCTGAGTTCTATCACACACTTTTAACAAATTAACTGAGCTGCAGGAGAGTGTCCTAGGGATGCCAATTTATAGCCAGCTAGTCAGAAACACAGATGACAATCTGCAACTTATGACTGGCATCTAAAGTAAGCAGGCAGCCATATGAAACCTAACCTTCCACTGAATATTATCTCCAGGCAGACAATGGCAGAACTGAAGAGTGAGAGTTTGGAGAAGAGCTCCCACACATCTGGAGTAAGCAGGAACCACACACCAGTGTGCTTCCTTACATCTCTTGCTCCCCGTGGTCCAGATGTTTAAGCAGAAACTGATAGAACATCTGATGGGAATATGAGCCACATAACCTCCAAGACACCTACCAATGGCAAAACCCTCTTGTTTCCTGCTGAAGGAAAAGCACACAGGCCCGAAGACCTCATAGGATCCCTCCCCTAGAGACCAGGAGCATTTGTCACCACCCATTAAGCCAAAAGAAAATGATCTACCCTTGGCTTTGAATTGCATCTAATGGCTATAGAGGTTGTCTTGGGGCTATTGGCAAAGCTGGGACCAGGACAAAAGAGACTGGGCCATGTCAGAAAAGAGCATTCAGCTGCGTGTGATGAGTCACATCTGTATTCCTAGAACTTGAGAAACTGAGGAAGAAAGATGGCTAGCTCGGAAGTTAGCCTGAGCTCCATAGTAAGACCCTGTCTCAAAAGATCAGGAAGTCTTGGATAAAGGCTCAGTCAGTAAAGTAATTGTCACATAAGCATATGGACCTGAGTTCAAATCCCTAGGACCCATGTAAAAGCCAGGAGTGGCACTGAGCCACTATAACCCCAATGCCAAGGTAAGGGACTTGCTCTCAGACCAGTCTGGCTGAATTGGCAAGCTCTGGGTTCAATGAGAGACCCTGTCTCAAAAAATAAGGTAGAGAGCAATTGAGGAAAACACCCAACAATCGACCACTGGGCTCTAATAACAAACACATGCCCTAACCCTAACACACACACACACACACACACACACACACACACACGCCCCAAAAAATAAAGGAAAACAGGAAAATAAGAGGAAGAAAGAGAAGGGGGCCTTGTGTAGCTCCTGGGGAATGACACTCAAGGCTGATCTCTGATCTTCACATGGGCACACACACACAATCACACACACATACATGCACACACCAAAGCATTAAGATGACAGGACAGAGGATCATTAACTCTTGCTTACTGCTGTCAGTATCTGAGAAAGAGGGTGGTTCTGGGAGATTCCTCTTGTCCCTTTCAGCTCTAAAAGTCCGTGATGATTTTTGCAGTGTTTGTTTCCATGCACGCGCGCGCGCGTTCGAGTGCATGTGGATGCCCAAGGTTGATTCTAAGAATTATCACTCTTCCATCTTATTCACTCAACCAAACACAGAGCTCACAATATTGTTAGTCTTGCTAGCTTGCCTGCTCTGGAGACCCTGTCTCCATCTTCTGAGGTAATAACTACAGGTGGGTCATTGTGACCAACCAGCATTTACATGGGTGCTGGAGAACAAAACTCTAGCCCTCACACTTGTGTGGCAGACACTTTAACCCATGAGTCATCTGGTAAGTACGTTACAAACTGGGAACAAAATGAAACCGTGATAAAGATGGGCAAACTCACACAACCACCACCCATGGCTTCACACAGACTCCTTGGAGAGGACAACCTCTGCCCTGTGGAGCTATCATCCTGAAAAGCTTCGTTTAGAAGCACAGAATTCACTGGCCCACTGAGACGTGCTCTGTGAAATCTTTGCATCTCCTACCTCTTACTTCCTTGTGAAGGCTGGTGGGTAAGGAAGAGAAAGAACAAAAATATTCTAACTCCTTTATGATGGAAGTCCCCAGACCTCAGGCAGATCCCAGCAGTCAGTCAGGCAGACGAGGAAACACTGCTTAGAGAGCTTCAATGATTGCAGTAGACGGAATGGCTGCTTCAACTCCCCATCTCCATAAATCATAGTCTATTTCTGTATCTTATGGAAGCCTAGCCATAAGATGCATGAAGTGTCATTCCCCACTCCAGGGGTCTGAGCTGATAATGTGCCTCAGCTACTGGGATATTAGCAGACACGATGCCAGCGGGGTTTGAAGTGTGATGCCTGCTTGCGCTTTTGTGACTGGCAGGAGCTCATCCCTTCCAGCTTCTGCTCCTCTAACCCGGACCCCAGAGCAAATCACAGAAGACCTGAACCTGACCTAGGCCTAGAGTTCAGCTCAGCTGATTGAGGTAAGCAGACTCCAGCCTGAAGCATAGACACTCCACTTAACCCAGAGACTTCAAAATGCAGGAGTCTGTGCTTTAGGTTGTATGCCATGAGAGTTAGGTATGATTTGTTATGCACAATCATCACACCCGCTCATTTATAAAAGCTGTTTCTGAGCTTGAAAAGAAGTTCGTTAAAGACAGAGAATTGCCTTACCACGGAACTAGGATGCATGCCATGAAGCCCCTGCCCACCACAAGGCACTCACCTGAGTCTGAGGCTGCAGGGCTCACCAGGCTCAGCAGCTCCCGTTCCTTCTCATAGTCCCCTTTGCAGAGCAGCTGGCCCTCCTTCAGGACAAACTCATCACCCTTCTGTAGCTGTCGCTCACAGACACAGCAGCAGAAGCAGCTCAGGTGGTACACGCTCTTCTGGGCACGCATGACAAACTCATTGGGAGCAATGGCCTCAAAGCAGCCCCCGCATTTGACAGCAAACAGTCTACAAGTGGGAGAGAAAGAAAAGCAATAAGGTGTCCCTTCCGGTCAACAGCCAGAGGACCTCAACCCTGGGACAGAAATGTTTGTACTGGGACAGATTTCAGATTCAGGGTAATCGGTGTCTTTCTAGTCCCCCTCGATCTGTGACAACTAAAGTTGACAAATGGAAGTCCAAACATTTAAATATCTAATTTTCACTTTTAAATTATCTGATGAGACTATAATCACATTTGTAAACCTGTGGCATAGGCACTGAGATAAACATCTTAAGGTATCTGTGGGATTCATTCATTACAGCATTTATTTTACTACTTTTAAAAGAAAGCATCGTTTTCTTTTTTAAACCAGTAACATGATCGCTGGGGCAGAAGGAGTCACTGCAAAACATTCTCTGTTTATCCCTGCATACCAGAGGAACTGATAGATATAGGAAGGTCAGATGGCACAAAAGAGAGAGAAGCAAGGAGGGGGGGCATAAAACTGCACTGCCCTCCTCTTCACAAAGAGAGACACAAGTGGATACAAAGTATATTTAGGGAGCCATGCCAATTTGTTCTGCTAATTCGACCCACTTTGGCAAGAAACATAAACACAGAACACAGAACACAGAAACATAAACAACAGAAGACTGCTTTCCTATAGACAAGCCAACTACCACATTGGCCTAAGTGGAGTCAATCCTATCTCTTTGCTTGTTCATATATCAATCAATTATTCTTCTTTTCATTAATTCAGAAGCATCCACTGCATGGGCTGTGGTACACTATCCACTCTGTGATTGAGCTGCATCCATATATGGAGTCAAGTATACAGTGTGTGTGGGTGTGTGTGTGTGTGTGTGCGCGCGCGCGTGCACGCGCACGCACACACGAGCATGAACGTGCGCTGTAGACTCAACTGTATACAAGACAAACCCTCCACTGTTTGGAGCTCATCTGCTGGTGGAAGAACATAAATGGGATTAGGAAGATGGCAGGGTATATAAAGGTCTTTGCCATGCAAACCTGACAACCTGAATTCAAACCCTGAGATCCACTTAAAGATGTAAGAAGAAAACTGACTTCATAAAGGTAACCTTTGACCTTCACTTGTGTGCTACCGTGGCACTAAAAACAATTAAAAGGACAATGCAGAGGTGTCCCGTGCCTACAAAATATTAGAGCACAGAGCTGGGGCATATATAAGGAATTAGAATATCCAATCACTTCTCAACCATAAAATGGCACCCGTTTGGTTATGTGGCAATACCTCACACAGTGCGTTTGTCTTGGAAGCTTGCTGAAGAAGGGAACAATTTGAAGGTGGCGTGCAAAGGAAGCTTAGGAAGGGCTCCCAAGGAGGCGTGACACGCAGATTGGCACTGGAGACAGGGAAGACATTGAAGCACTGAGTGGAGGAAGCTGAAGCTTGAAACAGAGAATGAGGTCACCTGCCATGAATCCTGGAGCCACCCACAGACAGCCTCCTGGGAGAGGACACGATCTGCAGGAGTGGAACGAGTATGCTATACGGCTTACAACCTAAGCTGTGAGCTCCCATGCCCATCCCTCAGCTGTCAGAAGCCCCTATGAAGCAACTCATTTTACATGCCCCCTCTCTGTCTCTCACACTCTGCAATGGAATACAAAGTTGAGGACCTATCCAATAGCTGGCCTTGCCTTTTCACTACTAATAAGCTCCACACCCAGAACTACAAGAACCAGAAGCCTTTCCCTTCCCCCTCCCTTCCTCCAGCTGCCCACTGTGATTTTTCTGACTTCTTACTGGAGTCCCTCCAATATTTTCTTTCACACCCTCTCCCCTTGCTAGATGCCACACGAGTTGTGCAGAAAATCTACCTAGTTCTTCCCTTGGCTTCCCAAGTCCCTGGTGTCTGTTTGCCAACCTGAGCAAACTAATCAATGCTTTTCCAGAAGCCAGTCAAAGGCCTTTTGTCCCCAAGCCTTGCTTCTGTTCTCCATCCCCTGAAATGGACTGTTAAACAGACTCAGGGCAAACGTTCCCAGGGAGTCAACAAACACTTAAGAAGCTTCAGCAGCGGGTAGTAGCATCTGTGCTTGTCTGCCTCCTACTCTATTAATCTCCTCCCTTTTTTCTTTCCTGTTAAATTTGTCCCTCACCCCATAAATTTCTCCTGTGTTAAAGTATGGAGGGCTGGAGTGAACATAACAAAGACAGTCCGCCATGTTGACTCAAGAGCATTGGTAGAAGTGAAAGTAGTCATATAGGCTCAAATCCTGACGTGGCCATGTTCCCTGAAGGACTGCTGGCCAGAAGAGGCAGGCAGGCCTTGTTCCTTCCCTTCTCCCTCCAAACCATGGATCCAAACCATGTCAGCTGCACCTTACTCCCTTGTCTCTTGTAACCTTCAAGAGCAATTCAAGAAGAGGAGCATGCCATCTACCACCTGGGTGCCAGATGTGTACACAGCTGTACGGGTAACACTGTGGACCCAGCTGCCAAAGGCACAGCCTCCCACAAGTTGTTTTCTCTGAGGCTCAGAGAGGCAGAGAAAAGGATTTGTTCAAAAGTCCAGGTCATAATTAAAACACAGCCTATCTCTTCCTAGTGCTTGAGATGTGTTCCCCATGGTTATTCCCCCTCCGAATGCTAATGAGTCTGCACTCTGGGTTCAGAGTCTGGCAGGCTGCCTTTGGGGTAGCTCTCAATTGTAAAATAGAAATGGAGGATCTTCCTTGTAGAAAAGCATCCTGTGCAACAGGGTCCCTGGTATTAAGCCCTTAGTGTTCTCCTTCGTCTACAGATCAGCCTCTTTGAGGAGAGATGAGGATAGCCTTTGTTAGAGAGTCACAGCGGGCAGAGGCTTGGGGTAGCTAGATTTATGTCAACTTGACACAAACTGAGAGAAGAAAACCTTGATTAAGAAAATGCCTCCACGCCCGGCAGTGGAGGTGCACGCCTTTAATCCCAGCACTTGGGAGGCAGAGGCAGGTGGATTTCTGAGTTCGAGGCCAGCCTGGTCTACAGAGTGAGCTCCAGGACAGTCAGGGCTGCACAGAGAAACCTTGTCTCGAAAAACAAAAAAAAAAAAACAAAAAAAAAGAAAATGCCTCCATAAGATGGGGCTATGGGCCGTCCTGTAGAGGATTTTCTTCATTAGTGATAGATGGAGGGGGGCCCAGCCCACTGTGAGTGGTGCCACCCCTGAACTGATGGTCCTAAGTTCTATAAGAAAGCAGTCTTAGCAAGCCATAAAGAGCAAGCCAGTAAGCAGCACCCCTCCACCGCCTCTGCATCAGCTCTTGCCTCCAGGTTCCTGTCCTGTTTGAGTTCCTGTCCTGACTTCCCTCAATGATGAACAGTGATATGGAAGTGTAAGCCAAGGAAACACCTTTCTCCAACTTGCTTTTTGGTCCTGTTGTTCCACTGCAGCAACAGAAACCCTGATTAAAACAAGTTGGGACAAAGATCATGGGGCATTGCTGCAACTGATTTGAATGTATTGTTTTGGAGAGGACTGTGGAAGGACTCTGGAACTCTGGGCTAGGAAAGCCATTGAGTGCTGAGAGCTCTGTGAGCTGTCCTGTAGAGATGAATGTTGACAGCAGTGCATGCAGTGGAGGCCTGGTTTGTGAAGTAAGAAGCAAAACTCTACTGGGCTTTTTGTGTGAAGAATCTGTAGTTCTGGTCAGCTGGAGCTGAAGATTCAGCTGTGATTAGCAAGATACCAGAACTATTAAAGGGAAACCTTTGCCTTGCTGGGATACTCAATGCTGGTCAGCAGCTGGAGCTAAGAAATTAGCAGTGATGAAGAAGAGATCAGCATCATTGAGCTGAAATCTTCTGGAAAGTGTTTTATGAGAGTTAGCACACCAGACATAGCCAAGGTTGTAGCTTGTCCTGGCAGCTGAACTTGGTAGTATAACAGTCACTCAGGCTCGACTGGTTTTGAAGGCATAAAGGGGTCATAGAGAGCTTCTGAGACTTGGCACCATGAAAGGGTAGGAGAAACCCTTGGGGAAGGTGCAGCCTCAGAAAAGCCCGGGATTAAAGTGTCATGCAAAGAAGTTGACGCTTGGAACCATGAAAAACCCTATGAGAGGCTATCGGTGAAAGTGCAGCCCAGTTGCATCAAGGGACCCCAGCATTTTGGAGATGCTGGTACCATGAGATGACCACCAAAAAACAGCAGCAGCAGTGATGTGGAGCCAGCTGGAGCCTAGAAGACAAGCTGAGTGCTACAGAAAGCAGAGGTAGAGAAGTGACCCAAGCACTTTGGAGAAACACAGAAGATCATGAGTAGATCCCAGACACTGGCATTGTATTGTCTACACTGTTCAGTTTTCTGTTTGGCTCTGATTGTCACTGCTCCCTGCTCCTTTTTTTAAACAGTAAGAACATTCTTAATTTATTTTGTATTTTACAGGATCCCACAGCTGAGAGACTTTAAACGTTTTTAAAAAGAGATTTGGGGATTTTGCAGAGGATTTGGATTTTAAAAGAGACGATTTTCTTTTATTTTAGATGGTTGCTGTGAATTGATCAGGACCTCTGGAAGAGCAGCTAGTGCTCATAACTGCTGAGCCATCTCTCCAGCCCCATAATCTGTCTTTTTTATTTTTTGACACTTTCTTTCCATTTCAAATGTTTCCCCTTTTCCAGATCTCCCCTTTGGAACCACCCTATTCCCTTCCCCCTCCCCCTCCCTCAATGGGGGTATTCCCCCACTCACCCACCCACCCACTCTTGAAGAGACGATATTTTTTAAGAGACAACTTTTAAAGTGAATTTGTAAGGCTGTGGGACTTTCTAAATTTGTAAAATGTTTTTAATTGTGCGATATCATTATTACTGTGTGATCTTGGGGATGAAAAAGAAAGGAAAGGTTGTATCTTAACAATGATGTATTTATTGTCAGGTTGACAAGGAGTCAGTTGTGCTGGCTAGATTTATGTCAACTTGACAAAAGCTAAAGTCATGTAAGAGGAGAGAACCTCATTTAAGAATAATGCCTCCGGAGCTGGAGAGACAGCTCAGCAGTTAAGAGCATTGATTGCTCTTCCAGAGGTCCTGAGTTCAATTCCCAGCAACCACATGGTGGCTCACAACCATCTGCAATGGGATCCGATGCCCTCTTCTAGTATGTCTGACAGTTACAATGTACTCCCATAAATTTTAAAAAAAGAAAGAAAAAAGAAAAAAAGAATAATGCCTCTGTAAGACAGGCTGTAGGCAAGCCTACAGGGAATTTTCTTAACTATTGATAGATGGGGGAGGGCCCAGTTCATTGTGAGCGGTACCATCCCTGGGCTGGTGATCCTGTGTTCTATAAGAAAACAGGGTGAAAATGGGCTGAAGAGATGGCTCAGCAGTTAAGAGCACTGACTGCTTTTCCAGAGGTCCTGAGTTCAATTCCCAGCAACCACATGGTGGCTCACAACCATCTGTAATGGAATCCGATGCCCTCTTCTGGTGTGTCTGAAGACAGCTACAGTGTACTCATATAAGTAAATCTTTAAAAACAAACAAACAAACAAAAAAAACCAAATAAAACAGGCTGAGCACGCCAGAGAGCAGCACTTTCCATCCTTTCTGCATCAGCTCATGACTCCAGGATTCTGCCATGTTTGAGGCCCTGTCCTGTGTTTCATCACTGCAATAGAAACCCCAACTATGACAGGGCTCTAAATGAATGGTCACCGTCTTTGGATATGAGCAGAGAAACAACAGAGAAGTGCACACACAATTGATTGAGGCTACTAGGCACAGAAGCCTTTATCTTTCCCCTTCCCCTCTCCCCTACTCCTGCTGTCTTTGCCCCATCCTTTTCTTGGCAGGGATGTACAGACTGGCTGTAACCCCACTCTGTGCCCTGCTTACATCTTCTTGTAAGGCCAAAAGCTACAAGAGGCACAACTGTGAGTCTTGTTGAAAGTCCACTGCGCAGACTCTACAGCGTCCTAATGACCTGACATACTCATCACTGGCTCTTGCAGCCTTAGTTTGCACAGAGAATAGAAGCAAGTATAGTGCCTGCATCTCTCATCAAGTAAGGACTGAATAAAAACACATACATGGAACTTTATTGCCCCTAAGACATGGGTGATTCTTAGCCACTTTTTTTTTGGCCATGTATTACATCTGTAAATTTTTTCTTCTTTCCTCAAAGGTGGTTTTCCATGTTTAAGGACTTTATGAGTCCCACCATCAGACAGCCCTTCTTCCAGTGTGAGCTCTTCCACTGACTCCAAGCTCTGACTTCATCTCTGTTTCTGGCATGCCAGGCAGAGCACGGTCATCAGACCTTGCTATGGCCCTATCATTGACCAAGTTCATCCACATAGAGCATTATTTCTTGTTGCTGACGTCATCTCTATACCCTGTGCTTGGAACCACAGCAGAAAGCCAAGGGGGAGAGAACATCTTACCCCAGGGAAAGGTAGACCTGAGCTCAGGGTTGTGCCTTTACCACCTGGTTCAAAGAAGCCACTCCTGTCCCTGGACCTTGAGTTTCTTGTCTCTCATTTCTTAATGGTACATTCTGCCTAAACACCACATAATGCCAAGACTTAAAGGTCAGAGAGAAATGGAAGACTAGGTTTTCATATGCCATGTCTTTTCATAGCACGGTTCTCAGCCACAGCAGCCTGAGATGTCTGTATCTAAACCCTGTGTCCAGACAGTGTTTTGACAGTGCTTGGCCATGGTAACCCTTTAAACAATATATTTTACACAGTATCATTTACACACAGGTGCACATGCAACATACACAAGCGCGCACGCGCGCGCACACACACACACACACACACACACACACACACGGCAGTTAAATCAAAAATGCATACCCTAGATAAGTATCTCCTAGACTACAAGCATTACGCAATCTATTTATTAAAAAATGCTAAGACTGTATGTATTATATAGCCTAGAAAAGATGTCTTCTGGAAGATAATATTCTACTTCTGAGCCATGTTTGAAATTCACTAAGGCAGATAGTCTCTTAATTCACTCTCCTTTCTGTCTTGTGTTGGGAGGCCTTGTAACTATGGAGACAAAAATGTTTCAAGCACAACTGTAAAGGCTCGGCATCGAAGCACTACTAAGGAACAAGCCAGAAGCAACCAAAAAGAAGCAAAGAACTTGAGAAGCAACGGTTTGCTCTGGCACCACAAGAATTGCAGTAGCAAAGGGTTGGCCTGCCAAGGCGTTAGGTGGCATGTGAGTTCAGGCACCTGCTGTGCGGTCTAAGGAAAAACCACTCTGCCTCTCTGAACAGGATGCTTCATTACTAGAACCTACATCAGTCTCCCAAACAGTATGGCTGAAAGCAAAGGGAGCTTAGGGAGGACAGAGAAGGAGGGAAGTGAGTCTTCATCAGATGCCCAGTCTCATGAACTGTGTTGTCTGTTTGGTTTGTCATTTCATTATATTTGAGTATAAATATGTGGTACTTTAGGGATTCATAGAGAGCATCATATTCCAGCTAGACTTGACTCGTGTTATCTCAGTATCACGGGGAAGAATCTTGGGAATTCACAATACATGAGTCTCTTTTCCACTTCCAGTGCACATGTTCTCAAAGAAGTAACATAATTTATCAGATAAACCCAAGACCAAGTCTCTACTATACCCCTTACTAGCTCTGTGACCTTGATCAAAACACAGAAGCCCTTGCTTTACTCATCTGCAAAATGGGAATGATAAACAGACTCCCCACCACCACATGTACACACACCCCACAGAGTCTGTACCAATAAAGTAATGAATCAAAACTACTTAGCACAGTTAATGACACATGATAACTCCTCAATAAAATGTTTTTACGGTACTAATTATGGCGTTCATGATGGACAAAGAGGATGAAAATGAAATATAAAGCAAGAATTAGGTTTTGTTTTTGTTTTTTGGTTTGTTTTTTTTTTAAGATGACAAATCATAATGACACTGGCTGGAAGAATGAGCAGAGAGCAGTTTCTGGGTGTGGCTGGAGCTTCAAGTTAAGGACTAAGGCTTTGAACAAAGTAGGGACTTTATAAAAGTCAGATTTGGGGGAGTGGGGCCTGACTGTCGGCTTACATGCCAGGCATTCTATGAGAGAGTGAAGAAAACCTGCCAGGTCTGAGGTCTTGCCTGCTGTGATAGGCTCAGAGAGAGAGTTTCCCTGCAGCCAATCACACAGGACTCACCCGGGTTTATTAACAGAGAGTTGATTTTAGATGCAAACCTGATCTGATTAAGGGATGTGAGGGTAGCTACTAAATCATTACTTCTGAGTGTCCCTTGGGGATGGATCTGGGGAGAGTGGCGTTTAACCGACAGGTTGGATGAGAAACAGTCACACTCATCTAGGTGCCTAAGGACCACCCAGTTCGTTCTCAGATTTCTG
Organism: Rhynchomys soricoides; assembly: GCA_019843965.1. Lineage (NCBI taxonomy): Eukaryota > Metazoa > Chordata > Mammalia > Rodentia > Muridae > Rhynchomys > Rhynchomys soricoides. Next base: position 3,057,451 of record JADRCH010000010.1, read on the forward strand.
ACTTGGGGACTTGCAAAAACCCCCGACACACCCAGTTGTCAGGACTTCAGCTTTGAACTGTTGCGATACAGGGGTTCTCTGGTTTTCTGGCTCTAGAGGGCATACCCTGTGGCCATTTTGCCTCTGTAATCACATGATCCAATTCTAATAAATCTCCTCTTGTATATTTGTATCTCTCTTGTTTGCTCTTTTCCTCTGGAGGAGCCTGAGTTTCCCTAACGGTTCCAGTGTAGTTGACTAAAGCCTCACTGGAGTGAGGGGAACTGCCAGTTCAGTTTGTTTCTTAATATCAGTTCATCTGGCACATTTAGCCATGAGCCCTTATGATGTCCTCCAATGTCCTGCATCCTTGCCCTTTCTTACACTAGTCATACTAGATGCCTCTTGTCTCCATTTACACCCTCCATGCTGATAACACAACTGCTTACATATGGGAATAGCAGAGCATGACAACCTTGTGCAAACTCACCTGCTACTGCAGACCGAACAAAACTGAGAATATAAAATGAGCTCCCATGACAGTGCTCCAGACACCTCCTAACCAGAAGTATGTTTGGAAAGAACAAGATCTTCATCAGCCTTAGTGCAGAATCCTGAAGGCAGACTCACAAAGCATCTGGACCACAGACAAACAGAAGGACGGAGGTCCAGAGAAACATAAAAGACATTAATTCCAATTGAGCATCCTCCATTTTACCAATAACAAATCCAGCCTTGGAAACTAGACTATAACAGGTTACACTGCCTTTCTGTAGTACCAGCAGGCCTGAGTTGATGAGGTGTTTGAATCCTCCCTTCAGTTTAGGAAGCAGAAGACAGGTCAGAGTAGGAGAGAGGGTCTAAGGTGGTTCTTTAAAGAGGCATGAATCAGCTCTGTTTCCACCCTCTCCACCAGGGGTCAGCATAGCAACATTCATTAAGTACCATGTTGACTTGGTAACTGAGGTCATCCAGGCAGAGACAGGGACTGGCCATAAGCCAACACTGTCTGCTGGAAAATCTGCTGCTGGGAGCCTGGGAGAGCATGTGGCTAAACTGGAGGAGAGATGGTGAAAGAAGAGTATTCAAAAGTGTTGGGAACCAAAAGCATGGCTTGTGGCCTTAGAAGAAGTGACACGAGCAACCTTGTCAGCTGGCTCAAGGTCTCTGTCCTTGAGGCTGAGCCAACAGCACCACAATAAGAAATGGAGCACGTGGTCCTGAGGCGGTGGGAAAGTCTGCAGAGACAATAGACGCGGCAAGATCATCTATAGGAGTCAGTCTTAAGACTCCACAGTGGTGAAAAAATGGAAAACAATAAGTGGCGGGCAGAGCCAATCAGAGTTTCTGTCTCCTGGTGGCTCCTGGGGAACTGTGCAGAGAACCATACAATGGGATGAGTGAATGAGAGAAAGGACTGTTAATGGTGATGTCTGCAACCCAGAAGCTCTGTGAAGCCTTACTAAGAAATAGGTGTGCTCTTTGCATCTCAAAAGACTGTTGGCAATGAGTAGATTTACCTTGAAATTGTAGACCATGCATGTCTTTCTTGTTCTCAAAGATTGTGTTCCAGTCAGCCAAACATAATATGGGGGGGAAAATCACAGCTCTAAGACTAGTAAACATGTATGCAAAACTTGGTTCTCTTTTTACAAATATGAGTAAGTTTCAAGATCTCTTGGATCCCCAATTTCCATTACAATAATAAGATCATGTTATATTATATGCCATATTTTAAAGATTTAATGAGATAATTCATTTGAAGAATCTGACACATACTAGCTGCTGTCCATAAGCTATAGCTATTAGCTCCCTTTACTGAAATCAATTTAACATATCTACCCATGTAAATATTTGTCTAAGGTAATATATTTCAAGATGGTCATTGAGCTCGAAATAGAGCCTCATATATTATCTCAAGACTACATTCATCATTGTTGTAGCAAATTAAATTAAACTTCAGTAAGCCTTTCATGTTGTTGGGAAAGAGACTAACAAATATGAAAGGCCCAGCTCTTGAGAGGAAATGGGGTGAATGTCATCCAGGCTACTATGGTTGTGATAGCCCACAGCAAATATTGATAGTAGCCAGCCCTTGCTGTGTGGCACCCACATTCATTGCCTGTGACCTAGCATATGTTCAGGAAGTCATCAGCTCTATGGCTGGCCCACCAGAGCCACTGGTTGCTATTTGGTTAATACTGAGATTATCTAGCAAATATTTGGAACAGACCTCTGCTCTGCGTCACTTCCGATGTCAGTTGACTGCCTCTGTTGAGACCACTGGCCTTTGTCTGGACCTGAATCAAGACACCCATGGCCTTAGCATACGTTGACT
>JADRCH010000010.1:3066448-3167832 GCA_019843965.1 Rhynchomys soricoides
AGGCGTGGCCTTGTTGAAGTAGGCGTGGCCTTGTTGAAGTAGGCGTGGCCTTGTTGAAGGCAGTATGTCACTGGGGTGGTCTTTGAAGTTTACAATGCTCAAGTCAAGCCCACTGTCTCTCATGCTCTTCCTGCTGTCTGCCAATCTTGGTGTAGAACTCTCATCCACCTCTACAGAACTATGTCTGCCTGTATGCTGCCATGCTTCCCATCATGACAATAATGGACTATACCTCTTAAATGGGAGCCAGCTCCAACTAAATGCTTTCCTTTACAAGAGTCGCTGTGGTCATGGTGTCTCTTTGCAGCAATAAAACCCTAAGACACCTAGGACTAAAAGACTACAAATAATATTAGGACATTTGCTGGTATGAATGATTATCTATGGAATAAATCTTTAAGATGGGGGAGAGAGGCAAGAGAGAAACACTTGAATGACCTACCAGGAAATGAGAGGGGATCAGATGGGAACTAGTGGGTCTTGTCATGACCTGGAGCAAGGAATATCTCATGGGTACTGTGGGTAAAAACTTGGAGAGTCACTCTGTGTGGAGCAAAGTGTGTACTACTGAGGATTATTTGACCTAATTAGTAGTGGGAGCCAAGTTTCAGCTGAAATAACACATTAACTAAAACACTACTATTTGCCATGATTTACCAAATTACTTCGTTTTGCCTCAGGGTCCCCCTTTCATGGCATTTGTGGACTGATGTTAAAGCATCATGAATAGGCATGAATGTGAAATAGATGTTTTGGGGGATGAGCTGATTGACTAGACAAATTGAGCCCCGCATCTTAAATAGCAGAAACAGTTATCAAACCCTAGGAATTGTACTGTTATCATCTTGGTAGGATTGTGAATAATCATTCCTATATAATTCTCAATATATACATATAGGAAGAAAGGTGGAGAACATGTTCGCATGTCTTTTCGTATATCACCTAACTGGTAACTGGAGTAGCGATTTAATCTCCCCGACCCCAAATTTCTTCACTTCTAAAGTGGGATTAATGATAATCCATACCATTAACCTATCATCAGTAAATGTGCTAGTACTCTAAAGGCAGCTGGTTAGGCAGTTCATAGTTAGCTATATAACCAGGTTTTAGTAATCTCCATGTACGTCATACCTGAATGAAAGTTTCTAATGGCCATGGTAAACACTGTGACAGGTGACATAAGAATTCCCAGGAATGTGTTTGTACTTTCTGTATACTGGGACAAAAGCTGAAGAGCAAGACAGATGGAAACCACAACAGCCCAGACATGTGGGTTCTTTTGAGAATCTAAACTGGTCATGTCAACCCTGGCTATGTTGCCCAATGGCTGTTCAAGGGCTCCCCAGAGATGGATGGTCTACTTCACCAATGTTCTCATCGCCTCATACAGTACCCTGGAGATTGAGGAAAGAGGTCCTGAGATAAGAAATCTGGACTAGTTGGAGATTGCCTCAAGAGATCGAGAGTGCTATGCATCTAAGTACTGTGGGCAAGGCTGCCTATAGCATGCTGCTTAGGAGAAGCTTCCCTCCCTATGGGCTGATGGCACAGAGTCTGTATTTCCATCCCCACGATCAGTGTCGCCAGGTCAGAATTAGGCAAACACATAACTGTGACAACTGCACCAAAGGATGTCTGGATTCCAGCCTCTAGAGATCCCTAGTGGATCCCTAGTAACCCTTGAGATTTTCCACAATGATAGAAATGTCTGTGTTGTCCAGTGCGGCAGATGCAAGCCAAGCTGAAGAGAAGCAGAAGTCAGGAAGTGAAGGCTCAGGCGTTCTTACAATTCTCAACGCTCTCCAGCTAGCTGACTTGGCTTCACCCTCTGCACCAATCTTAATCTTCCCTTGCCTTCACGGGTCAGCTCTGGCCTATGCCCTGTAGATGGTCACCAGAACCTGCACAGCTATCTATGAGGCACCACTGCTGTGGTGTGAATGTGAATGTCCCTGATAGGCTCATGTGCTTGAATGCTTGGTCCCCAACTATTGTGAAAGGATATGGAACTTTGAGAAGGTCTAACCTCGCTGGAAGAAGTGAACCATTGGTGGGGATGGGAGTGGGGGATGACATTTATGTTCTAGTCTCACTTCCTGTTTTCCCTTTCTCTCTCTGCTTCTTGACTTTGGTGTGATGTGACCAACTGCCACCTCCTCCTTCTGCTGCCATACAGTCTCTGCAAAGATGGGCTGTATCCCCTTGAAGGCCAAATAAGCCCTTCCTTTCTTAAGCTGTTTCTTGACTGGTATTGGTCACAATGACAAGAAAAGCAATTAATACACCAATAACCATGGCTTCCAAAACTCACAGCAATGGGGATTTCCCATAAAGGGAGGGTTCTCCAGGGAGGTGATGACATAAAGGAGGGCCTTAAAAATAAGTGTACCTCACTTACCAGGATGAGTGACAGATGTCCGAGCCAATGAAGGCTTTCGAGTGAGCAGAGGCTGAGGTTCAGCACTCCTAGGGGTTTTAGACAGTGGGGAGACAAAGCAGCTTCACCGATACCTGTTCCATACAGGGGAGCACCAGGAGATAAAACAGGAAATCTGTGCTTCCTGCCAGATGTGAGGCTGTGCTAAGTAAGATGGAGGGAGGCCTTGAATTACTAAGCTGTCTCCAACTCTATTTCATAGGAAATGGGGAATCTTGACACATTTTTGAGCAGAGGGATAGAATGAGAAATCAATACTGTTAAAAGAGGGTGCCGAGAAGAGCTTCAATATGTACAGGCCACCGTAGCCCCCCACACACCCACCACACTTCCCACACGAATCTCTTCTCTCTACATCTGCAGTCTGACTTCATGATGGACAGCAGGGCTACCCTCTTAACAGTCCCTTCCCACCCATTCCTCAGAACCCTGACTGTGCTCCTCTTTCCTGTGAACTCTGCATCCCAGGGATGAATCATGATTCCCCTGCAAGAAGCAGACCTCTCTTTTTCTCCTTTGTCGGTGACTAGCTCCAGACTGGGAACATGGCCACATGGCCTTGTGAAGGCCAAAGAGCTATAAGGGATAGTCTGCCAGGAGTACTGAAATAGACTGTCTTCTGTAAGAGACAGGTCCCAGCCTGGCCTTCTTGCTTTGGGCCCCTGCTATCTAAGGATGAGGAGCCATCCTGGAGCTACTAGAAACAAACTGGACAATGAAATCACCACCCTGAGGACAAAAGGGAGGAACTTCAAATGGTGGGGTCTCCATTCGTGATGCTGTTGTAAAACTGCCAAGTCAACATGGTTAATGGGAACTGCCAGATTGCAGGCTCAGTAAGAACAATTCCCCTGTATATTTAAGTGCCTGCTCATAGATTCTGTTACTCTCAGTCCAGTATCTCCTAGCTCATCCCATTCAACAGGAGATGTAGTCACAGAGTTACCCTGTGACTCCTGATGGTGTGTTCTAGCAAACCATGCAACTGAGTCTGGCAGGGCAATCCTCAAGCAAAATCACAGTGTCATAAAGAGCAAGGAGCCAAGCAGCGGCCAAGACTTAGAAACTAGGGTAACTAAAACCAGAGGCCATTGGCCTCCACTAAAAAAAAAAAACACCAGACAACCGTGCTTTATCCATGTGATTGCTCAGGTAGAACTGCATAGACAATCTAAAGGGGGGACTCTGGACTGGCTGAAGTCTCTGTGCTCCCTAATGAATGGAAAGTTCTCTCCCACCAGCTAGGCCTGGGGCCTGACAGGCAGGGTACATTCCTTGCCAGACCCTCACTGCCTATCATGCTTTATGGACACAAAAACAAATTCCACCATATGTTAAAGTTAATTGCAAACAGTTGTTGCTGAAGAGAGCTCCATTTTTCAAGAGCCTCAGAGATCTGGTTACACCGGTGGCTGAAGCATCAACCACCCTCACTCACTCATTGAAAGCAGCAGAGCCAAGGCGAGGGTGCAGCTGGTTCTGGAAGGAACCCTCACTCATTGCTCTTTCCCTTCCCCTCCTGTCCTGTCTGTCTCTACTTCTACTGGGTGAAAAAAGTGCATACCCCAGGAGTCGGCTGGCTGGTTTCCATTGTCACAAGAAGGATGGAAGAAGAGATACAGAGAAACACAATAGCCAGGGGCACTCAGAGAACTTGGGCTGCTCTGGAGGCAGTCAGCACTGGCTCTAGAGTCATATTATTGATGATGTGGTTTAGGAAGAGGCAATGAGGGTAAACCTGAAGCTGTCAAGGCCCTCAGATTAGAACACAGCTGGGGGATAGCTCTAAAGAATATGGACACCTGAGAGGAAGGTCAGACTTCTATCTCCTATGAGCCTTCCTTTGTGCATCCCCAACAGGCAGCATGAAGGAAACATCTGCTCACTGCACCCACAGGCCCACCTGTCCATGGGTAGCATTTTGTCATCTGATTTTGCACCAGTCACTCTGAAGACATGAACTGGGAGGAGCCTCAGTACTAAAGGGCCTGGTTCAGAAAAAGGCTGAACACTAAGATTGTCTCCAGATAAGTTATGTTTATTACTTAGCTGAGTCCAAATATGTGTTGTATATGTGGCTGACAGGAGTCACTGAGGAAGGCAAGCTCTGGAAAGGGTGTGTGAAGACAGTATGGTCACTGACTGACCTGATATGTCAATCACACAAGTAACATCTATAGATGGGAGCATGCTTGCCCAACATCATAGGAACCCACCACCACCTAAAGGGTACCTCCAACCAGCAGGTCCAGAGACATTAAGTCTTCATTTATTCAGCCTATTCAGGATATGCAGTCAACTCAAATGGGGAAAAATATTTATGAATAAAGTCAAATCAACAGTCAGGGGCGGTTGTCTGCCCAGTGAATCTGATCTCAGCTTCCTCTTTGATCTGCTGGACCTTCAACTGGGACCCTTGGAAGAGCTCTCTTGTTGTCTCTTTTGCTAAGAGTATTGTCACTTATCACACATGTTCTAGGACCTGCTCACTTACCCTCCTCATAAGAAGCAATTAATGATGGGGCATTCACTCTCTTGTCACCTCATGCTATGGGTGTCATAAACAAATACTGTCCCCAACAAAGAGAAACCTAACTTCTACCTGGAAACTCAGCATACAGATGCAAAAGCCCAAGTCATCATATATGAATTAGTAAAGGGACCAGGGAGGTGGCTCGGTGGTTAAAGATCTTGTAGTGCCCACCAGTGGAAGGATGAAAGTTCAAAAACCAGCCAAAGTTATATGGACAGATACGCACGCATGCGTGTGTGCATGTACCCACACACACACACACACACAGAGAGAGAGAGAGAGAGAGAGAGAGAGAGAGAGAGAGAGAGGTAAAGAAGAAATAAGTAAGGGTTCAATTGGGGATACAAGAGGACACTCAGTGGAACGTTGACCACAAATCAGGGGCCAGCAGGAAAATATTTGTAAAGGGAACATGAAAAAAAGAGAATACCCATTATCGTTGTCACCCTTGCTAAGCTGTTTTTTGAGTCCATGATACTTCTTTAAGTACTAAATGAGGTCATGCATCCCTCCTAACCACCCTGTGAGTCAGATATAATTATCCTTCCTTTTCAGACAGGAAAGTTGGGGGTACACAAAGGAACACAACCATTCAGTGACTTCATAGTATGAATGTGTGCCCTAGGCTGTAGGCAGTATACTCATGCCTGGGGTCCTGGAATGACTTTTTCTTTCTACCTCATGGGTCAAATTTTGTCCTCCATTGGCTTTGTCTCCACCCTTACTCTCAGTCCACTCCACACACAGGCAATCACACTTTCACCTCTGTGTCCTAGGGGCATTTTCTATGCTAGTTTACGCCAGGGATTTACAGCTCCTAGGTAGTATTTGTCTCCCTCCCTAGGTCATTGTCTCTAAAAGAACAACCACCCATTTGGTATCCTTACAGCATAGTGCAGCACCTCATGTAAGCAGGAACCCAATCAACAGTGGCCAAACAGATTAAGCTGAACTAATCTGTAGTGAAGGACTGTGAGCAGAGGAGTCAAGGCTTCTTACAGGTTCTCTAGGAACTGAGGAATGAGCAAACTGCCCTTAGCTAACCCACCTTCTCCACGCTGGCTTCCAGCGGTGAGCATTTACTGCAGAACTCAGAAGTGGCAGTGGGACTGATGGATGGCCACCACCCTCATTAAGAGCTGTGGGATTCGTCTCCTACCACAGCCTCAGGGCTGCTGGTGCCTTGGAACTTTATGGCATCGTTGCCATGGTGGTCACGGATGTAATGCACCATGGAGGCAAAAAATGAAATTTCCCTAGAAGTGAAACACTGACAGAACCTCATTCACAATCAACAATGGGTTATTTGACCTCTCTGAGCCTCAGTTTCCCATTCTGTAAAATGGAGATAATGATCCTCATTAAATGGCAGTTAAAAAGATCAAATATAATTAGATAGATAGATAGATAGATGAGAGAGAGAGAGAGAAAGAGAGCGAGCACAGTAAGTGTTTAATAATCCAAAGCAAATTTTCAACTTTCTTACCTGTGTAGGAGAAATGATTTCTGAGGATTTGAGGGTCTTGTTTTGGTTTTTACCACAAATATTGGATTAGTAGGCACTCTGGGGTTGACAGTGGAAAGAGCCTTATGTGTACAAAATATGAGGTTTCAAACTGATCAAATATGATTAGATTTCTATCTAAAATTGCTGTTAAAAATCCACAGAACTCAGCCTTCCCCAGCTCCCCAGCCTCTGGGCCTCTTTTGGGCAAGGAATTGGCTTCTGGGTCTCCCTGTGCATTGGTTTGACTTTGTTGGTTAATCCCCTGATGGTAGTTAATTATTAGCAAGTGTGAATAACACCCCCAATAATCAGTCCTCTAGACTTTGCAAGAAAGCCCAGAGCTTGCTAACATGTGTAACATCCCAGCAAAAATGCCGAAAGTATGTTCCCCTAAATCTGATTAGTCTTAGCAAATTTCTTCATTTCCAGGTAAATTCTACTTGTCTCACAAGATCTTCTTCGGCCAATGCCGACTAGGTCTGCTCCATCTTACTCTGGGTCACCTCCAACCTCATCATGTCCTTCCAAAAATCACCTTTCTTTCCTTGATGCAGCAAATCTAGATCTCAAACATAAAGTCATCCTCAAGGTACAGATAGGCTACTATGAGGGCAACAAAATGGATGCTCTTGGGATGGGAGGGCAAAGGCAACGTAAGGGAAGGCAGAGGGAAGTGCAGACAGAAAAGTACAGGATTTGGTGAAGACTTCACTGCTGTCATGACCCTGGTCGTGGAACATTGTGGTGGTGGTGGTGGTGTGTGTGTGTGTACACATGAGCGAGTATGAGAGAGACAGACAGAGACCAGGTGACAGAATAACAGAGACAGAGAAGTGGAGGCCTGAACTCCAGACAGTTCTCAGAATAGGGACGGACAGGGATCTCTGATGACTTTTCAGGAAGGGAAGTCGGCGGTTGAGTGATGGCATACACGCAGCACTGAGTCTAAAGCAGGAAGGAAGAGCAGAGGGGCTTGAGAGACTCCATGCAAAAGAGAGACTAAATCAAGAGGCCACACCTTTAGAGTCGGTATCCCTGACAGCACCCCAGATTATCTGGCTAAACTTGAACTCCTAGGTCACAGTATCTTTGGGAAAATCCACACCCTTTTTCTGCCCATTGTACCCAGGTCAACCAGTTGACAGACAAGAGAAGCTCCTCCTCTTTTGAGGCTGGGAACCTATTTTGACTTTTAAAACTGACTCTTGAAGTAAAGGGGTTTTACACATAAAAAAGTTACAGCTCAGTGGCCCCACCCAAAAGATGGCCACCCTTCTACCCAAAGCCCACAGATAAGTGTGCAAGTGGGTCTGACCCAGTTGCAGCAATTCCCTTTCTCAGTAATGAGGATTAATCACTGACTCTGATGCCCTGATGACTGATGGGAATGTTCCTTGGTTCAAATAAATCCATCAGTTCTTAAAAGATGGTGGGAAGGTAGGTGAGCACCCATGACATTATGGTGAATAAAGTCAGGTGTAATGGCATAAACTTGTACACTCATCATTTGAGGAGGTGAAAGTAGAGGCTTAGAAGTTAAAGACTACATTGTGAGTCCTTATCCCAAGTAATTAAACATGAGGGACACCCGCATCACACCTAAGAAGCTTCTGGCTAGAGATGAGAAGAAAGAACATGAAGATGTTTTATAAAGTACATGGGAGCTGTCAATGCAATCTAATATGGTTATTGGTATTAATAAAAACTCCAATGAGCTTTTAAGAAACAAGAGAAAGTGAGCCAAAAGGACAGACTCGATTAAGCCCAAGACTTGGGCTCTAAGATCTGTAATCAGACAGACAGAAAACATGTCACAGCAGCGTTCTGGTGAGGACCAATTGCACATGGGTACATGTATCTGGGTACTTTAGAGCAACAGCTCTGAAGACTTACACCAGACCATCCATATACATACTGCTATAGTGTGTGCCTGAGGAGAGGTCCATGTGGGTTGAGTGAGTAGATGGAGCAGGGTCTGGCAAGGTTGCTGGAGTTGGAGGAATTGTGAATGCAGGGTAAGTCAGAGTATGGAAATGGTGATAGGAGGTGTAAGTCAAAGGCTCTGTGGGCAGCATGTCTACTCAATGACATGGCAACTGCCCCACCTCACCCATCCACCAGAGCTCACTATGAGGAGCACCGGGTTTGAGACAGCATCTCTGCCAAGTCCTCCCGAGAGAAGGGTCATTCCCAGGGCTGAACGAGTTATCTGGGAGACAATTATGGGTCATGAAGTGTTACCAGGTCAGAATTTGGGTCTTCCCACTTGTATCCTTCCTGCTCACATACATGCAGTTAGCATCAGAGAGATTTACCAGGTTGCCACAGTTCTGTGTGAAACCAGAAAATCCCAGGTCTTCCTGTGCAGCCCAGCTCTTCTGTACGTCCAGCTCCTGGAATCTCAGGACTACACACACTTTTGACATTGCATCAGGGCATGATCATCTGCAAAGTTCACACTGGAGAAGCACACGATAGAGTCGTAGAAAAAGAAGTCACACACAAAGAGTTCCACCATGTCTTCGGTAAGCTTCTAATTCTGAGTTGAATGCTGTCTTTGGCTATCCTGCAGCACTTAGACCACAGACTGGATACATATACCTACCCCATCACTGTGCTACAGCAGATCTAATACTTATGTTGAGTGTACCTCATCCCAACTCCACAGCACAAAACAACACCTATGATGCTTCCTACCAGAAGAACACAGAACACAAGGCAAGAATAATCGCACTAGGCAATAATATCTAGTTCCATGTGACTGCCACTAAGAGCTGAACACATATCAGCTAATTTAATAATTCCCTTGGAGAGAGAAACTTTTATTAAACTCCACATAAATATGAGGCTATGAACATGCACAACTTAACTTATCCCAGCTCACAGAACTAGTAAGTAGTAAGTAGTAGGTTCAAACCCAGACCACCTGACTGCAGAATCCCTACTCCTGAGTTCATTTGATGTCACAATTCACTTGGTGTTCTTGGACTGGTCCTTAACCTTATTGGCTTACACTCTTTGAAAACATATTGCCATTAACATTGAACCCATGGCTCTGCCCTGTACATTGAATACACTGAGAGAAGAGCCTGGCATACAGGAAGTGCTTTAGCAGCTGCTGTACCCAAGAGTGTATCATTAGAATGGGTGTGTGTGTGTGTGTGTGTGTGTGTGTGTGTGTGTCTGTGGGAGGGGGTCTATGTGTCTGGGTCTGTTTGTGTGGGTTTGTTGTGTACATGTGTCTGTGTGTATCTGTCTGGGTCTATGTGTGTGTGTGGGGGGTGTCTGTCTGTCTGGGTCTATGTGTTTGGGTCTGTCTGTGTATGTGTTTGTCCGTGTCTATGCGTGTGTGTGTGTGTGTGTGTGTGTGTCTGTCTGTCTGTCTGGGTCTATGTGTTTGGGTCTGTCTGTGTATGTGTTTGTCCGTGTCTATGCGTGTGTGTGTGTGTGTGTGTGCGCGCGCGCGCCTCTTCCCTCCTTGGATAGCTCTTACATTCCCTCCGTTCTCCTTGGTACCTGTGTGACCCCAATTTTTCAGACAGTGGGTTTTCTCTGTCCCAGGTGTCCCCTCTCTTCCTGCCTACTGTGTCCTTTCTTTTTTAAGTTCTGCTTCCCTGTTCTCCCTTATTCACTTGCAGTCTCTCCAACTCATCCTTGCTCCATAAGGCTAGAGGCAGTATACATCAGAGCTTCTCTGAGCAACAGCAGCATACCCAAAATCTCATTGCCTTCTCTGCTTGGCAGACAGGAGCAAGGCCTGAAGCACAGCATGACACAAACTTGTTCTCATCCAGAGAGACTCACCTAGGGGAACAGCTGCTCAGAGTCCAAGAGTCCATGAGCATGGCATGAAAGTGTTCACCCCCTACCTAGAGCTGAGGTCTCAGAGGGACAGGAGGAGTAGGTAGCGTGGTGAGATCTGTTACTACTCCTTGTTACCGTGAGGAACCGTCAAACAGAAAAGTGGCACCAGGTAAGAGTCACTCAGCTTTAAAGAACACAGGCTCCTCTCTATGCAGATCTTTTCTGGAATTTTGTCTACCCCCAGCTGTACATCCTGTGGGCATTCAGTTTGTTTTCATTTGTCAACGAGTTCCAGAACAGAATGTGGAGTCGTTCAGCTTTGGGTTACAATCTCTCCGGTCCTGTCCAATGGATAAAGGTTGAAATCTGTTATCCTCTGACAGGGACTCTGTGGTTTGTGAGCAGTAAGTGAGTGGAGAGAAGGCAGAGTCCCCTGAAACCACTGCCAGCCAGCTTGAGCTAGCTTTCTGCTCCAGCTGCACCTTGGAGGAAGTCCCCAGTGCCCAGTTCAGATCGTGATAACATCATAGTTAACCATTACAGCTCCACACTTTCTTCCTCCTATGGGCTTTTTTTTCTACCATCCAGTGAGCGAAGAATGGAGCCAAAAGCTGGTGACAACTCCATCTATGTTACAGTTCCTCTTGAGGGAGAAATTAATGCCTCTGCTTGGCTCTTCTGCTTGCTAACTGCAAGAACCACTTGTGCCTCGGTTTCCCCTTCAGCTAAAGGGGCCAGTGCTGCCTGCCCAGAACAATATTGTTCAAGTGAGTACAGAACAGTTTGCTGGGGCAAACTTAGCCTACCATAAAATCTCTCTAAGAAGAAAGGTACTTTGCAGTATTAGTTCTGACCCAAGTCCACAGTGTCTCTCTACATCAATAAACATATCAACTGCTCCAAAGATCCTAAGTGGAGATGTGAAGGGAGGGCTCAAGTAAGTCATTTACATGACCCTTTCCATCTCTCTGTCCCCCTCTCCCTGGGGCAGGCAAGTGCTCGTTTTACTGCCTGGCAACCAGACTGGGGCTAAGCTTGCTAAAATATGAGTGGTTTTTTGGCTGGAGTACCAGAGAGCCCGCAGCCCTACAGAGAGAGAAAAATTGAACACACCAGGCTGTGGCTCCAGAAAGGGGAAGAATTAGGCTTCACACCGAGCAGGCTGAACCATGGCATTCTTTAGATAATGCTGAACAAACCCCTGAACAAAGGCAGCCAACTTAGCTGCATGTTCGTAAAATGTACTCTCAGCAGATTCGAGCGTATTGAAGGGCCGTTTGCTCTGCGGCCAGGGTCCCCAGCCTAAGCTTCCCGTTTTTCCATGCTGCTCTCCTTGTCTGAATTCCTACAGATTCTGCCAATCAGAATTCCTCACCTCAGGCTCAGGGAGGCTTAGCAACCAAGGTAAATGGTGGTGCTTTTAAATTTGATCCTCACCCTTAAAAACAACTGCCCCCCACTCCAATTCACTCACCTCCTGAGCCACACTCTGAAGCCAGCCCTTTCCAGTGAGTTGAGGGTTGACTTAGAGATGAAGAATCTGCTGCTGCTCAGAGACTTAACCTCTATGTTTTGTATTAGGTGATGCTGTATTAGGTGGGCTGTTTAGTACCATGACACTGATAGTTCAACAGGCTACAATCAAGTGGGCTTTACTGCTATCTCTGCCATTCTTAAGCCGTGACTATCATTAGCATAATTAGTATTCCTATACCAGCTCCATAACCTGGAAGTAGACTTTTATGGCTCAGTCTGATTTCCTATTGCAGAACTTTTAGGGCTAGGTAGAGATGATGTAGGGAATATGACCAGTCCAACACAAACATGCTATATGCATCTTCCCACCCTTCCTTTACTCCCTGTGGTTGATACCTTTCCCCAAGTCTGCAGCATCTGTGTACCTGTTAGACTCTTTGTATCAGTTATTGGGGGGGGGGGTACCTAACTTCATCTGCAACCTAATGAGATGATCGCTTTTCCCTCAGAAACCAGCATCAGTCCATAGCAAAGTACAGAGCACTAGCTCAGTGGCCTAGCATCCCACCCCTCCCTAATTCTAAAACTCCAAGGAGAATCTCCATTAGGGGCCATCTTAGTCATGAAACAAAAACCAAACAAACACAAAAACAACTCCTACCTCTGACTGAACTCCCATTCTTAAGCGGGTAGAAAAGGAATGAAACACATCACTAGTGCCTCTGAGAAGCCATGGAAATGCATCCTAACAAGGCTTCTGGAAAATCCTGAAGACACTCTAGATCCCAAGGACTCCTGCATGTGGCTGTGCTGGATTGTTGTCAACTGAAAAAGGCCCAGTCAACTACAAAGCACAGCCCAGGGTTGCCAGTAAGATCAACAGCTGAAGTCTGCCTGGATTTCTAATCTAAATGGTCCACAACTCAAGGCTGGAAGATTTAAGTGGTGGCCACTGCAAACACAGGGACTAGGAATCAGGTCAAACACAGCTTGACCATAGTTTCCAGTTCTGTCCCCAGGAGACAGAAAAGATCCCAGGGTCATAGGGAGTGAAAGCCAGGGGGGCTGGCATTAAAGAAAGGGTTTCAGGCCGGCCACCGGCTTCGAGAGGAAATCGGGCTGCACATGTATTACTGCAATTGTATATGGGAAATCGATGTGAGCGTTTGTGGGTAAACACAGGCTGTTTGCTGTGAACCACCTACCCAGCCACATGTGCCCATTTAACCTGGGCAGGAGTTATGGCTGCACATGCACAAGTGTATGCAGGTATGTATGCATTTGTGTTTGCATGCATGCATCTCTGTTGGCCAAGCAAAAATCAATGTCGAGTGTGCCCTATCACTCACCATCAGTGGGGGTCTTGAAGTGAAGCTGGAGCTCATCACTTGGCTAGACTGGCTGGTCATTGAGCTCTAGGTATCCACTTGTCTCCTGTCACCACACGTTCAGTGCTGGGGTCCCAGATGTGCCACAGGCAGCAAACACCTTACTCAGTAAGCCAAGTCCCCAACCCTCAGTGATCTGTTTTACACTTAAATTTGTGTATTGTGTTGGGGAGAGAGGGTGGTGTTGGGGGGGGGAGGTTACAGGAGTAAGACAGAGTCAGTTCTCTCCCCCTATCATGAGGGTTGTGGGAATCAGGTCCTCAGGATGGACAGCCACCTCATGGCTTCCACCAATCCCACAATGACTTACTTTTTCTTAAAGACAAATCAGATATCTCTCTTCTGAGAAAATCCTTCTAGTGGTTTCTCAGTGCCTTTAAAATAAAAGCCAAGATTTTCTACCAGCAGTTTATGCCGATCATCTGAGCCCTGGGTGGCTGAGGCAGGAGGATCGTTGAGTTCCGAGACAGCCTGTACTGCATACTGAGAACGTTGGGAGGTAGGGAAAGAGAGGAAGGAGAGAGAAACAGGAAGAGGAAGGAAAGCCAAACCCCTACCTCACCGCTCTGGTTTACAAAAGAAGAAAACAAACCAAACAAACCTCCAGCTGGGTTGTTCTTACCGCCTACTCTTGACACCTCTCTGCTTTCCGCCTTCAACCCCTGCACATTGATTTATTTAAGTGTTTCAGATATGGCAAGTTTGTTTCCAAGGGCCTTTTCCATCCCGCCTCAGACATCCCTTTTCTATCTCCATCCCTTCCCTCGCCCTTCCCCTGGAAGGCCTCTGGTATTTGGCTCTTATCTTTCCCTTATCTAGGGACCTCTGGTCCCTCAACCTTAACAGCCATCCGGCTCCTTTTTCTCACATCCTGCCCAACACTGTTGCTCTCCTAAGCAAGCTTGTTTCCATGTAACTCCCGGAGTAAAGAGAAGGGAGCTAGCACCTGACAGACTTGTAGAATGCTTTTCAAATGCTTATAGTCACCAATAAAATGTTTTCTTTGCATGGAGAAATTAGCCTCAGCATCCCCGTGTCTGCAGTACACTGTGCACCACAAGCTAACAGACACTGCTATATCTAATGCATCTTTGCAGCCAGGAGACAGAAAAAAAAAAAAGAAACTGCTGAATAATTATTGCCTCAAAATTTGCAGGATAAAATTTACAAAGCCACCCCTCCCACCTCAACCTTCACGGTTACAATGGCTACAGAAGGTCCAAACAGAGATCGTGCTACCATTAAAAGACCTAAGTTAAAATGTGGGGTTCAGCCAGATAATATCACAAGATGCCAAATAGGCATCTGAGCTTTGTTCTTAGTCTCATCTGTTAGATAAAGAGAGTACCAGCCCTGCCAAGTGGACAGGGTTGAAGGAGAAACAAACAAGTGTAAAGCACCTTGCACACTTGCACTTTGCCCAATATGGAGTAAGCTGTGAGTGTGACTAATGTATTCTTGAAATAATTGGACTTTCTCAATGGCTGCAAAATACCCACCCGATAGTCCATTTCACTTGACATGGTCTGATTACCTTGGCTTGGCACGTGTGATCCGGATGGAACCAGGAGATGAAGCAAGCTGCTCAAGATGAATTTTGAAGAATGCATTCTAACAAAAAACAGTAAAGGCTCATTTGGGGGAGTCAGAGCTAATATTAAGAGTGAGCGAGCAGACAGGCTGCAGAGGTCAGAGTTAATTACAGCCAGCAGCCATTTACATAGTGCCTACCCAGACCTGCTCCGCTGGGAACAGCGGTATTGTAAGTCCAAGCTGGCTGATATTAGCGAGGAGTGATTAGAACGTGCCCACAGGGGCTTTTAAACTGTCCTCCTCTAGTTAAAGCTTTGGTTTTCAGCAAGATTTATGGGCACGTCTGCTACACTCAAGCGGAGATTCCAACATGGAAGTCCTTCCATTTGCAAACCCTGGCCACCTAGCACCCTCCTGAGCTTCCCTCTCAGAAGACAGCCTCCATACGGGTGTTCTTCCCATATGAGAGAAGGCAGGAGGTTTTCAGATCTCTGTCCAGTTTGTAAAAGGACCAGAGCCAAGAGCCACAGCCAGTGGGAAACTGCACGGCTACTGCTTTTAGAAGGGCCAGGGTGCCTCCGTCTCTGCACCTGAGAAGCAGGCTTACCCCATCAGGGTCTGGTGATAATGGAGGAATAGCATTTGTCACTTAGTCAGACATCCTCTATGCTGTTCCTAAGAAGAGACTGAAAATTTAAACATGATTTAAATATTAATTTGTAACTCCATTAAGGAACCCCAGCCTAGATGCAAAGATCCAGTGAGGAGAAGAAAATTCTTACAATGATTCAGTTACAGACCATCATACACCAAAAGGAAATCCCCAAGAAGTCTAGACCAGACCTACCTGCCTGTGCTGGGTGAGTCTGCCTTGGATTACACTGTGAGCCTCAACACATTCAGTTTTAAACACTATGATCCCATCATTCGCCTTTCCCTGTCCCTTGACACCCATAAAATCAAGGATTATTCTACAAAGAAAACAAGAGTATCTCAGAGGTGCTGCCGACTTTGTCTGTGACTCAGGGTACCCAGAGGTAGAGCCCAAGAGAAGGCTTCCACACCAAGGTTACCTCACACATATGGCTTCCTTGGGAAGGGTTATTATAGAGCCCAGGAGGACCAGCTATCTGCCACCTCCACTAGGTCCAAAAGAAAAGAATGGACTCGGCCAATCTGCTGAGGCTTAGGCTGGATAGACAAGGAATCACTCCAGGCAGGACGGGTGATTGTACAGCAACGGCTTACTAAGAGAAATATATAAACTTCTTTCCCAAATGACTTTTACCTGTCTGACAGATACTTGCTTGTTAAGGTAGCTCTGGTCATTGGACATACAAAGTGGACAGGAAGGTCAGGGGCCACAAAACACACTGTCTTTGCTAACCTCATGATATATTTCCTAGATCAGAGTGTTGACAGCTTATGAGGAAGACTGCCTCCCATTTCCTTGACCAAAGAAATAAAGTGCGAAGATACCTAAGCTCAGAGGCTGAGATGCATGGGAGAGCAAGACTCCTGAGCAGTCACTACACAGGCAGAAGGAAAAGAGGCGAAAAGTTCATGCCCAGAGCCCAGGAGCAGGCTGGTTTCTACAGCTACTGCTTCCACAGCCTCTGTGTGGACACACTAGGTGAGCCCCTGAGCTGTGTGGACACACTAGGTGAGCCCCTGAGCTGTGTGGACACACTAGGTGAGCCCCTGAGCTGTGTGGACATACTAGGTGAGCCCCTGAGCTGTGTGGACACACTAGGTGAGCCCCTGAGCTTTCTTTTCCTTATTCTAAAACAGACTCAAGAACCCACTTTGGAAGCTTCTCATAGCAGATGAGCTCACGTGCATTAAAAGTACCAGTAGCGGAAACGACGACACGTATCAGTTCCCTTATGTACCTGCTAGCCCTGGGTCTCCGTAGGAGGTGCCCAATGGACTGCAGAACTAGCACCTGGAAGACAGGACCAGGGACAAGTCAGGATGGGTCTAATATACTAGTTCCTTTTCCTGGCTTCATATGGTCCATCTGCTAGCTTAAGATGCCCCAGCTCTGCATGCCTGGCCAATGAAAGGACAGATTTCACAGGGGACTTCCTGGCAAGTTATTTTCGTTCCTTGTATTCCCATTTGTGGCAAGGCTACCCAACAGAGAAGGGGGTACCCCCATCACGACCATACCCTAAGTATGATGATTCTACTTTTTCTTACTTGATCCATGTGTGTCACATGGGGTGTCTTTGTCAGGGTTTCTATTCCTGCACAAACATCATGACCAAGGGCTGGAAAGGGTTTATTCTTGAGTTTACACTTCCACATTGCTGTTCATCATGAAAGAAAGTCAGGACTGGAACTCAAGCAGGTCAGGAAGCAGGAGCTGATGCAGAGGCCATGGAGGGATGTTCCTTACTGGCTTGCTTCCCCTGGCTTGCTCAGCTGGCTTTCTTACAGAACCCAAGACTACCAGCCCACAGATGGTACCACCCACAAGGGGCCCTCCCCCTTGATCACTAATTGAGAAAATGCCTTACTGCTGGATCTCAAGGAGGAATTTTCTCAACTGAAACGCCTTTCTCTGTGATAACTCCAGCTTGTACATGGGATTATACATGAGAGAGGAAACTGAGGTTCCTTTAGACAAATTACCTGAGCACCCAGTTCCAAACCAAGGCTGTTCAGCTTTGAAGAGAAGACCCTTCATAATCCTTAAACACCCCACGGGGTAACCTGGGCAGGACTTTGCCTGGGCAGTAAGTGAGAGTGAAGAGGATGTCGATGAATCTTAAGTACCATGGGGTTCAAAGTGAGCCTAACTTAAATCTCTTTGTTCTCACCCACCACTTGTCTAAATTCAAACCTGGGGGGAGGGGAAGTACAATGGGAAATAATACTGAAATATGTTGAGAAAGAATGCTCAGAGCAGTCTGCACACATTTGTCTTGATAATAGGAAACCTAGGAGCCCTGTAAGACACCCCTCTCTGATCATCCTCCCTGGAACTTGCCAGCCAAGCCGTCTCCAGCAGGGAGAGCTTCCTTCCATTCTTCAAACCTTAAAGGTGGGTTCTAGGGACAGGATATTGTCAGTGACTGGAGAAATTCTCTCCAAGATTGACAGCCGGTTCCTTTACTCCAAGGAACTCAGAGAATTTCACACTACCATTCTACGTGTGAGATTTGGAGTGCAGGTCTCCTCCAAGGAGAAGGCTGAGAGTCAGAAAGTCATTTGCCAAAAGAAGAAGACATTGACATGTCTTGGTTGGATCTGTGCCCCGAAGATGCAGCACAACTGTAAATGCTTTTGTCTTCTGTGCTGTGCTGCACTGGCATGGTCCAGCTGCTCACCTGGGAAAGACAAGAGTGTGGGCCCAGCAATACTGCCTGCAAGTGCACACGCACCAGAGCCATTTCTGGGTGTCACCTCAGGTGAAAAACTCAACAATCTCTAAATAATCAGTCAGGGGGAGATCACCCATATTCTCAGAGCACTTTGGCTTCATCTGAAAAGAAACTAACATCATCAACAACAACAAAATTGGCTGCTATTCTTTTCTAAAGATTCCTTTATTTAAAAAAAAAAAAAAAAAAAGATTAATAGACAAGTTCCCAGGAATGTCACTATTGTGTGAGTGGGGGTACCCTCGTCCAGAGACTGAGCCTTCCAGCCAGGGTCCCTTGTTCAGTTGGAGAGCCGAGGAGCCAGATTGAGTTATTCATTAACTTCCTGTATGAAAACCGAATAATAAAACTGAAGTGTGTTAAACGAATCCAGATGAAGGGGTTTAAATCACCTCCGAGTCACCAGGCTTAAAACCGTTGTCATTTCCCCTGGAACAAACAAGCTTCTCCCTTGCTATAGCACCACCTTATTAAATAGAGATAACAATATTTATGTCCATCCTGGGGGTCATGGGGATGAAAAACTGACATGTGTTGGGGACGTGAGGGGAGCCCTCCAAGTCTACTCACAGCCCTGTGATTCCAAAACCTATACAGATGGGGGCTGGGGGGAGCTGCATCTGAGGTTGAGGAAGTCTGGCAAGAGCCAGACATGCTGCTGTGACTGGCTGTGGGAGTCAAACCCAATGCTCCTTAGTAACAACCACTTAGCTCCTATTTCTCCCCAGGGGTTTACGTGTGAGCGAACAGCAGGCAGCTGTCTCCTCTGAGGAGGCTGCCACTGGGAACTACAGTACAACATGAAGCCGCCAAGTTAGAGCTAGGAAACTCCTCCTGGGTCGATTCTATGAGCAGCCAAGATGTGGTTAAAGACACCAATTCTGCTGGGATCCTGTGTCTCATAGGTTACAACTGAAGACTGTGTTTTTCTTTATTACAACAGAAAATGTGTATTCCCCTGAGACTGGCCAAACATCTGTGTGAGGTACACCTTGGGGGGGGGGGGCATGCTCACCACTCAGGTAAGTAGCACCTCAGACCCAGCTCTCTCCATAAACCTCCAGATATTTAAAATTCACAGCACCTTATTGCTATTCTTGTGAGTCAGCCTGCTATAGACTTTCAGAAGCAGACCTGAGCTTGAGGCAAACAGTTTCAGGACTCTAATTAAAATAGAGGAAGTGATCTCCTACACAAATTTCCTTTCCAATCAGCGCCATAAAAATCACTAGGTGATATCCAATTGACACTGGGAGTCACTCTGGCTGGCAGCTGTGTATTGCAGACAGAGCAAACAGTCCTCGGCCCTGGGGCATTTATGGGGTGTCTTATAAAACACCCACAGCAGAGACTTGAGGTTCTTTGACCTGTGGCTTCATCTAATCGTTTGTAGTCACATTTATGAAATTACAGTTGTGTGTCCATATAGAGTTGAGAGAGGGAAAGTGCAGTTGGCCCAAGCTACTGATAAATCTACTTAGCTGCTTTACACTGATTGCTGGTGAGGAATGAAGACTGGTGACTACGAAGGGGGGCAGGTCATTTGATTAGGCACTTGCCCTAGGACGTGAGTTCAACCTCCAGACACCATATTTTACAAATGAAGGCCTGGTGATGCGCTTAGAATCCCAGCAATGGTAAAGCCTAGACAGGTGAAGCTTAGAGGCCCGATGGCCAGCTGATGAGTCCCAGGTCAGTGAGAGACCCTGCCTCTGGGGAGAGAGAGAGACAGAGACAGAGATAGAGAGACAGAGGGACAGAATGACAGAGAGAGAGAGAGAGAGAGAGAGAGAGAATAAGAGCCAGTTGTCTGTTACATAAGCAAAGTGGCCCTACCAAGTTAGTCCTCACCTAAGAAGGGTCCTTCTTCTTGAAGGTCTGATGTCAGACATCAGCACTCTAGCATGCTTAGGGCTATTTGTCACTCAAGCCTAACCCAAAGACAGAGATGCTAATGATAAGAGCCTGCTTATGATCTGTGCTTCTATAAGGCATCCTAGAAGGGGTAAAAACAGGTCTGACACACAGCCAATAGCTACAAGAACTAGACAGTCAGAATAAAGAAGCATACAGGAAGTACCTTTGAAGCTTTGAGGCATCATTGCATGATTTTTCCACTTTGCTTTATCACTGTATTCTATCTGATGTTATGAACACCACTGCCTCAAAGCAACAGCATATGCTATGCTTGCCACTGGCTTGGGTATGAAGAGCTTCATCCAAAGCTCCAGACCATCATTCCACTTGGTTCCTATTGCCCTCTGAATTAGGCCCTTCCCCTCTCTGCACCTCAGCTCCTTCACATAGAGAATGACGAAAGTGAACTGGAAAATCTAAGCATTTATGACCAAATGGATTTTCCTAACATAAGGTCAGGCAGTGGTGATGGTTCAGGAGCCATACTGAAAGCCACGGCTCTGAGAAGTGTAACCAGAATTCAAGACAGTGGTGATGCCTAAGGCCAAACGATTGTGAATCCCCATTTTATAGAGGAGAAACTGAGGCAAAAGGAATTCCCAAACAACCTTCTCATGATCTTCTAGCTAGTAAGTAGTAGAGCTGAGCTTTGGACCTGTGATCTGAATCAAAGGTTCTCCATCAATCATGGTCTATGCTGAGCAGAGATACTTGGGAAACAATTATCTCCTTGGGCTTTGAATGGCAGGCAACACAAAACAACTATAAAAAGTAGAATCAAGTATCCTACAAGATGCTAAGTGCTTTGTTTTCTTTTTAATAAGTGGGTCAGAATGAGTGTGACTACTGGCTACACTAGTTTGGGGTTAGCTCTCTGGGTTCATGGCTACTGTGCCTTGGAGACACACGTTTTTATTAAAGTCCCGAGAACCACACAGACAAGAGCTAGAAACTCTGGAAAGTGAAAGAGTACTAGAAGTCAATGCTCTATGAAGCAGTGCAGAAAGGGCAAGAAAATAGGTGAGAGGCAGAGAAGGCAGTGCTGGGGCAGATGCTTGTCACATGGCACATAAGCCATGGACACCTTCGTCACATGGACAATAAGCGTGCTAAGGCTTCAACCTCAACCTGCCCACCTGCCTGCCAGCTGTAAGACTGGAAAGGTTTGCACTTGATGGTGCCTGACAGTACCAATCACCCCCTTTCTTTCCTTTAGGTAGTTACCACTCATTTGCTCATTCTGTGAAGATGTGAGCAAAGCAGCAGGGTCCAGACAGGAACAAGTTCCAGGAAACTAGGACAGACAGACAAATACAACCCAAGGGCAAAGATGATTCTTTGCCCAAATTGGGTGTCTTGGGAATAATCTAGTTAGCACGTTCACTTTTAACATCAAAAGCTTTCACTGGGCCAGAGATAGCTATGCACACCTACAACCCAGCACTTGGGAGATTGAAGCAAGAGAGTAAGAATCTCAAGGTCACCAACTATTTGCATATAGTAACTTTATGGTCATTCTGGGATACAAGGTACTGTATCTCAAAAAACAAACAAAACAAAACAAAAACACAAGGAGACTTGGGAGAAAGCTTAGTAGGTAAAGGGCTTGCTGTGTAATCCTGGGGGCTGGAAATCAGATCCCCGGAAGCCAAATAAATGCCAGGTGGGTGTGGTGGTCCACCTGTAACTCTACCACTAGGAAGGCTGAGACAGGGGAATCGCCACAGCAAACTGGCTAATTAGACTAGTTGTATCATTGAGCTCTGGGTTCAACTGAAGGACAAAACTTCAAAGAATAAGGTTGAAAATGATTAATGAAGGCTCCCAACATCAACATTTGGCTGCAGCTTGCACTCACATATATGCATACATGTATACCTCCATGTACATAGATACATACTGTCATATACACATACTAAGAAAAAAGAGAACAAGTACTCAGCTGCTTTGTGTGGTTGCCATAGCTCCACATAGACCCAATAACTGCTACTTTTAGCCTCTCTTTGCAGTCTTGGTAGTGAATGCCCAGGATGCTAAAATAAGTGACGGGGTAATGCTACACAAAACAATTACAGCACCCACTCTAAGTCTCAGGGAACACTGAAGAAGAAGATGTGGAAAGAGTGTAAAAGCTGGAAAACAGGAAAGGCTGCGAGCCTCTCTACACACAGCACAACCAATGCACTCTTGAACTCACAGCCACTGGGGGTTCCTGTACTAGCTGGCCCAGTCAATAATAATCCACAGGTTAGGGGAAAGGTTCATGGGTTCTACCCTCTACTGCTGAACTACTGGATACCAAGAGACTCTGGTAAGGAGGTGGACATTGTTGCCAGTGGTGCCCACTGAGGATCCCACCAAGGTCCAATTAGCTAGGGAGATGGCTCAGTCAGTAAAGGGTAAAGCTAAGAATGTGGACTCTGACCTCTGGCCCCCATGTAAAAGCTGGGCATGAGGGCTTGCATCTGTAACCCTATACTGAGAATAGGAGGGACAGGAGGATCCCAGGAGCTTGCTGGCCAGACAGTTGATCAATCAGTGAGTTCTAGCCTCAGGGACAGATGCTGTATCAAAAAATAAAGTCATTCAAGAAGATGCCCAATGCTGACCTCTGCCTGCCAGCATAGTGCACCTCAGTGCATACTCACCAACATTCATGTATGCATATATACAAGCATGTGCTCTCACAGACTACAAATATATGCATACATGCATACAAAAATATCAACAAACAAAAAACCTTACTGAGCTAATATAATATAGAAGGTGACTTCAAAGGAAACAAAAGACAAAATTATCCAATTAACTAAGGATTCTGATTTTGCCCATTTTTATTTCAGTCTTCTGAATGATGGATGATATAGATGGTGCAGAAAAAATCAACATCATTCCTTCTCAGGAGAGCAGAGCTCTTGTGACCTCACACTCTCACAACACAATCACAAGGGAGTCAGAAAGTCAACAAGCAACATGCCAGCCATAGCATTCAGTACTCTGGGCAAGCATGGACTTCCCACTGGTTCTCAGTGAACACATGGGAATCCAAGTTGAACTATAACATATAACATTTGGTCCTCAGAATAGCCTTGGAATCGAGCCGTATTGCTGACCCTGTAAATAAGTCATATTGTAGCTCCTACCTTGTTTTGCATGCTGCAGGATAGGAGAGGCAAGGTGAGTAGATACTAAAAACCTTTCACAGTGGTAAAACCCATAGACCTCAGTATCACAACTACAGGTCAAGCACAGGGAAGACCATAGGATGCTATCAGGTTGGTTCCCTGTCTTCATCAGTTTGAGATGCTATAATAAAATACTGGATGCTAGTGACTTATAATGGAAAGATAATTATCCCTCCAAATGCTGAAGGCTGCAAAGTCCATAATTAAGTTAGATGTGAAGTCTGTTATCAGGTCCTCTTTCTCCTACATGGACAGTACCCTCCTTCTGGGTCTGCACAGAGGAGAAGGAATGATGGGATTTCCTTGAGTCTCTTTTAGAAGACTTCCATTCATCCTCAGAAGAACAGAGCTCTCGTGACCTCACAAACTCCCAACACAATCACAGTGGAGTTTAGAATGCCAACAGTAACATGTCAGCCATACATTCAGTTCTCTGGGCAAGCTAGGGCTTGCTCACTGGTTCTCAGTGAACACATGGGCATTATCATTATGAGATCCCCATTCCTCAAATAAAGAAACTGAGGCACAGTGTACACAGTTGATGCAAAGTAGCACAGGCAGTGAGGAAAGACAACAGTGGAAGCACAACTGAATGAGGGAAGTGGCCTCAGGCATGAATGCATGTTTCTAGTACCAAACATGCTCTAAAGTTGAACCACAGAATCCTTTACAGCATCTTCCCGAATCTGACTCACAAAGTAGCACTTACTCCACCATGCTGAGGTGGGAAGGGTTATAAGCAAAGAGACGTTACAGCCAGAAATAGCTTTATGATATATTTCAAAAGAGGAAATACCCAGGGTTGATCATGGTTGAACAAAGCTGGCCACAGGATAGGGAATCAAGTCACCTTTGCTACTACTGCTAGTAATAAAAATACTCCAATCTTTGCTACTACTGCTAGTAATAAAAACACTCCAGGGCCCTGAGAACACTACCTGGAAATAGCATCACCCCCCAAATATGTACAGATCATTTAAACCCCAACATTTCTTTTCTGTGAATTCAAACTTAGCAAATGTTTTATCTATGCTGGCCAGTCAACCATTAAGCCTTTGTATGTCTGATAGAAGCTATGGTCTGTCTCTTCATAGAAGTCTGAGGCACATGAACATTTATGGATAATTATACAGGATGGAGGATCTAAAACTCATCCATGAGCTTCAGTTATGAATCCCCAAAGAATGAAAGAACATTGATGTCCAATCACCAGCCAAAGTAATATATCAATTTTAATTAATATTATGAAGTCATTTAAATTGATGTTGGAAACCATGAAAGAACTTTCAGTGACATGGGAAAGTGTTCTTGATTGATTGTAAAATATAGAAGAGGACTATAAAATATGAGGCACAATACAATTCCCATAAAAATATATGGCCAGCTCATAAAAGGAAAGAAAACATGAGAGAGTAGGTACCAGAACGGCCACACTAATTATTTCTGGATAGAAAGATGGCAGATTCATTTTTTATGTCTTTTTCTTATGTTGCAAATTTGTTATGATAAATGAGTAGTCCTTTAATAATCAGATATAAGTATTTTTAAAGAGAAATAACCTAATTACAGTGCCTTGTCAAGTTTAACATTTCATTTTTCTTCCCAGATCCCAAGCCTTCCCAAAGAGAAGGTTATCTGCATCAAGACCACCAAACCAAAAAGTATACACTCAACACAGGCTGATAAATTCACCATACTTATATATAATAAAAGAGTTACTTACACAGCACGAGATAATGCAAAAGAGCTCTTACCAGAGTTCAAAGGGACACGTGTCCCCCCTGAGAATTTCCTAAAAATGTCAGATCTCTGCCAGAGCCCATCAGAAAACCACTTCCCTAGTGGCAACCAAGAGAGCAGGGATCAACAGAAAGTTCATGGGGCTATTAAAAGCCAATAGAACAGATGGGTCTGGAATCTGTGAGACAAATCTGGGGCACCATGTTGAACAGTGGGGAAGATGTTCAATGTTTATTCTTCCTTTATTCTTAATGCTTCTTCGCCCTCAAGAGGTTTGGTTGGAACAGTTGTCACATTTAGGAAATCAGTAGACTGTCAACTTTATCGGAATCGTAATGAATGGAACTTAGATAAATTCTCCATCTTCCTCTTCCTCCACTTACCGAATGTCCACCTTTACATACTGTTCTCTTTGAAAGAGACATTGAAACAGTGAATATGAAATGTATGGGAGATGCTTCTCAAGATGCAAGGTTCAGCTAGAGCAAAAGAAGAGGTCTAGCCTGGGTTTCCATGGCGGGGGGAAAAAATTAATCCAATGAGGGGATGCAGGACAGGCACGATCCTGGCCTGAAGAAGTCGCAGAGATGGCAGGGGAGGAATCTGGGAGGTACCTCTCGGGGCATACTTGAGTTTGCCATCCTAAAGAAGTACCAGCATTATTGGCAAAGACTCCAATGTGCCTAACAGAAGTAGGTATTTAGAACTAATAGGCTTATTTCCTCTGAGCCACTTGGAAAAACAAACAAACAAACAAAAGCCCAGCATAGTACTGGAGCATAATACATAGGTCCCAAATGAGAAAAGAATGTGTAAAACTGTGTTTCTACCTCTGCTCACTCTGACCTTTCCCACTTCTGCCTAAGTGTCCCCTTAAGGGCTAGAAATCTCTATTTCAAAGACTAAAGTCAAGGCTTTCAAGCTGCTAAGGTAATGTTGTAAAACTTAGGTGCTCTGGCCACATCCCTAGAGATTCTGATGTACTTGGTCTGGGTAGAACCTGGGCATCAATAAAGCTTCCCAAAGAGGAAAGGCATCCTTCATCTCTGCAGGAAGCTATGAAGCTGTAAGCAGCTTTATTAGTCTAGACTCTCACTGAGGGGAAGAACTTAGATAAAGTATCTGTATGTCCCCACTTTGCACTTACAGAGCAGAATACTAAATGCTCAATATCAAGACAGCAGTAGAAGTCTTACAGGTTCATAGACACACTACTCTGGATGGTAATAGTAGAGAGTAGAATGGGCTGGATAGAGGGTGGGCAACACCAAAACCAAAAAGGAGTTCCCTAGAGGCTTCCTGGCCCATAAGGCTCTTACTCTGATCTCCCGGGATATACCTTAAATGAGCCTTTCTGAGATCCATCCCAACCAATCACCACAGAATCCCATTGAGCCAGGAGGAAGCCTCACTCTGCTCTGCTCCTCCCAAACCATGCCATCAAAATAAAAGCTGGATAGCTGAGGTTAATTTGGCTTCCCTGTCTGGAAAAAAAAAAAAAAAAAAGGCATATCCAAACCCAGCCTACCGAACCAAGCAAGATAATGCTCACCCAACATCTGTCCCATTCCAAGATTGTTCTGGTTTCCTAAGCCAGGAAAGCAGATTCATGGAACAGAGCAAATACAAAGTACTCCCTGAAGCAGAGCTTGGTACCAGACAAAAGTAGAGCTCGAAATGTTTCCTAGAAGGCTATTCTTAGATCCTGGTACCCAATCCAGCATCTTCCCAGCCATTTGAGAACGGAGTATCTGTATCCCACACATCTGTGCCTCCAGACAAGTGTGCTTTTATTTATAACAAGACTGGCTGGGAGAGATGTGAGCTGAGCCTCTGCCAATAGGGACCTCTGTCACCTGAAGGCTGAACCAACTCTGAGGGCCCAAAGGCAAATCTCAGCTGAGAGGTTTGTGGACCAGTCAAAGAAGAGGCACACCCTGACACTAAGGGAGATGCTGTGGATCAAAGGGAGGAGCTCGCCCATCCTCCACGAAGAGCAGGATATCCACAGAGCAGCAGGCCAGGATTCTGACACTCATCCAGGAGAAAGGGATGCAAGCATGCATGATTGATAGGACTCAAGGACTGGTATTAACACTGTGTGTGCCACATTGGAATGTGGGTGCTGGCCCATGAAAAAAAACTGCCAGAACATCTCAGATCCTTCTAGAAGAATCAAGGCAGCATTTTCTGCTATGAAATTCATGAAAGGTCTAGATTACTCTGACCCCTGGGCCCACAGAAAGGGCTGCTTTGGGGAACAATGAAAATAATCAACCATTATTTATTTAGTAAATTGTCCTAATAAAATCAGGAGACTAATAACAACAATCAAAGGGGAGACTGCAGAATCAAGGAAGGCCACTGCATTAAAGTCCTTGGAACCAACATTATGATTCCAGCTATATGACCTGAGCCTGTATATGAGAGGAGAAAAATATATTGAACATCTACTAGATACTGGGCTCCTTACAGGGTTAATTACTGTAATGATGCTGATGAGTGCTTTTACTTTTTCCTCGTTTGTATGGTAAAAAAAGGTTGAATGCAAAGAGGTGAGATAATTTGTCCAAAAGTAGGATGCTCAGACTCATGAAAACAAAGCCACAATCCTTCTAGGTTATGCCAACACCAAGAACCCCACCCCTCCTCCTGCTTCAGTATCTGTCTGCTCATGAGAGTATAGTGGTGGACATGTATACATCTGTATAAATTTGAGCTACGGCTTCCCTCTGGGTGTGTAAGATCAAAACAAAGCAGAGAATCCACTGGTTAATGGATCTGAAGTCTCATCAAGCAGCTTGGGGAAGCATGTGCCAGAGAGTGCAAAGCCCACTGTACTCTGCTCTAGCTGCCAGTCCCAGAGATCTGGAGCTAGACACAGGGGGAACACAGGTTTCTGATTTTCAGCCAAGAAGTTGGACACCAGGCCATGCTCTCTATCACAGAAAGCCCTTAATGCCACAGGTCGGAAGGTACTCTCTGCCTGGAAGATATCATTATTGAATAAAAGGGGAGGGAAAGCAGAAAAAAGGGCATCAAAGCCTAAACAAATAACATCAGCATGAAATCTTTAATGAATGGCTCATCCACGGCTGCCTACTAAAATCCAGAAGGTTTAGCAAAAGATGCTTTAAACCCAGTTTATACTGCAAATCAGCCATGAAGAAAAGTCAACACCACATTAATCCCCATTTAATAATTCAGTTTCAGGACGGTAAAACATTTCTTTCCTGGAGCACTTACACGTAGAGCTGATAACATGGCAACCAAGAAACACTCAGAGAAAGGATTATTTTACCAACTTTACTAGTCGCTATGTGGAGGATGTGGCAGTTGACTCTTCCTGACCTCTGACTTCATCTACTGAATCCCTTCCTCTTCCCTCTGACCTCCTTTCCTGCTCCCTGGGCAGAATTCTAAGTTGACTCAGCACTACTGTCAGGTCACCAGTTCATACATAGGTCAGCTTATTGAAGACACTTCATTGGAAGAAGTGCCAAAGGGTCAGGAGCCTTCTCCATCACACCTTATAGATAGAACCACACAGCACTGATACGGTTTGTCCCAGGTCAGGGCCCTTACTATACAGTGCCTGGCATCCATACAGCCCCTGGGGATGACATCCTGAGTTCCCACCAAATCATTTTGAGCTGAGAATTGCTAGATCCTGCCAACAACTAAAATGTGCTCATAATCTCCAGGCTGATGTGTGGTCTGTCCTCTGAACTCTCCTCTGGACCTTCTGCAAAGGGCTTTCTCATCTCTAATGTTCACCTTAGACACTTTCAAACTCATTCTTCCTCTCTATCCAAGCCATGAGCTGACCCAGGTTAGGTGCTCTCTCCTCCTTTCTTCAAGGTCACCCTTGTCTCGTAAGTGCATAGAAAAGTGCAATGTGAACGTGAGTCTTACCAGCTCTCCCCCGAGGAACAGCACTTGATGGGGAAAGCACAGAAGAAGACCCAAGGGTCGAGTTCATAACCAAGTGCAAAGCAACCTCAGCCCCTCCCTGAGGCTCTCTGTTCTTCTGTGCCCCGTGACAACTCCTGGGTGTCTTGGCAGTGCTTGCAATGGCACAGAAGAGAAATTAAAAGCAAATTTGCATCACCTTTGCTCAACGCTGGAGCACCCAGGTTTAATTTGCATTTTATTTGCAAAGCACTTGCATATAATATTGTAGAAATACCCAGAACTCTCTCCCCCTCTCCTCATTCCACCTGCTTCTTTTCAGCTAGGATTCCCAGGATGACCGTGGACCCAGGTATGTTACAGAGAGAGTTAATACCCGGCAGAGCTCAAGTGGGAGACTCTAGGTGGTCCTTGAGGATCAAAGCATCTGAGAGGCAGTGTGATGGGTGTGCTCAGTGTCTAACAAAATGGAGCCCAGATACCTGCTTTCCTTTCCATCAGAGCAAAATTTTCCTCAGTGCCCACTGTGCATATACCTATGGTGCTGACTCAACCCCACCAGCTCTCAGGACCGGCTTAACACACTTCCAAACCTGGTGAGAAGCCACCGGAGCAGCCGAATTGTGCCATCTGTGGACACCCCTGGTGCATCTTTTTAATATTCCTTCCCCTCTACGATATGAAGTTTCTCAGCTTTGGTTCCATTTGGGCATCACTCCCACCTGCTAGCCCTCAACCTGGCACATGAGTAGCTAAACAATGAAGTCTCCACCCAACATAGCATTGGTTCATCCCCAAAATAGTTCAAGTTAACACCCTTCGCCAACACACACACACACACACACACACACACACACACACTCTTCTGCCAGCACAATACTGCAACAAACTAGGTTATGGTTTCTCCAAAACCTAGCAGGCATGGCTACCTTGCAGTGTGACACGATATTGCCATGTACAGAGTTCATGCCTGAAGACCATACAATTATCTTTTTTTAAATTAAGAAGCAAATCTCATAAAAGGTTAAGTGAGTTTGTAATTTTTTTTTTAATTAAGGAGCAAATCTCATAAAGTTTTAAGTGACTTCATGTTTGGCTGAATTCATAAGGCTCCTGGGCCCTGTGCATCCAATGGGTCACACATGGGGATCCTCTGAAAGCCTACATAAACTCGGGCTTACAGAAAACTGGAGGGGCTGGAAACTGTTGTTTGTCATCCGCCTATTCTAAGAAGTGCCCGCCTCCCTGTTTACACAGACAAACAGCTTCCAACCTGAGAGAATACGGCCTTTTAAAAAACAGAGTGAGAACACCTCGCTAAATATGTTCCTGCAGTGTTAAAAATGGGAGCTAGGCTCGAACTGAAAGAAGCAAAGCAAGTCAGGACAGAGCAGGAGGAGATGGATGTAGAAGGGATGGCCAGTAAATGAACATATAAATCTCTTTGCTTGGTCTGGTTTTCTTTGTTTTCAACTACCACCGAGCTATTTTCTCCTCGAAAAGCATTTTCTCAGGATTAACCGCCTCTTTCTGAGATGACTTACTTCATCTGATGGACCACTATAGAACCAGGATACTGCAAGGCACCTCTCCACTTCACTCATCACGGGGGAAACTGTGCATATTTCACTACAACACAATTCAGTGACCTTCCTAGGGTCGTGCAAACAAACACTTCATCAGTATGGAAGACACTAATCAGGGTCTCCTGCTTCGCCCTTTCTGTCCCCCACATCCTGTGTGCTGTGAAAGAAGAGAATGTTCTGCAGTGTTATCATGATGCTGACACTCCCACCCGTTAGCCCTGTCCTCCTCACCAATGATCTGCCCTTAACATCGAGGATCCGTTCCCTTGTCCTCAGCTTCCTTTCCTGTCTCCCCCAGTGTCTGTGCCTAATCCCTTTCCACTTTCCCTGTGCTTCTTGATGATTGGTGTCGTGGCAACATCATTGAATTGTTGCTGTCAATGTTACACAGTCACTGGCTGGAGACAAATGTGGACTGATGCTGCGGAATCATTCCTGAACCCCATCCTAGTGAGAAGCAGGAAGAGAGGGTTTCTCTTTCTCCTGTAAGAAGTTGCCTATAAATCATAATAGTTGCTTTTCTCTTGGCTTCCAGGAAACTCTGAATTGGGTTTTATTTGCTCCACTAAAATGACTCTGGTTAGCTGTATTTTAGGAGGATGGGTGCTTCTTGCTCCACATCACACCCCTCATCACTTGGCTAATGTAATTTTATTCTCTTTCCATCGTTTTATTGTATTTTTCTCTTCTTTGAAATGCTATAATATAAATAATCATAATGAACCCTCTCAAGGCTTCTCAAGCCTTGAAAAAGACAAAAAGACAGTGCACAATTTCCACACATCTTGATCCCAAACCAGGAATGTTGAGCTAGGGAGAATGTCCTTTTTGTGCCAAAATTACAATACAAAACAGAGAATTCCAAGATTCTCCCAAATGTGAAGGTGAACAGGGACAGATTCCCAGGTCCTGCCTTTCTTTTTGGCCTCCATGGCTCATGGTGGCATCTGACTTATTCCTAAAATGCTGGGGCTGGGACTGTTCTGTGGCTGGCTGACCTTGTGCCCACTCTGGTTCTTTGGGTTGTTCATGGATCCTTGTCAAATTTTACAAAAGTGTAAGACAGACGAAAAGTGGGAATGCATTCCTCAGCTGGAAGAGTGGCCAAGAAACCACAAACTGCTGGCCCTCCCGGGATCATGCTGGTCACGGACTTGGCTTCAGCAGCCCAATGACTTCTTCCTCTAGACATTGCCTGAGCCTGTAGGCAGCTATTCTTCACTCAGACCATGAGCCCTCTGGGTCCCCAGGAGGTAGAGCATGATGGGAAGTGGGTGGACACTAAAGAGAAACTCAAAGTAACACCAGGAATGAAGCCACTTCACAAATTCTCAGCCCTTTGTGGGATTTTAAGATCCTCTCTGACTATATATATACACATATATAGCCTCGCTCCTAGCTGTGGGATCTAGGATGGATTACAAGGCAGTAGCAACAGAGCATAAAGCTTTCATAATCCTCTTCATGGGATGTTACGACTGATATACGAGTAAACTTATTCCAGCTTGCAGGTTAGTTTCTTACAAAGTGAAATACATCACACTCTCCATCCAAAGTGCAGAGTCCAGGCCTAGAGGGAGGAAAACATCACATGAGAGTACCACTTCATACACGAATTGGATGCTGACTTCTGGAGGAGATGAGAATAGAGTTGGAGAACCTCAGTTTCCTTGTCTATAAAGTGGGAACAATAATAAAGCCAACCTTATGAAATCAGGATGTTCTTGATAGGTGTTGGGCTCGGAGTATTATATAAGTCTTATCTTTTCCCTCCCCAAAATGTCTTAGCCTCCAAGATTATTCTCCAACTTCTGAAAGAACACAACCATAAAAATTAGTTCAATCACCTCTTAATTAATCTTACAAAAACATACGACTTCTGTTTGGGGACCATATCACTTAACATATGTCCCCTCTAATCTTGATCAGCAGTATTGGCTTAGAAATTATTATTAGGTCTATGCCTTACCTCAACCCTTGCAAGTCAGACAATTAACTCAACATGGCCCATGCTCTTACATGAGTAGAGTACAATTCTCTCCTGTCATGCCCCTGTTTCATCTCTTTCAAAGGCTCCTCAATCCAAGATCCTTACACTAGACCTAAGAATCTAGAAGGCCTGACTCGCCTGACCTCTGTTGCCTGGTCACCTGTCTCCATCTCTGTAATCCAGCAACGCCAAACTGGTCCTTTCCTCTTGATGCCTTTACTCATAGTGTCCCAGAAGCCTGGAAGTGTCTTCTCTCCTTGTCTGCCAGTTCTGCTCTGGCACTACATCTTCTGAATGTTGCCCATGTTCTCCAAACCCTACCTGCCACAATTGACTTCATGATGTGTTGATCACCTGTGCATTGCTTGATCACTTCACAGGCCACATCCCATTACACCCATCCCCACTGCCAATCCTTGCCTCTTGAGACCTTCATAGAATGGGTGCTCTGAGAAGAAGTGTATCTGAACCACTTTAGAAGAAAAGCAACTTGACCTAACCCAAAGCCAATAAGAAGAAAGAGGTATCTGTTGGGTAAGAATAACCACCGAGAGCCATAGCAAAAGAAAACTGAAACCAACATGGCCCTTGTACCAGAAATGCACAATGGAGAAAGTCTGCCTCTCCCTGGCCAGCCCCTGCTGGCACCTAGATCCCACCAACCTCAACTAAATTCACTTCACTCGTCAGTCATCCTTCAGCCCTTAGCATCCTTTTCATTAGCTCCTTCCATCTTCAGATTGGACTCAGTGGGCTCTGCAGGTACTTACCTTGAGGTGATACTTTATCATCCAAACACCCACTCCCTCCCACAGGTCTCTGACACAGACTCCTTTCTTCCACTGATACTGCGCTTCCCTGTACAACTTGTTCAGACACCCAAATGTAAGGAAACATTACTATTTGGTTTGGTTTCCGTCATCCTCCGTGCCAATATGTCTAAGAAGCTGCTGATCTAGCAAGTAGAGACTACACATAAATCCATTCAAGGTCTGGAGCCAAAGTTGAGTCCAGGTGACCCTGAAACAGGGTCACCACAGTCAGCCTAGAAAGCCATGAGGAGAAAAACAAATGCTCACTCTCTGTAAGCCCCTAATTTTCCTTGGCAAAGCTAACCAATACACTGTTGTAAAAAGATGAACCAGTTGTCAGCACCATTTTTTTTTTTTTTTTTTTTTTTGCTTTTTTGGTTTATCTGTATCACATAGTGATGAATCCCTCCCAGACACAGTAGTGCAGCTGGATCTCTGAATCTCCCCAAGGGCCCATCTGTGGCTCTCACACCAACATGCATCCGGGGTACAGTGCCTGATGGTGATCTGGTTGTTGTTGTCTGACCTCCCAGCAGCAGCAGCCTTGCCACTCTGGGTCTCACTGGAAGCTGGAAGAGCCACCGGCTTCTTCCTTCTCCTCTCCATGCTCAAGCAGCATGCAGCATGAGGTGGCCAGCAGGAAAGAAGGCTCAGCCATGAGTTGCTGGCAGCTACACCCTGTGTCCTCTTGGACAGAAGACAGATGCTGTGTCTGTGCATATGGATGGTGGTAATGAGAGAGCCCTGTGGCTTCATGCAAGCCAACAGGCAGCACCAGCAAAACAGGCCAAACTCTCCCTCTCGTTCCATAACTGACAGTGGAACAAATGGCACAAAATTTATTCCGCCAACCAGCACAAGAGATATGCTTGCCAGGGGCACCCCTCTAGATGTAGGGAAAAAAATGAGAGGAAAGACAACAGAGAGCAAGAGGCAAAGAGTGAGAACTGAACCCTAATTTTCAGGTGGAAAGCAATCTAGGTGACATCATTGGCCTTCATAACATCTATCAAAACTTCACCAAATCCAGTTCCTAATTAATTAATTAATTAACTAACTAATTAATTAATTTTAAAAGGTTTAAGTCTTGTAAATCTCGGCTATCTAAAGGTGTTGAATAATACCCAACAAAAATTTGGAGAGCCGAGGTAACAAACTGAGAAAGTAGGAGGGAATGGTTGGTTTGAACAAGCCCAAGGCCATGGAAGAACTTAAATGAATTATTGGCTTCTAATGGACCTATACACCAGTGACAATGAGCAAAAGCATCAGGACCCTCACCCCAAGATCACACTATGGGCAAAAGAAATTCTGGGTGGTACATGTATAGCCTTGAGATGTCAACTGATTCACCAATAACCTCCAGACCTCAGTATCTTTGTAACAGATCTATGCCTTCATCTAGGCAGCCACACTGACCTAGGTCAGAGGGTCCAGGCATCTCACACACAGCTCCAGGGAATTCCCATTCATAGAAGCCCTGGCTCCCAGGTGGAAGGACAGAAATGTACTGTGAATTAGCACCAACCTCATTCAAAACTGTATGTTTGAACTGGCCTTGGCATTTAGGTGTCAGTGAAAACAGTTTCTGAAGAGCTAACCTCCAACTGTGAAGACCACTGACCCTGCTTACAAATACTACCCTCTCCTCTCTCAGAGGCTCCACAAAGACTGGCTGGCAGAGGCATTTGGGCAGGTCAAACATCCACAGAAGAGATTATAGAGTTTGCTCATTGAGGTAAGGTACAAAAAATGAAAAGAAAGGAATCATACATGGAGAAGACAGTTTCTGTAAGAAACTATTAGTCTGAGTCTGATATTGATAAATAGATATTGTCATGTTCACAGTACTTACAGTATGGGAAGCTGGTCTTTGGCCCACATATGAACACTACTCGGCTCCGAGGAATCTTGAGTCAATCCTTGGAAAGCCAGATGCTGGAAAGAAAGCAAGATACCCTGGCAGGAGCTGAACCCCCAACATAGAAGCCATGTGGCCAAGTGTGCCTATTGCATCATGTTTATTAGCCACAAGTGGAAGCAGTCAGAGTTACCACAAACAAATCGTTCTGAATTCAGCAGAGCTCTGCATGAATTCTAAATATAGTGTTGACGTGTGAGTGTGCAAGCATGTTAGGAAGAGCTAAAGAAATCATAGCCACTAAGAAAAGATAATAAGAAGGACACAACCCCTTTGATACAGTCATTTCAAGTCATTTCAACTGTACTCAGCACCTACACGGTGACTCGGTTTCAGGAAACATTGTATCATTGAGACCTTATAACTAGTCTATAAAAGACGTATCCACACCTATTTTACAGACAAGATAGTTGAGGCTTGGAAATATTAAGTGACTTAACTGAAATCATATGGCTAATAAGAGGCAATATGAGGCTAGACTTGTGAGTTTCGGACATGCACAATGTCTAAAAGTTAATTTGGGGGGAGTGATTTTTGGTTTGTGGACAGGATCTGTGATGTAGCCCAGGCTAGCCTCCAACTCTGGAATACGGTGCTTTCTACTATGCCAACCTTTCCATTTAGAGACAGAATATGATCCTGGATAAACATTTTCATGGTTCCTATTTCAGAGGATGCTGGGGAGGGAACATATCATTTTTGAGAGGCGAGCAGTTAATCCTGAAAGCACCTCCGGGGTCAGCGATAAGACTCAATGTCACTCTGGATCACTATTCCCTCCCTCTCCATTTTGTTGACATGAATATTATTATAGATGATGCTAAAAGAGGCTCACAAGACGTCTCATATTCTATTGTCCATCCCCTTGGAAAGGGGAGATGCTTATGGAAACCCTCCTTTTCTGCCTGGAGTCAACATTCCTTGGGTGATTGCAGGGGATCCCCCTCTCCACCCACCACCATTTGGAAGTGATTACCACTGAGATGTCCTGACAGAGTGAGTGATGCAGAGGGCTCGCTCCTGAATGCTGAGAGAAGAGCTCACAGCACACTCCCCACCCCCAGCCCTTGGCAAACACTGCTAGCGAGCTAGCCTGGAATCCCACTAGGATGCTGAGTTCCAAGGCTTGCTTTCCACTTTCTGATACATGGGATCAACTTTAATAACAAAAACCTGGCAAGGAAGGCACCTCTGCCCAGCAAGAACTCCCAGTGGCAAAACTGAGCAAGTCCTTAAGTGGGGGCTTCAGGGCAGACTGTCAGCTCCTTTGTTACATCCCACTGGAGATGCAAGATGTAGGGTACCCTGTGACCTTCCCCAGGTCTTCTGCCTCATGTCCAGCAACAGACCTGCTGTTTGTGAGCTGTCTCCCGTTATCCTTAAAGAAGCCCCTACCCCAAGATGCATTCCACCAAACCACTCCTGTGAGTTGAACTCTATGTTTTATACTTCGGGTGCCTGGGGAAACCTCAACTACCCAGATGGCTCTACACAGCTTCTACAGACAGGAATGCAAAAGCCACCAGGACCCTGGCAGTTCTGGACCAGCAAGAAATTCCAGCAATCCAAGAAAACCATCGGATACCATGTCTAGAGTTAGGTAGGCACAGCTTGACAAACCAATTACAGTATTACAAGCTCTGCCTCCCTCCCCCCCCCCCCAAAAAAATACTGCTTTGGAAGGTACCAGG
Source organism: Rhynchomys soricoides (assembly GCA_019843965.1). Lineage (NCBI taxonomy): Eukaryota > Metazoa > Chordata > Mammalia > Rodentia > Muridae > Rhynchomys > Rhynchomys soricoides. The sequence continues at coordinate 3,103,267 of JADRCH010000010.1, forward strand.
AAGAAGTCTTGCCCCATCCCACTCTCTGTAAAAAATAAACAATAAACCCAGAAACTAAAAAGCTAACTGTCTACTTGCCCTAAACAGTCAGTTCCTGAAAGCTGCTATACTGTATGTTTACAACAATCTCATGGCACAATGATTCTTCCCACTGGCAGATGACCCAGCACCCCATAAACGTGACATATTGTTAGCATTCTAGTGCAGTAAACACCAGGTACCATTTGAATCCAAGTCTTATTCCAAGAGGCTGTTGCTGGCTTCTTCAGAGTCTTGAGTTCCCTGAAAGCTTGTCTGCTACAGTAACCTTGAAATCAGAGCTGTGTGACACCTCATTAATCCACCCTCCTTCTCCCCAGTTTGCTTTCTATTGCTGTGCTAAACACCATGACCAAAAGCAACACAGGGAGGAAAGGGTTGATTTGGCTTACACGTCCTGATCACTGCTCCATGTTTGATATTGCTCAGGGATTTATCCTCTCATTTTTTTCACATATAAATCAGGTATGCTTACTCTGACAGATAAACCATCATCTGGTTATAAGTCATTCAAGTCTTCCAATGAACTGCTGGCTATGTCCCTTCATTGAGCATCTGGACTCTGTGATGATGGGAGTGACATTCTACAGTTTCCCAAACCAGGTTCGAAATGACAAGCAGCTTTTATTTCCTATCTATTAGATCATTCCTGTTTTGAAACCAGTCTCCATGTTAACAGAAAACCCAAGAAACCCTTCATGTACAAAGGCACACATGGAAAGGAAGCATGCCCATCCCTCACCTACACAAGTCAACAGCCCTGCCTGAGTTCCCAGACAAGAACCAGGGCCACCTTAACAACCACATGAACTTGGAAACAGAGGCTTCCTTTCCCATAGAGACATGGACACGCCACCCTGAGCCCTGCCCAAACTGCAGGTTCATTAACAAAATAAATAGCTGCAATTGTTTTACATTTCTAGGTTGGTTTTCTATATTACAATACCTAACAGGAATTCATACTGACTTTTGAAATGTTATAGAAAAGAGCTCACTAAACACAGTTGTGGTTTTCAGTCACAACTCTAGTTTACACACACACACGGGGGGGGGGGGGTATACAGGAAAAAAGGGGAGTTCCGAGTAACTGACTGGAAGTCAGTCTTGCCCAGCCTCTGCCAATGACTTATGACCAGAAGATCGTTTATCTGTTGTAGTATATATACCCAATTTACATGGGACAAACAAACTAACAGGGACATGTAAGCCAAATCAACCCTTTTCTCCCCTGTTGCTTTTGGTCATTGTGTTTAGCACAGCAATAGAAAGCAAGCCAGGTAGAGGGAGAGTGGATTTTGGTGGGGTGTCACACAGCTCTGATTTCAAGTCTGCTGTAGCAGACAAGGCTAATGTGGAGACAGCACATAAGCCACCTGCCACTTCATCCTGCACAAGATGATAAGCGTGGAACCCACTGACAAAGTGAAAATGCAGAGCTCACTGGTCAAACCTTAAAAGTGAGCCTTTTACATTCATATACCATTGGTAAGAATTTCAAGAGAGGGCTGTGGAAGCAAAACAATAAGCTGGACACATATCTTCATTTTGTGGTCCTCTACTTCACACAGTTGGGATACATAGCCTCAACTATAGGCCCTTCTCCTCTGCCTCTCATGTCAGCCTGTCTGGCAGCTTCATTTAGAACACACCAGTCTCACGGAGAGCCACACTGATCAGTGAACAATCAACTTCAGAGTTGATCAGTAGTGTGTAACCTCTCCCCTTCCTTTTTGATTTTGTTGTTATTTTTGGGAAAGGGAAGGAAAGAATTTAAAGATTGCAATATAGTTTGGTACCCCAGAACTGGAAAACTCAGGAAACCATTGCTATCCTTGGGCCTGAAGGGATAAGAGCAGGCAACAGTCACCAGGACCCAAAGAGAATGTAAAGCGTGACTAGAGATACAGGACAGTGGCTACAGACAGGACAGAATCAATGGGGAGGCACCACACAGGGCAGAGGCCATGTGAATAAATATCTACCCTCATTCTCCTGATGAAGGGAAGCCAGGGAACAGAGGGGCACTGGCACAGGGACTGCCAGGTAGTCTCACAGGCACACATACATCAGTAATATGCTTTCTTTGAAGGGAGCATCCTTTTGAAATCAGCATCCTTCCGTGAGTCCCTGAAGATAAACACACAGCATCACCCTCAGCTGCCCATCTCCATGCTGTCCCTGGAAGTCAGGGCTGAGTTCTTCCGGTGAGAGGATGGAGGAGGGGAGGGGAGAATGGAGAGGAATGTTAGTTAGCAGCAAACATAAAGAGCACAGCAAGCTAGCTCTGCAGCAAACATCTCTACAAAATGACACCTCCTTGAGAAATAACTATCATCCTGGCCATAGGAGTGGGAGATGCCTTTGCTGGGGGAGTACAGGGGGACACAGTCACCACAGGGGTTAGCTGAGACATCTCAAGGCAGAGCAGTGAGCCTGGCAAAGAGGAAACAGGAGAACCTTTCAGAGATCTGCTTCTATGAACCAGACTTCCCAGAATGCTTTGCAACAGCTCAATCCACATGCTTTTGTACTTTTGTCATCAGTGGAGGTTACTTCCAGGTCTGTGGCGCATTCTTCTTAGTCACCCTTTCTTAAAGGCCTCACAGAAGCAAGGAGTCCGTTAACAGACTGACCACCCCTCCACCAAGCCCTCTGCCTCACTGACCTATGTTCTTCCTTTTACCTTAGCTTCACTTTTGTGTTATTTTTCTTCAAGCTTCAACCACTTAAAAAAGTATCTGCCGATATCCTTACTTCTCTTTTCCCTCTCATTCAGAAGACTCGTTCTCTTTCCAGAGAAACTCGAGGTTCTAGACCCTCCAGTCTTCTATGGCTTGGTGTCTTTGCCCTTTATGCGATATTCACGTTCTCTCAGTTCTGCATGAACATGCCTTTGCACACTGAAAAAGGCACTCAGTAGTTATTAGAACAACAAAACAAAAGTTCAGCTAACAGAACAAGACCTATGACATCACCCTGTACTTTAGAAACACAATAACCATAGACAGTTCCTCCTCAATGAAGCCGGAGCTATGACTAGCAACACCCTGGCTGCTGGTAGCCTATCTCTACCTATCTGTCACTTATCTCTAAGTTTAGGTGACACTCAGAATCCCTGTCCAAGAAAGGACAGCCTGGAGCTCTACCTCTGTCTCATTTGACATGTCCTGATGTTTATGTCTGATCAATTAATTCCTCCTGCCCCATCTGATCCTTACGGTTTTCCTTTCTGTTCTAAACTCCACCTCTCCCTACCTACTGAGAACCACACTAGAGATATAAGAGACCATACAGCACTCCCCCACGTGCTCCTCTGGGCTGGCCCCACACACCTCCCCTAAATTCCCCTCTCCCAGCATCTCTGCTAACCAAGGGTGCTCTAGACAAAGTGTTTCTTTTCATCTCCACCCACTCCAACCTTGGTGGAAAGCCCTGGGGACAGCAGCGCAAGAACTTCAGAAATCCTGAGCATAGCTTTGTACTTTGAATACTGGCTTTGAAGTACGTGCTAACAGCGGTAATTGGCATTAGAGAAGGTTAGAAAAAATTGCTTGTGGCTAAGGAGCCAACAATGTGAAAATTACCCAAGTCAGGTTGTATTGGGCCCTTAATCCAATACTTGAAAAGTAAATCCTTGTCACCCTGACTCCTCATAGGTCTGTAGCTCAGCACAGGGTTCTACAATCCTGCATTTCACTGGACAGTCTTGAGGACTTGCTCCCTATAGCCAGCAGGAGACACCCCAAAGCTATTATAGTGACACAGAAAGGCTTTGAAAAGGTGTATCCACTCCTGACCCAGATGATCCACAAAAATCCCTCTACTTTCTTCTAGAAGTTCAATGCCAGCAGCTGGTAGTTGACCCTCACCAGGGTATCACCCACAAAAGTGATGGAGACAACCCCTCAGCAGCACTGGTTTTAAATCAAAGTTCTAAACTCTGCTATACTAAGATTTGGGATACTGACAAGAGAGACATGGAAGCCGTCCTCCTAAGGGTCTCTTGTAGAGTGCCAAGGTCAAGGTAGATCTTGGTGGATCGCCCTCCTTGCCCACTCTCTATGTAACACAGAGTAGACGGGATCCTTCATTCATGGCAGGAAGAAGACAGAGTGAGTGGCATAAGTGGTGGTGTCTTGTGTATGCACACATGCAAATACTAGATAGTGCTCCTAGCACTGAAGGAGGCAGGCAGACACTGAGCTATGGAGTTGCTACACACACACATTATGTCCCCTTCCCAGCCTTGGACTCATGCTATGAGCTGATGATGAGGAAGAGGATGGAGGAACAACAGAGAGGCTGAGAGCTCAGCATTGCTACCACAGTGCCCAGGGACAGAGCACAGAATCCAGCTTCATGACAGGCCATCAATGTTTCATCTTGGAGATGTGCAGTCCTGGGGCCCCCACACCAAATAACCTCTTGGTCTTTATGGTAGAGGCCTCACAGTGTGATTTTTGGCTGGAGGGCCTTCGGATCCTTCCAGCTTCTTCATTAGCAGAGATCACTGGAGGCAGGTGCTAGGCAGAGGAGAGAAGCGAGGGAGTCTACTCACAGACTGGGGTTGTCAGGCTGAGGCTCATACCAAAGCCTCTGAGCTAGAGGTGGAGACTTTGCAGTTCCTCTATGTTTGTTTATACAAACATCTCAGGTGGGCTCCTGGAGTCCTCAGAGTCACACACAAGGAACAACTGTGGAGCCAGAGCAGTCTATACTTTCACAATATAGGAGACCATATGTAAGACAGGCAACGGAGTGTCTGAAGGAAGCCCAGTCCCTGTCATTCTCCTCAGCAGCCACTCCCCACCTGGATCCCAGTGACCATGAGGCCTGGGTAAGGTCTCTGTTCTCTAGGGGACTGTGGCTTTTCTTCCAGCGTGCATACTGTACTACTCAGGAGTGAGGATGAGTTTAGTAAAACTAAAAAAGAAAAAAAACTGGACAAAGAGCACTGAATAATCCTACTTATGGTAGCAGACTGCTTAAGAAGGCAGTAAACGTTGCTTCTTGTGTTTGGAAATATGAGCATATAGTGCCTGGGGTATGTGCCATGTACGCTGAGCCCTTGACCTTGTGGATTGTCCCGTGCATCAGAGGGCTGCTCTGAACTGGTGGGACCCTGTCAGAATAAGAGAGTGCAAAAACAAAAGCTCACTGACTTCTAATTCTGTGGTTTTCGCATGTATGTGCATAAGTTCATGTGTACGCAGGTACCTATATGTACAGATGTATATGGACAAGTGCATATGTGCACAGGGAAACCAGAGGCCAACTCTGAACGGTGTTCCTCAGGAGCCTTCTACACTGCTCTTTCTACAACCGGATCTCACAATGGTCTGGGACTCACCAAGCAGACTAGGCTGACCAGCCGGTGAGCAACAAGAATTAACCTGTCTCTGCCTCCCATGCCCTTGAATCACAGGTATGTGTCACCATGCTCAGCTTTTGTTCTGTGTTTGTTTGTTTGTTTGTTTGTAAGGCTCTGAAGACTGATCTCAGGTGACTTATGTTTTCAAGGCACTTTATCAACTGAGCCATCTCCCCAGGATCCAATTTGAGGTAGTCCCCCCTTTGTACGTACGTGTGGTATACATGCATGTATGTATGTATGTTCATGTCAGGAGAGGAACATGTGAACGTGGAGGAATGAACATGCACAGGCCTGTGGAAGCCCAAGGTCGAAGCTGCTAATCTTTAAGGCAGGGTCTCTCAAATGAACCTACAGACAACTGGATACTCAGCTGGCTTGGAGGGTCCCTGTCTCCACCTTCCAAGTACTGGAATTGCAGGTGGCTGCCACAACCACCCAGCATTGATGTGGGTTCAGAGAATCTATATTTCAGTCCTTAAATGGGAGTCGGGGGCCTGTTGGCCATTGATATTTTCCCAGTTTCCAATTCTGTTTTTGTTTTTAGATTTGTTTCTGCTTCTTTAAAATCGCAGATCAATACAATGATCCACAAAAACAATGAACACTCCTGCTACTTCAGCTCTTGCCAGTGATGGGCAATGCCACCCCGAGTGCCTTTAGAAGATAAAATGGCTCAGAAGGCACAAGGGTGGACAGCTCTCATTCTGAATGTGCCTTTACTTACATACGTTAGGATCTTCAACTTCAAAATAAGATGAAATTGAATCTACTTATTAATACAAAATATTAAGAGTGATAAGCATGTCTGCTCATCAGAGCATTTCATATCAATAAGCTTTGACCTTGGGAGAAAAAGCTAAAGCCACTCTGGGTTCCACTGGGTACCACTGTGACACTGCCTGAAACACAAAGACAATAAAACAAGAAGAAAAAATCCTTCTGAGTAAGCTGTGGGCCCAGAAGATTTCTGCAAACTATTATCTAATTTGATTCCTCTCCTTGCGTTGCAGGGGGATTTAAAACACATCCCCTCCAGCTGAAATAGGCTCTGGTAAATTTCTTGAGAGCTCTCTCGGATCTCACGTCATCCTCTGGGTTCAGGGTCAATGCTACATTAATGACCCACCATTTATCCACTGGGTAGTTCACTCTCTGGCAACCTATTTTATTTATGCTGTATAAATTCAGGAAGCAATTAATAGTTGCCACAAAAGAAACGTGATTCAGGGTGTTTTTCCCAATAAAACTTTGAAGCCAGGCACCTCTCTTCCCCCAAGGCAGAGAAGGAAGCAAAATGCTTGGGAGGGCACTAAATCACTGTTAGACTCTCTGCCTTCCTCCTGCTGGCTGGAGAGAAGCAGGGTATAGCTTTCTGCCTTTTTCTCTTAACACCATAGTGGAAACTCCTTTTCAAAGAAGTCATCTCTTACTGGCAGTGGTCCATGTTACCCTTTTTGCATCCTGTACACCTTAGGGTCTCTTCAGACAAACATTAATAATAAAACTATAATAATAACACCATAAAGTCAAGAGCAAAGAGTAGTTTATTCATTAACCAAAAGCAAATTATCTAACTGAAGGTTAAAAGGAGAGTGATTTTGTTTTCTTATACTGGTGAGCTCACTACCAGGTAGCCAAGAGCTTTTACCCATAGGCAGAAAGCTGCCTTATCTGTGTGAGCCCAGGTCACAGAGAACCTAGCATACAGTCAGCTGACTCTGGGTTAGGGGGAGTTTTGAAAAGATGCCATGCTGCTTCTCAGGCTTTCGAAGGCATGTACAGCTGTGATGAACCCTGCTTGGGCTATCTCCCTCTACCTTCTGACCCTACATTCGCCTTACTATCTGGACTGACATTGAAGCCATGAGGAGACAAGCTTATGGGTCCAGGTTGAAAAGAAATAGAGAAAGAGCAAGAGGCACAGGTGGCATCGGTGAGCCTTTGAGCATCTCTGTACGGCATGTCTCCAGACTTCATACGGTATGGGAAAACAACCTTCCCTTCTGGTTAAACCTGAATGAATTAAGCTTTCTGTTATCTGGAGCCGAAAGTATTTCGCCTGAGATTCTTGCCTCTGTAACCTTTCTCCCCATCCACCCTTCTTTCTCTCCCTTGTTCTGTATAGACACAACCCAACACCCACTAAACCCAGAGCAGAAAATACAGGCATGCCAACATGATAAAGAATACCCTCAGCCTGGGCTGGGGAGATGGCTCAGTCAGTAACGTGCTTGCTGTGCAAACCAGTATAGGGCCATCCAGATAGACAGACAGTGAGTTCTGGGTTCAATGAGATACCTTGGATAGAGGGAGGGGGGAGGAGAGGGCTAGGGAAAGGAAGAGGGGTGTGTGTGTGTGTGTACGTGTGAGAGAGAGAGAGAGAGAGGGACAGTAGCAGAGCAAGACAAAACTTGACATTGACCTTTGCCTTCTACATGCACATACACATGCAAATGCCATGCAGAAAAATAAGTAATGAAAAAAGAATGTCAGCCTTGAACCTCATAAAATATTCAGAAGGCATCCATTTCTCCTTAAAGCCTAGAATGGTGTCTAAGTTCTACTACATAAATACTTAAGAAATTCCATCTCCACAATATTGATAAAATACACATGCTCATGGGAAGGAATGAGATACAATGAAAATCTGAAGATGAATAAAACTGAAGGAATGAAAGGCTTTAAAGTGAATAGATACAGAGAAGAATAGTGATACAGACTCTATATACATATTAATAAATTTTGTCATATAAAGAGGGGATCGTGCTTACACAGGCAACAGTATGTGGGAATACCCTAAAAAAGTTACATCATTAGAAAAACCTCACAAGGAGATCTAAAATCAGATTGAAGTAAATGGAGAGCTATGTTTCTGGGGAGATTAGCTTACTGAGGCAAGCCTCTCTCAAAGCTCAAGATAATTCCAGTCAGAATTCCAATATATTACTTCTCTAACTTGACAAAACGAATAAAAGGTGCAATATGAATGAACTGAGAAGAAAAAACAAACCCAAAACCTATGCTGATGAATCCACTCTGTCCAGGTAGTGGAATATAAATCATAAAGAGGCAAAGGGTCAAATTGTGTGGATCTGTCAACACTAGAATCTACAGCCCCAACACTGGAACGGGTTAAGTGGCTCTGAAATTCCCCTGAGAATAAAAGTGTCCAACATATGATAAGAAAAGCAATAGCCAAGCAGTGGTGGCGCACGCCTTTAATCCCAACACTTGGGAGGCAGAGACAGGCGGACTTCTGAGTACGAGGCCAGCCTGGTCTACAGAGTGAGTTCCAGAACAGCCAGGGCGATACAGAGAAACCCTGTCTTGGAAAAACAAAAAAAAGAAAAGAGAAAAAGAAAGGAAGAAAGAAAGAAAAGAAAAGAAAAGAAAAGAAATAGAAGTAGATTAAGAAGAAATTACATTCTGAGAGACAACAAGGTAATTCCTCACTTGAATAGATGCAGTTATAATTCTATCTATAAGGAACAATCAAATGTAAAAAGCAAAGCTTTGGAAATAAAAATAAACTAGAGCAGATCAGGGGCTTGGGAGGTGGCTCAGCCACAAAAACATGAAGTCTTGAGTATGGGTTCCCAGGAAAAGCTTGGCACTGCGGAATGTTTCTGTAACCTCAGCACTAGAGCACAGCCAGGAGTTCACTGGTCAGCCAGTCTAGCCCAAACAGCACACTTCAGCATCAGGGAGAGACACTGTCTCAAAAATATAAGGCAAAAAAACAGTTGAGGAAAGACATCCTGATGTCAGCTTCTGGCCTACACACACCTGCACAGGTGAAGAAAAGCATATATACCACATGCCCATGTGCAAACACACACACCTGCACAGGTGAGAACCAGCATACACACACATATACACCACATGCACATGCATGCACATGCCCCCACACACACAAACACGCACATACCTGCACAAGTAAGGACCAGCATACACACACAAATGTGCACATATACAAGGATACACACACACACACACACACACACACACACACACACACAGATTCACAAACAACTACAGGAAGCCAAGGTTCTATCAAGTAGAGAACTTTATCTGGCATGTCTGTCTGTCTCTCACTATTATCCTCCAATGCTTAGCACAAACAAGAGCTTCAGAATCTACTGGGTCTTTTTATTAGCTTTGGGTTAGCTTACAAGGGAGAGGGTTTCCTCTCGGCGTTTTCACGTGTACATGTCATTACACTTTCACTAGTGGCTCTCCTCCACTGCCCTGCACCACAGCCCACTTGATCGGTTCCCTTCTTTCCTTCAGATAATCCCTGTTTCTGCTTTCTGTTACGTGTTCTCTATCACCACTTCTCTCCCACCCTCCCTTAAGGTCTGTCTGTCCCTCTTATGACTGTCCATTTCTGACTGTTGTGTGAGTTCCATGCACAGTGCAGCACATATTTCTTTCCTAAAAACTGACCCATAATTTGTAAAAGACCCATAAGAAAAGAAAGGAGTTTCTAATTATAAAATAAAATATATACTTAGGATAAAAAAAATTACAAAGTAAATGAAAAACTTCTTTAAAAAACATCCAGTATATACAATAATAATCCAATGTACACAATAATCTAATCTATACAATAATACATATACAAATGCAGGAGAATAAACACTAGTCTGTAAAAGAAAGCAAAACACAAGGCAGTCAAGACATGGTCAACAGGCTTTTGAAAAATGACTCAAATTCATATGCAGTCTAAAAATGGAATTTAACAATATCGGACCAGCAAATGTTTATAAGTAAAAAGCGGTAGATGAAAGAGGGAAAGTACCACAGACATACTGTCACAGTAGCCACCAGCAGCAACCTTGATAACACCACATGCTAAGAGGGCAGGCCTTGCTGGAAGAAATGCAGAGTAGCATCGCCTCTCTTCTTACTAAACTAAACCAGTCTTTCCGTAGGACCCAGCAGCTGTGTGTAGCCCTAGGTACCCATCCACTGAAACCAAGACCTGTGTCATCTCAAAAAACTACGAGTTTACAGCAATGTATTCGCAATTGGCAAAACCTGGAAGCAAGCAAGCAAGCTCCTTCTGAGAATGGATAAAGTTGGGCGTTTGGGCAGGGGAGGTTTTGTTTTCCTTTTGTTTTTGTTTTTTACTAATAAAAACAAACAAGCTGTCAAACTATGAAAGGCATGGAAAGAGCTTCGTTTTACTAACTAAAGAGGTCAAGAGGCCATATACCATGATCCCACTGTCCAACGTACTGGAAAAGGCAAATCTTTGGGGACAATAGAACGGTTCCCTTCTGCTCTGCTCTCACCCACACTCCTGCCTGCCTCTGGATGGTTTCCTTCATTTCCAGGGGTCGCTGGGGGTGAGAGAGGCAGAGACACAACACAGAGGATTTTAGGACTGTGGAACAGCTTGGTATGATACCATGACTGTGGGTACATGTCATCACACCACTGCATAAACTATAGTACATCAAGAGCCAACCTTAGTATAAACTATGGACCTTGGGACAATGACGTGTTCATGTAGGTTCATGTGTTCAGACTAGCATGTGATAGCCTGGAGGAAAATGGTGGTAGTGGGAGAAGCCAGGGGTGTGTGTGTGTGTGTGTGTGTGTGTGTGTGTGTGTGTGTTTAGGAACAGGAGAAATCTCTGCACCATGAACTCATGGTGATTGTGAGCTGAAAAACTATAAACAGGGTTAATGAAGGGAAGATGGAAGAGCCTCTTGCCTTCCTGTGCTGCTGCTGAGAGTATAAGCTGATAGAAGTCCTAGAAAATTAACTTAGAAACGGGTATGAAGAACTTCTTAAACCATGGATGAGTATAGCATAAGCCTTCCTTTAATGATGTATCGAAATAATCCAAGCTGTAACAAAATTCTTGTTTTAAGTATATATAATATTACACAACCACGAAAATGGTATGGCCCCTTTAGAAGAGAGTTTGGCAGTTTCTCATAAAATTAAACATATTCTTTTCACACAATCCAGCAATCGCATTCTTTGGTATTTATCCAAAGTGTTGAAAACAGGTCCACACAAAACACTCTGTTTGTAAGCCGCCTTGAAGGCTACATAAGTGTTTCTTAATAATGTATCTGGTTAAATTGTGCTACAACTAAGTTTCATGACCATTCAAGTCAACTTTCGAAGACTGGTGAGATGTTCACGACATAATGTAAACGAACACAGATGTTTGTGAGACTCTACAGACAACACGAATAAACATACAAACAGCAGACAAGCGAAAGACAGAAAAGTGTAAGAGAGTAAGTGGGAAAGAAAGATGAGAAAACTGACTAGCAGGTGATCAACAGGTTCACAGACGCCGTTCACTGCCTTTGTGCTTTTACTGTCTTCCAAGTCGGCCCCACTAAACATTAAAGAATTTTAGCCACATGAACCCCCACTTTATCAGGGATACAGGTCTGTGTTAACAGCCTCTAACAGACTCTCTGGCCTCCACTCGGATTATTTTATTCTTTTGTGGAGAGCAAGAACTGCTGTTTTCTCTCCGTGACAGACTTAAACTATTTCTGAAATATAAGGAAACTTTTCCATATGTTAGCATTACATTAAAAGGCATGACTAGCATCCTTTCCTTTCACACATGGCTACTCAAATGAACAAAATGTAAGTCTGACAACATGAGTCTGATGTCCACAGCAAATGTTAGGAAGAGAAAAGCAACTCCCAAAAGTTGTCCTCTGACTTATAAACACATGCATGGTGTGTACACATATCACATACATGCACACATAGTGCATGGACACATATCACATGGACACACACACACTCACGTACAATACATTCTAAAGGACAGTAATAGGGTTCTGATGAAGTTTCTGCCATATAAGTCTGATGACCTGGTTTGGATCCCCAGATCCCATGTAAAAAGTAGGGCATGGTGGCACACATCTGTAACGCTAGTACAGGAGGCTGGGAGAGAAGGATCCTTAGGATTTACTGCCCAGATATTCTAGCAGAATTGGTGACCTCCAGGATTCAGTGAGAGACCATGTATCAAAAAAAAACAAAGTAGAAAAAAATTGAGGAAGACGTCCAACCCTAACCCCTGACCTTCACACATGTGCACCCTCACACATGCATAGACAAGGCAGGAACAGATAACTCCGAACCTAAACTACACAGCTCAAATAACCTTAAATAGAGAATTGCCTATCTAACCTACTATAGTCAAGGGACGCCGTTGACATCCTTACGGTCTTAAGCACAGCCTAGTGTCGTTTTTAGCTCCAACACTGAGTACAAGGTCAATATAGGCACTGTAACCCATTTATCTTCTCTGAAAATTGAGAGCCAGAATGAGGACAGACCTGTGTACATATGAAGTCTTTTAAGCTAGGTAGAGACTGCTAATGAGTAATGGTGCCTTTTAGGTTGTGACAATCTCATTCTAAAAATGAAAATCAAAGTGACAGTCACTCAGCTCTGAATATGGTAAAATCCACTGAGATGTCTGTATCATTCAATAAAAGAATGACTCTTGGGGCATATGAGTTATATCTTAATAAAGCTTTTTAAAATAATCTGTGCACAGTTCCTCTCTGTGCATAGTAGTGTGCTTATTTCCTCCCAGATTTTCTATTTCATGCCACAGTCAACTTCCAGAATAAACCTTGTAATACTTCTATCAGTCTGATCATCAAGTGTCCACTGTGTCTTATCTCCCACCCTATATGACTGGCTCAAATGAACAAAGACCTGAAATAAGAAATTCACACCAAAAATATATGAGTAAGTCTTCATGTCTTTGGAAATTAATTACTGGATATGGAATGAAAGAAAGAAAATAAAATGTACAGGATGAACACAGAGGCAGAGAGGAAAGGAAAAGAAAAGGGAAAGAGAGAGAGAAAGAAAGATGGCATCCTCGGAATAAACATAAAATCAAGAACATGAAAAGTAACCTACTGAATGAGATAAAATGTTTATAAACCATAGAACTAATGAGGTATTCAGAAATATAAATAACTCTTGCAATTCAAACACCAAACTGCTAAGTAAAAGCTCTACTCAAGAGATAAGCAGGGGAAGTTAAATAGACACGGCTTTGATGGTGACATACAAATGGCTAATGAGCATAGTAAAGGATGCTCAGCATCATCAGTCATTAGAGAGATGCTCATCCAAACTACTAAGGGGACCACTTCATACGCATGATGATGGTGATAACCCAAGCTGGTGGTGATGTTGTGAAAGTTTTATGCTGCTGGTAAAAGGACAAAGGCAGTGTGGATGCTACAGAAACACTATGATTGTCATCAGAAAGCTCAACATTGAATCATCAACCACCAAACTGCCCCACTCTACCCAACAGGACACCAACCAAGCCCACTGTACCTAATAGGACTGAAAAGGGGGTGTTCAAACAAAACCCCTACATGGTTGTTCATAGCTCCGTTGCACATAACAATAAACCAATGGAAATAATCTAAATGTCCATCAGGGATGGGTGATAAAATGTGCACACAGAGTGGAGGCTATTGTTCAATTATTAATATACAGCCATACTCACTACAACATGGAGCAGCCTTCAAGATGCCATGCCAAATGAAAGAAGCCACACTTGCAGTCCACTATTATAAGATTCAATTGACATAAACTACCTAAGATAGACAAATCTGAAAAAACAGATGCAGAAGAGTTTGTCTGGAGCTAAGATGGGAGGAAAAATCAGAGGGATTCCTTAATGAGTACAAGATTGTCTTCAAGGACAATACTGGAATGTTGGAATGTTCTGGAATTCAATCACAGGGATGGTTACATAAAATTATAAGAATGTTCAACACCACTGAGTTTTACATTTTTAAATAAGCAAAATGGTAAAAAACATGGGATCTTGCTATGTATCCTTGGCTGGTTTGGAACACACTATACGACCAGGCTGGCTTCGGTATTCCAGCGATCCTCCTACCGTTGTCCTGAGTGCTGAGACTCTATGTTATACCACTGTCTTCGGGGTCATGTCATATGCATTTTACCTCAATACTCAAACCAGAAAGAGCCCACCATGGGTCTTCACTTAGGCTTAGAGTGGTTTGCTCCCACCTTCATCTTCTGATTTTTGATTCATCTTTTATTATGTTCCAGTCCTGTGTGCTCTTTATTCTTTGAATTGTATCCAGACCCAATCTGTTAAGCCTACAGTCCATTTGTTCCAAATGCCTTTCATGTTACCTAGAATACCTTCCTTTCCCCTCTATCTTGGAATATATTGCCATCATAAAGCCAGGCTAGAATGTCAGGTCAGGCTATTGTTGACTACTTGTATGTCTTCTCTAAACTTCATCGAAATGGGCAATCAAATTTAATTAATAAATGTCTGTATTAAAAGTTCTAATTCTAGTTCTAGACTGGTAATACTGTAAAGTCTACATTATGAGTAGTTTTGATAATAAAACACAAAATATGTACCTCTGGGGCTATATCTCAGTGGTTATAGCAATTGCCTAGTATGCATGAGGTGCTAGGTTTACTTCTGAAGCACCAAACCTACATAAAATGATGATACCACTATCCCAGTGTTCCCTAGCTTCCAGAATTTTCTCACAGCAGATCTAGTATGTGCCATGTGCCTCTCATGTGTGTAAATGCAACCTACTATTTGCTACTAACTCTTTTATTTCACTTAGACTTATTTTACAAGAGAAACTGTAAAAATCAGTATGCTATCAATGTGTCTGTTTTCTAACATTTTCATGCATGATCAAAATAAAGGGCAGTGCAGTTACAGTATTAACTGGGCCCCTGGATGCTGTTAGGGACTTCCATACTTGTTGCTAAGCACACTGAGGACAGCAGGCTCTGCCTCCTGCTTCCCAGTGGCCCAAATGCAGCTGATCTGATCTAAAACCTGCTCTGCTTTCCAGCCCGCTGCAGAGACTCCTTTGTATCCTGTGCAATCAGCCCCGGCAGGATTGCCTTCTGTCACATTCCCAGCCTTTCACCTCTGCTCATGTTGGTGGCACTGTCCTCAATGCTTTCACATTTGCATTTCCAGCTCCCATGTCAGAGCATAAAACATCTCGCCTTGTTTTTAATTCTCTGCATAGGTCCAAGTACAGTACAAAAACGTTTGCTGAATGGGCACAAGCCGGCGGCATGGAAAGTGTCTGTGATGTTTGTGGGTACCTTTTCATTTCCTACTCCTAACAATGGAGAAAAGTCCACCCGTGTTACTTCCCTAGTGTCTGTGACCATGATAGCTGAACAAGCTCCAGTAAATGGGAAGGACGGCTGGTGGCATGAGGAGATGGTTAATCTGGTGCACTAAAGGTAGACTTTATGAAATGGGTATTAGATAAAAGTAATGATTATTTACTAGGCCCCACATGCTTAGCCACACCACCTGCAGAAATGGATGAGCAGAGACTGCTCACCATGAGAAGATGAATGCCCACCAGGGACTGATCATAAGAACTTTAGGAAGGCCTAGACCACAAATGTGAACCCAAGGCGTTAGTCAAGGTCTCATGCCACAAACCAAGAACAGTCCTCTACCCTGAGAAGGAGCCCTCGACTCGATTCCTAATTAGAAGTAAATTCCTATAAGACCTGATAGTCTTTTTTTCGTCCACAATGCCTTTTGGCCATGAGTCTCAAAGCACTGACAAAAGACACTGCAAGTGAAATTACTGATTGAATATATCCAGACACAGAGCAATCCTTATGTCACTGTTGACACAGTGGCTCTATACCATCCAGCTCCAGGACAGCAGGTGAAAAGCAAAACCACCAGAAATGTGCAGAGAAAAGGGTGCTGTGATTGCAGAGGAGTAGAGCCTTGGACTCATAAACTAACAGTAAATACCAACAACTGCTTTCAGCCCTAAAGGTACATACCTCTTTAGAGTCCACAAACCATTAACCATGCTTCCTCGTTCCTTACCAACCTCCTGCCAAGCCCATAAGAGACGTAATGTGCCATTTTCCCACAAAGAAACTGACTTTCAAAGGATGTCTCAACTCCTGTTTTTCAGATGCTGAATCCAGAGGCCTTCTGATCTCAGTGTAAGTTGTACTAGCATCCTTCCTTGCACCGAAGTATAGTGGACGGCAGGCAGATATTTACTATATAAGAGGGATTCTTAATGCCTTCTGTTCCAGTGTCGCAACAAAAGTCTCCCCTCGAGCTGAAAGGTGGTACCATGGAGTCTTCCCAGGAACCTCTACTGACTGTCCAAGCACAGGAGACCAACACATCTTCCTCTCTAAAACCCTCTAAAGCCACTGTGCAGCCCAAAATGAACCAGACGAAGCACAATTCACCACATTCCTAATCCCAACACAATGTCTATTTCAAAACAGTATTTACCCCAAGATCCTATTCTTGATCATAATCCTCTAATTATTTTAAAAAACAAACAAACAAACCAACCCTATGAGACCTCCAAATCCGCATTATCAGGGACTCTCTGTCCCTTAACCAATCTTGATTTCATAATAGTGAGGGACAGGAATGAAAATGTGTAACTAATCCACTCTATCTTTTTTTCTACCCATTCTCTTTTTGTATTTTGTAGCAAGTGATAACCTGACATGGATAGGTATGCATCCTATCTTCCCTGCTCTGGTCACATTAGATCTCCATTTAGAGTATCCATACATTCCCAGTGCCCCCAAGTTGAGGATTATCTGTGACAACCCATTGGTCCTCAGATGAGAAAGAAGGAAGCATCCTCAGTTAATTACCATTTCTTGCCTGTGCGTTTGATTTCAATAAAGTCTCTCTAATTACTTCAAATATCACTGTGCCTCCCTCCCTCCTCCCCTTTCTCCTGTGCCCCTCTTTCTCTTTGAGAGCCTGAGACTGATGAACTCAAACAGCAAGCCCTGGGCATCTGCTGTGACAAGGAAAGACTTATCAAAGTTAATAAGCCAGGAGAGTTAATAAACCAGACTTCCCGAAGTTAATAAACCTGGAAAACACAATTACTACTATTTTTACTATTATTAAAAGGTTGTCATTATTATTGTTGCTGTTATTCTCTGCCTCATCTGCTGCTATCCCAAGACCCTCCCCCACGGCTGCCTGCCTCCCCCTCCTGTTCCACCCTTACCAGTGGCAGTAATAATACGTGAATAATCCCACAGGGACTCCCCAGCACTGCCCTGTTGTAGGAAGCAATATTGGAGCTCATGCAGCCCCTGGTCCCTTCAGGCTCAGCTTTGCCCTTTTATATTACATATTGTTCAGTCAAATCCATCACTGGCCTTCTAGCTCTTTCCAATAGGCTGGAGGAGGCTGGGTTGAAATGATGATTAAAGCAGCCAAGGGGAAGGAGGAAGGGAGCAGACGGGTGAGATGGGGGGAGGATATTTGGGGTTTGGACATGCCTGAGCTGTCAGAGAGTCTGATTTCCATAGGGCAGCATCTGAGGCTCAGTATCTCTCTGCACCTCTAGGCAAGGTGTGGTTCTCCCAGGAGCAGCTGGGATATCGGCAAATCAGGAGAGTAGTAAGAAGCACAACTATTTTCTGGATGCCCAAGGAGCATGCTCCTCTCTCACACACTTTCTTTCCCTTTGAAGAATTCACTCCATCAGTGGGGATGGAGGCCTTTTTAAATTGGGCAGTGTTAGGAAACAGAGAAGGGGGAATCTCACAGCAGTAGGCCTTTATGTTTCATTAAGGCCAAATGCTTGCTTTATGCATGAACAAACTAAAAGACCAGTGAGCCAAATGACTAGACTAGAGAGGTTACAGGAACCCCTGAACTGGAGCTTTGGCTCTTAGTCCCCAGTGTTCCTTCATGCCACTAGCCTGTATCTTTTTCTTCCCAACCCCCCCCCCATCCTGTCAGCACCTCTGGTTGCAAACCTGTAGGACCAAACTCACCTATCTCCCCGAGGCCTGCTCAGTATCCATGTAGTTACTACCGTAGGGATGTTACAATGCCCAGTAGTTCTGAACTGGAAAAGACGATGCCCATCACAGGGGGATCTGGCAATGCCAGGGAATGCTAAGCACTCATGGCAGGAATAACATTCGATATTAAATACTACTTAGAGCAGTACCCATATCAGAACCATGTACCCCAATGTGGCAGTGATGCTGATAGAGAGGATCTCTAGGCTACCCAAACGGGCTCACCAACTCAGTCACTGAACTCCCCCAAAAGATTGCTAGAACCTTGGTTAAGGCCAGGGTAGAGGTAAACTGAGTAGGTTTGGCTTTAAAATGTCACTTTCCTAGGGATGGCAGCTGAAACTCGGGGGATGGAGGAGCTCCTTGACTGGAAAAAACATGGGTAAATGGAAGGTTAAAAGAACAGTGGGCAAGGACTGTGGGGGTGGAGGGGACAGCACTCACAGCAGAAGAAATCACAGTCTAACCAATCAGGGAGCAGCTTCCTCCACACATAATCCAAGCTAACCATGGACCCATGCTGTGTTTTCAAGAAAAGATAGAGTAGTCAAATTAAGCCCTGGATCATCCTGAGAGAGAAAGAGAGAGAAAGAGAGAGACAGAGACAGAGACACAGAGAGAGGCACTTCTGTGACAGAGACACAGAGAGAGGCACTTCTGTGTCATTATGTCAGTCTTTGATGGCCAAAAGCACCAGGAATCCAGGGTTAAGCTGCTATGAAGTTATGAAATCCTGGAGCTGAGCCCCACACTCAGTTTCCTAACCCAGAAGTCACCTTCAAAAGACCAGTCACACAAATAGCACATTCCTCTGCCACTTTGCTCTGTTCCCTGTTCAGGAATCAGTTCCACATTGCCTGAGATGGACTACAGGTGACACACAGGACCAGAATATAACACCCAGCAGGGAAAAGAGAGCCTCCCCTCCCACATGCCACACCAAATCCCTTTCAACAAAGTAGGTGGCTCTTTCTGGAGCCAAATGGAATTTAAAGCTGTGGTGCAGCAAGGTCTCTCGGTGAGGCTCTCCTGGGGACATCTGCGAGGTGAGGAGAGGACACAGCTGCTGTAGCCATTACCTCTTGCAGAGTGGGACACAGAAACCTTGAAAGTGCAGTGTTATTCTGCCTCTAGAGTGAGACTGAGTGAAAGGGGGGACTGGAGAGAAAAAAGAAAGAAGGAAATTCTTGACAAAATGAGACTCAGGAAAAGGCAGTGACGAGATCCAGCCCTTGCTAAAACACTCGGAGAGACTAGCTAGTGTCCAACATGAGGCAGATATCAACTGTCCAATCATCTACAGATTTCTTCTTGAACAGAAAGAGGGGAGAAGCACACATTATTCCTTCACAGTTTGGGGTCTCTGGTCTCAGAAGTTTATTCTACATGCAAAGACCATGGCTTCCAAAGCCAATAGCACTCTTAAAGCAATGACTAGGAAAAAGAGAAGCAACTTGTCTCTGTGGAGTAAGCATTTCCAGATACAAAATGATGCTGAAGATTGTGAATCATGGACCAGGCAGCCCAATGGTGAAAGAACCAAAAACTGAGAGCTACAGACCTCATTCTCTCCCATTCAGAGGAGCTATGCAAAAAGCTTAAATTTTGGCTTGGCCTCTATGGGCTTGGGTGTGTATTTTCTAAGAATCTGTGTGTTAGAAGCTTAACTCTCCATATGGGGACTAAAAGGTGATCACTCAGAGGGGACATTTCAAGGACAGTAACTATGGTATCAGGGTGCTACTCTCAGGATGGCTCAGGTGTAGCTCTCCGAGAACCTGGACTAGTTCTCAAAAGAATGGGTTATGAGAAAGAGGAGAAGGAGGAGGAGAAGGAGGACGACGACGACGAAGAAGAGGAAGAAGAAGAGGAGAAGGACGAGGAGAAGGAGGTAGTAAAAGAAGAAGTAAAAGAAGAAGGAGTAATCCCTCTGACTCCATACTTCCGGCTTCCTGACTGATCACGTGATCTCTCCCTCCAGTGCCCACTCCTGACATCACGATGCCCTCTGCCAGGAGGCCTTCATTAGATTAAAGCAGATACACAGCATCCATGATCTTGAATCTCCAGAACCACTAGCTTCTCTGTGAAGGTTGTCATAATGACAGTAATTAGAATACCGCCATCTGTAAGCAAGACAGGGCCTCTTTACCCAGAACTGTTGGCAACCCCAAATGGGATCCCGTCAGGGGCTAGCATGAGAGGGCGGCATCATGAATGGGACCAAGGCCTGGCACTGAACATTCCCTTTCAAGGATAAAGGAAAATACAACCCTGTGGCTCAAGTACAAGCGTCCCACGAAAAATAAACAAAACAAGACCACAAGACATTCAAAAGTTCAAAAAGCAAAGTGACTAAAAGGTAAAGAAAGACACAAACCACAACCACAACTTGAGGCTGGTTTTAATAGAATCCGCCACACTGCTTTCTCATCCACATTTCAAGAAACCAAAAGTCATGGAAATAGAACTTATCTTATTAACTATGGCACATTATGTTTTAATGTTATTTATGTAACAATGAATATTTCAATGGACTGTCTGTTGGTCCCTCTGGGGTGTTGAGTTCCAATCACTCCCATATATACAAAATGAGAAGACTGAACTCACACTAAATATCAATGAGACCTAGTATGGGGTGATTATTCCTACACCAGAAACAAGTCTAGGCTCTTAGTGTAGTTACTCTTTTTTCATCTTCCCGGTGATCTCATAAGGTAAGTATTAGTCCCATTTTTCAGATGAGCAAGCTGAGTGAGTAGCAGGAGGTGAGTAACAAAATCACACAATAAGTTGCTCTATCAGGTATGTGATGTCGCTCCTCTTTCAGGAATGTCTGCGTGACTTCCAAGAAGCAATAGCCTCAGGACAAAAAAAAAAACCCAGTGTGAACATAGGGGACAGTGGCCCAAAGGAAGGAAGACAGTGATGGGCAGTTACCACATGGAGAGCCAGGCTTATTGTGAGAAGCCTAGCTAATATCCACCACTTAAAATCTGCAGGACATTAGCACAGTCACCTCACCCCTTCCAGACTCAACTTCCATTCAAGTGGATGATGATTCGATTGTTCCAGATTTGTTTCTGCAGACCCATCCTGCCTGGATTGCCTCCTCTCTGCTCCAAGTGTAGTCTTCACTCTTAAGTCTCTGCTGAATTCCACCCTTCTCGTGGTGATATTCCTTCAGGTTTCAGGTAAATCTATTTTTGTTGTACTTATTTGTGTGTGTACATGCTCCCATGTGTGTCTGTGTGTGCAGGAGTGTATGAGGTTATGTGCAAGTGCACATAGAAGCCACAGGTCAACATCTGGTATCCTTCTCAGTTGCTTTACATCTAGTATTTTAAGAAAGCATCTCAGACGGAACCTAGAGCACACAGATATCTCTAGACTAACTGACCAGCAAGCCTTATTGCTACTAAGTACATGAATTTGGATCCCTATCATCCATAAGGCCAGACTAAGCCTAGAGACAGGAGGATGTCTGGGGCAAGCACAATACCCACTGAGCTATCTCCCCAGGCCAGATTTTCATCTAAATTTTAAATTTTTTACCTTTATTAATTGAGATTTCCTCTTCCCAGGTATGCCTAGGTTAGTTTTAAGTTGACAAAGGCTAGCCCACACACTATGAGCCAAATAACCAGCAAACCACCCCGTGAGACATTTCCTCCCATAAATCAAATGGGTTTCTTATTGATAAATGTCACAGATGCATCTAAACACTGACTACACATCTGTTCACTAAAGTATTACTAGCAAATAGGGGTCTGATAACTTAGCACCTTCATTATATGCATCTTTGGAGAGAGATTACCATGGACACTACACCCAAACTTTTCACAATTGTGACATCCAAGTGCCTAGTTTCCTACTGACTGGCTATACTCAAGCCACTGAACCAGTTGTACAGTCTTTATCAACAAATGATCACAGTTAGCAAAGAAGGATGTGCTTACAAAGTGCTGGTGAGCTCTCAGTTTAGAATTAGTGTAACAGACAGACACTGAACTTTACAAGTCTACTCTTAACAACCCACGGTGCTGGGATTTCATCTGACTTAAAGTTCCTGGTTCTCGGGCCAAATGTCGCTCTACACTTCACCCATCAGTCTAGCTTCTCTGTCCACGAGAATTCCTAGGAAAGTGATACAAAAGTTTAAAGGCAATGCCAGAAACAGACCCTCTGGTAGGCAAACAACTTTGCTCACATTGGCATTTTCTACAACTGCTGTTGGAAACATTAGCAAGTAACTTATCAGCATAATTTTCTACCGTTTGTTTAGATTATTTACTGATGCTTGGTAGACATAGGTAATTTTTACTATTTCTACAACACAAGGAGAGACGTTTCTGGGTTTTGTAATAGGAGAGATTCCTTACAGGTTATCAGAGGTGGAACTTGAACTCACATTGTGTGGCACAAGGTTTGGCACTGCATCTTGCAGTCCTCCATTCTCACAACGGTATAATCCCCACAGGAGAATATCCCTAGTGCTTGGTCTTTCTTCCAGATCACTAACTCGCTTTAAAATTTGTTTCAGCTGATGTACCAATACACGGGTTCATTATGACAATTTTAATACATCATTGTGCTTGGCATATCAAACCACCTTTCTTATCCCTCCCTCTCCACTTGTCCCCTTGCTTCCTACAGAGTCAGTCCCCTCCCCTTGGAAGCTTTCTTCTCCCCCCCAACAACACCCCTTCTGCTCTCTATTTTCATATCCTGCGAGTGCGCGCGAGCATGTGCACACACACAAACTCACATACACGCAATCTAGATTTCACATAGAAGAGAAAATGTAATGTTTGTCTTATTTTGTCTAACAGATGTCTTATGGGCACTTCCACCCATTCTCCTAAAAATACTGTAATTTCCTTCTTTCTTTGTTGAAACACAGTCTCTCATGATATAGCCAGATGGACCTGGAACCCACTGCATAGCTCAGGCTAGCCTCATCTTCACAATCTCTTGTGTTTCAACCTCTCCAGTTCTGGGGTTGCAGGCATGAGACAGTACACTCAACTAGTTCCATTCTTTATTAGGGGTGAACAAAAGCCCCTGTGTGTGCATCACACGTCTTCTTTATCCATTCTCCTACGGATGGAAAAGGCTTCTTGTGGATCTTAGCTACTGAGAACACTGCTGCAGTAAACATGAATGCAAACTGCTAGCTCAAATGTGTATTTTTGTATGGGTTTTGTGTGTGCCTATGTGTGTGGGGTCTATGTGTGTGTGGTGTTATGCAAGGGTGTAGTGTTTGTGTGTGTGTGTGTGTGTGTGTGTGTGTGTGTGTAAGTGCCTCAGGAAGCTAAAATATAAAGCATCATTTCCCCTGGGGCTGGGGCTGGAGTTACAGGCGATGGTGACCCCCTGACCTGAGTGCTGGGAATGGAGGAACTTGGATCCTCTGTAAGGGCACCCAAGAAAACTCTCCTAACCATGGAGCCCTCTCTCCAACTCCCAGATCACTACTTTTAAACATTTAAGGATCACAGTGACTTCTTCTGAACCTGACAAAAATGTTATGGGCCCTACACACACACACACACACACCTTCTAAAAAGTAACTTGAAGGATTCTCTACTACCCTAAAGCAAAATTCAGTTTTCAAACCATTCCAAACAAACAAAGCCTTGCTGCCGTCTACTCCCCAACTGCATTCCCATTGTCCTCACCACCTCAGGTAGAATATTCTAGAATCACCCTTCCAGCCTCACTTGCACTCTCTCCCTTGCTGAGTTTCTCCAAGCCTCACGGCTGTCACAAGCCTTCCATGTCCCGGGCATCTCAGCAGAGAACAAGGCAATGACCCTGAGCTTCTGGAGCATTAGGTATTATGGAGCAGACACTACAGTGTCAAACCAAAGCGGCAAGCACAGCCTATGCTAGATAGTGATATGGAGAGGCTACCGGGAGATGGAATGCAGGAGTGGGCTGCAGCAACAAAGAGAGGGGGAGCAGGGCGAGGTGAACATTTGAGTGAATGTATGACTAGGAGTCCAGTGAGTAGACGTCAGGGAGCGTTTCTATTTACCGTCTTTCTTCCCCTCTTGAGTATAAACTTCACGATATATGATATATATACTCCAACTTCAGAATAATCAAATAAGGAACCAACCAGCAAACAGCAGATCCTGTTGCAGATTGAGCGTTGACTACAAATGATCCTTAGAAGCTAGGACTTCCGAATGCAGAACGATTCAGCAAAAGGCTGTCAGTGCCTTGCCTTGCATCACGTACCCTTGGTAAGATGGATGACACCTATCTAGGGAGCTCCAGCCAGGTGTCACAGCACCCCGTGTGCTCTTCTGGCCACCCCAATACAGGGCTGGATTTCCAGAACACATATTGTGCATCGATGTACCTGAATTTTAAGCTTCCTTATGACTGACTCATCCCTTGATGTCAGTCATCTGCTTGGTGCCCAAGAGTTTCTGATTCAGTTTCCTAGAAACATGCTGCTCTCAAACTTTCTATCCATCAGTTGCATGTTTGAAAATCCTTGGCCATACAAGGGATCAAAGTGTGCCTAGGCATGTGTCCATGTCTGTGTGTGCATAAACACTGAGAGAATGGTCAACATGGAGTTCATGCTTCTCTGTGAAGGAAACCACAAGTGCCTGCAAGTGACTTTTTATACAATGACAACATCAAACTGAGGCCTTGACATACCAATTCCCACCAGTGTCTTCTAAAAGCACAATTCATCTCTCAGAAGAACAGGGAGCACCCGGATGGATCTCACACCCATCGGAAGACCAGCTGCAGGAGATACCCCCCCCCCAACATACTGTCCTCAGAAGTTAACACAGTCTGGCAATGTCAGCTATGTGAGCTCCCCGGATGCTGCAGCAGGCAACTTTATTGATGGTGAGTCTTACCGTATTACAGGTAACATGAGCTCCGAAACCTTCTTTCCTCTCTGATTAGCCAGCAATGTCAAGGCAAAGCTGAAATCACTTCACCTTAATGGTACAATGCGTAGCCTCTGCAATACCCAACATCATTAAATTTTTAAAAGAGTGTGTTAGGGAAAGTCCTTTAATCCTTCCGTGATTGAGCTGGGGAAAGGAACCTGTGATGGGCAGCATTTACCTGAGCTTATATTAACTAGGGTTGGCTACTAATGGCTTTCCAACAGTCCCTCTGCGCCCATGTTGCCATTTAAAAGAGTACATTCCATTTGGCCCTTGCTCTTTAACTGTCAACAGGGAAATTGAAAAAGAATACATCATTAAGTATTGCAGTTTGTGTTATAGATAGATCTCTGTCCATGCCTCCCTTCTAGCACTTGAGCTGGGTTTAAACTAATCCCTAAGAACCAATTGACAAGAAGAAAACTTCATTCCATGAATCAGCTAGATGTCTGTGATATCAAATAACCATCACTAATATATATCCCACTGAATTTACTGGCCACAGAGGCAGAGCCACTAGAAAGCACTCAGCATCCTTGAAACACTTCAGGTTCATTCCCTCCTAAGCTAAGAGGTCTGGTCCCTTACGTCCTTGTCTCTTTCCCAGGTCATAAGGCTTGAGCAGCTCTTCATCTTAAGGGGAATTCCCATCTAACTGCATATGGCTTTTCTAGCCTCTGTCTAAACAATGAGTATGGAGCACTACACAGATCACACACCTTGTGGCTGTATTTTGCACCTCTGAGAAGCCTAGGTAAAATAAATGGGTAATGGGATCTTCTAATGAGGTTAAATGATTTGCCCATCCAACCAAAGCAAAGGCAAAGACAGACTTACAGCTCACCGATCCTGAAAGCCTACTGAGTTCTACACGATTACTCTAGCCTCCAGTCTAGGGATGGAAGCATGCGGGTGAATACTAGGCTTTGCATATGGTTTGAGTGACTCCTTGAAGATGCTTGTACTAGACTGCATCCTCCACATGATGGTGATGAAAGATGGAAGAACCTTTAAGAAGTGAGACTTATTGGGAAGGAGCTAAGTCTCTGGGCATGCTCATGTTTGGGATGAATGTGGTTTTTCAAAGACCCTGGTCCGTTCCCGAGAGCAAGTTGTCACAAGTAGAATAAGCCAACTCAACTCTCTTTGACTTCCCACCTCACTACGAGATCTTTTCTGCATTCACTCACTTATGTCATTGTGACACCATCTACCCTGAGCCCAAACAGATGAGACCACCTGATCTTAGACTTCAGCCTTCAAAACTGTGAGCTAGAAAAGCCCCTACTCACTATAAAGCCCCTAGTCCTGGGGGTTTTGCTACAGCAACAACACATTGACTACCACTGGAAGCAGGGGACAAGAGTATAAACAGTGATATAGGTAAAGAGACCACGCCACCGTGCTGTAGACTGAAAGGAGTGTGTGAGTCCATATCCCCCACTCCCTTGAGATATCTCCAGATGCCACAGAAAGCAAATGCTCTCCAACTGATAGAGCCTTGGCTGGCATCTTTTCCAAGCACAGTCGATTAGTTTCTGTCGTGAGGAGGCTCTGAGATTTATCAAATGCATGAGGTTTACACACATTAAGCTTAACTGATATTGTGAAGAACGAAATAGTCTAGGTCCTCACTCGGTTGTCATCTGCAGGCCCATAAAACCACGTGCGACTCTGCGGGGAGATCTGTAGAAAGCTCCAATGAGGAGTGGAGGAAAGCAGACCCGCTCCACTGACCTCAGTCCAGTGCTGAGCACTTGAGCAAATGGAAAGGGAGATGCAACAGAGAACGAAAGGAATGAACGGTTGCTAATGAGCAAAGTGGGCAGAGCCTGTAACTTGGATGATCCATGGATGACCCTTCTTCAGGCATGTCCAAGAGTGGGTGGGTGTCTTGCTTTGTCTTGAATCTTCCATCTACACTCACCTTTGACATCAAAAGGACTCAAACTACCCTACTCTCAAACGTCTTCCTCAAATTCTTTCTTCTCCCCATCTTTTGCAACCCCCTCCAGCCCTCATCTTTCACCACTCATCTTCTCTGGGCTTGGCCACACCCCCTATTCTGCTTCTTCAGCTTCTTTTTACCTTGCAGCCTCCTAAATGCTGGCCCACCTCCACCCCACCCCCACCCTATGCTCTGACAGAAGTACTCTTTTCCAGGTTACCCATGACTAACGCCAATTCCCCACAGTCCCCTGTTTATAGAACCCTTCTCTCTTGATGTTCTTTTCTCTGAATGTCGTCCTATTCTTCCAGGACCAGGACTCTTTGTATACAATGCTTCCCAAAGCACATCTTTCTCCCTCTCCTTGGTCTATGTAACATCCCTTGAACATCCTCTTCTTACCACTGATAGAATAATGTGTCTTTAAAACGTGTGTCCAGGCTGCCTTCCAGAGAGCTCCATTCATGTCTGCCATCTGGAAATGTCCCCCGAAAACCTTCAGCAGCTCAGCACATGCTCACTTACCCAACTCTGCTTGCCCCAAACTCTTTTTTTTTTTAAGATTTATTTATTTATTATATGTAAGTACACTATAGCTGTCTTTGGACATTTTTTTCTTCTTGCTCCCGCCCTGCTCACTATAGCTGTCTTCAGACACCCCAGAAGAGGGCATCAGATCTCATTACGGATGGTTGTGAGCCATCATGTGGTTGCTGGGATTTGAACTCACAACCTTCAGAAGAGCAGTTGGTGCTCTTGATCCCTGAGCCATTTCTCCAGCCCCCTTGCCCCAAACTCTTGCTCCACTTCTTCATTTATCATCCTGCCCCTCTAGGTCGTCACTCAATGTTCCTTTGCTCAAAGTCATTAAGTTTAACTAATCTTATATGGGAAATATTCTGGATCATGTTTGTGCTCTCTGTCTCCAATGCCTCCTCCTTAATTTGTATCCTGGCCATTTCTCACTGCCTATAGCTACTACCTGACTGATCCTGCTGATCAGTCTCTCCCAAAGCTCCTACTGGTGCCACCAGAATCACTTTTCTGGAAAATGAGGGCCACGTCTGTCTATTGTAGAGAGAAATCTCTGCAGGCTGGTTGTTAACTATAGGACTAAGTTTGGAATCCTTCACATGTTACATAATTCTCCTCTCTGTTTGTTACAATTTTGCAGTCCACAACCAGCCCAACCTCTACTGTATTTGACAGTGTGCTTCCCGGCATCCCCACGACTGGTGAGCACAGGACCCTACACTCTTCCTGCTCCGGACTCCCTCTACGCACATGACTCCTCCTCTGCCTGGAAACCTCCACACTCTCCTACACCCCTAGCCATTCTGTAAGAGTCAGTCAATCTCAACTCTCCATATAGCCTTCTCGACACCTCTTACTGATAAATGTAGCTATCCTATAACCAACATGTCTTGAGTATTGTACAAGATGCTAGAGACAAAGGGTTAAAAACAAAACACAGAAAGCCCCTTTCCCTCGTCAGTTTTGAGATATAGTGACAGGAACTATGAAACTATAGGTAGATATTTATAGATATTTGAAATTGTGGCAAACACAGAAGATTATGAGTCTCTCATAATAACACAGAACACAGGGACTTAGATAACCTGGGTCTTCTCTTTGGCCATAATGCTGTTTAATTTGACTTCTCAAGAGTCTGTGGTACATGGAGGGACCCATGGTGCTGGCCACATATGCGGCAGAGGAGGGTCTTGTTAGACATCAGGGGGAGCAGAGGCACTTAAGCCTGACGGTTTTAGATCCCCTGGTATAGGATAATGCCAAGGAGGGATGACAAGAGTGGGTCTGAGGGGGGAATACCCCCATAGTGGCAGGGGGAGGGAGGAGGGAATGGGGAGGTTCCAAAGGGGAGATCTGGAAAGGGGGAAACATTTGAAATGTAAATAAAGCATGAAAAAAAAGAGTCTGTGGTACACTATCAATGCATCTATGTTTTGTTTTATTTATTTTTACATACCTAACTATTGATTAAATGAATGATTTTATTAATGAACCAACTGTTTGAGTCCATTTAATCTTAAATGCAAGAAATCTGCCCAAAACTAAATAAGGTGAAATTCCAACTGTTCATGTACCACCTGCGAAGTGATTTTATTAAACACTAGTTTATAAAGACTGAATTCATATACACTGTATTTCTCTAAAACAGACTGGAGCTAGTTTTAAGGGAACAAAACGTCTTGGCCATGGAGAGAGAAATAACACAGCACAGGAATGTGTGGTTTCTGAGACAACCAGCATTCCATGCTCACGTTTAGATCGGCCCAGCCAAGTGGCATCCCCCAAACAAAACAGATGACACTGCTTCTAGAAATGGGCCTCAGTGGGACACCGTGGGATCTTTTCTAGCTGGGACTGAGCTTTGTTTGAGAAATGCAACGCCATCCAGAAGAAAACTTGGAAAGGGGTTATCCTAGGGACGGATGGACAGCTGCTGGTTGGTCCCAATGGAAGCTATGTCTGGAAGCCTCTGGATCTGATATTTAACAGTTCTGCTGCCAAATGTGCAGACAGGCTCTCAGAACAAAAGTCACCATTGCAAACCCTGAGGACGTGGAGAAGAAAGATGGATGCTGATCACCTCCTGTTCTTCTTCCTCCTTCTTCCAGGGGGAGAAACAACTATGCAAGATGACTTTAGGGATTAATACAGAAGAATGATTCAGGAAAAGGATGGCTAAGGTGGTTTTGTGTTTGTATGTTTGTGGGTTAGTTTGATAAGCAGGAGTGACAAGCATATTCCAGAAGCTTACACACACACACACACACACCCCACAGGCCATAGCCAGATTTTTTTAAAGTCCTTGAAGAGCACTGAGTGCCGCAACAGCTGCCTTAGGAAGACTGTCTGAAAGCAGAAGACTCCAGCAGGTGGGGACTTGTTTTCCAAGAGCCTGTTCAAAAAAATGAACTAAGAATTGTGACCTCACCAGGGTGTGAGCACCAGAACCCAAGCAGCAGATGTCCTGATTTTAGTAGAAAGGCCATCGAACCAGGGTCACCGGCTGAGTACAGCACCCCAGTTTTTCTCTCTAACCAGAGCATGACTTGAGCAAAGTCTGTGAGCTTCGGTTTCCTCATATACAAATGCAAGAGTAAATCAAAATTTTCTCCTTGGCCATTTTTAAAAATTGTTGTAAAGGACCAATCCCTAATCCATATGAATGTCCTTTGAAATTTGAAAGAGAATAAAATTTTAACCACTTGAATTCTTTATGGCATTTTCTATGAGCCAAGCATCAATCTACACACTTTGGGAATATTAAACCAAATGACGCAAGGTAACAGGGCTTGTTATCACATTTTAGAAAGAAAAAATAGACACAGAGCAAGTGAAGCCCTTGCCAGAAAAACAGCAAGGATGTGATCCAGACACTGGCTCCTGAGATCCTGCTCCTAACAACCACACAATGTTGGGTATATATACAGCTCCAAAGAATATATTTGGGCTTTTGTTCATATAAAAACCAGCAATTATGATACATAGTCCTATACAGTATTCTATGACTTACCAAAGGCCTTTTGAGTTGCTATCCAAGTTCTTATAATAACCCTGTGCTGTTTAGCTATTATTAACTTAACACAAACTACACAAACTGTGAAGAGGAAATCTCAACCGAGTAATTGCCTTCATCAGATTGGTTTGTACTCATGACTACGGAACATATTCTCGATTGCTCATTGATGTGAGAGAGCTCAGCCCACTATGAGTGGTGCTATCCCTAGACAAATTAGCCTGGCCATTACAAGAAAACTAGCCATGGGATTGGAGACATAGCTGAACAGTTCACTGAACTGGGTGCTCGTCCAGAGAACCTAGATTTGATTCCCAACACCCACATGGCTGCTAACAGCCATCAGTAATTCTGGTTCCAGAGAGTATGGCATCATCCTCTGGTTTCTGTGAGTACTGCACACAAGTGGTACACAAACATAACATGCTAAACACCAGTATACATAAAAATAAATAAATATTCTTTTAAAAAAAGAAAGAAAGAAAAAGAAGGAGGGAGGGGAGGGAGAGGGAAGGAAGGAGAAAGAGAGTTAGAAAGCCGGGTGAAACAGCCAGTCAGCAGCATTTCTCCATGGTCTCTGATGTTGGTATATTATGCTTTAAGACAGATGAGTCACTTATCCAGGACATCTCTTAACAATAAGATATTACTGAAAGAAATTAAAATTACTTTCCCAGTTCTGGAGAGAGCCATAGTGTGCCCAAACCATTCACACCTACCTGTCTACTGCCCTCATCTATGGGTACAGACTATTGAAACAGAATGGCCGGACAAATAATTAAGCATAGACAAAATAAAATCCACAAAAAGATTAGTGTGTGCATAGGTACAGCCAGCATGGTGTACAGACAAATGGGGAGGCCTCCTGTGAAGCACTGTGTTTGTTCTGTGCAAAATTATCTCCTCTGTTACTGGTCCATTCTAGAGTCCACAATTCTGGCATAGGACGCTCCTTCTATGTGACTCAATGCCATTCCCAGTAAAAAGTACCTTCAGTGGAATAGCCCAGTTACATCCCAGTGTGAATGATGTTATAATTCCTTTTGTGATTTGACAGTTAGTAAGGGGAGTCTCTAGCCTGTACATAGGGTAATTGGAAATGTAAAAAGTCTCAAAATGGGTTTAGAGCAGAAGCCAAGCAAAATGTTGCTTTAAAGGGCGGTATTGTAGTTGAATCCAGGCACTTAGAAGGAGCAGAGTCCTGGGAGAAGATAGGTGTGGGAACCCAGAAAAACCCAAGCCAGGACAGGACAGATTTTCTGAGGTGTTCTTCCTTTCTGAGTTTTTTAAGCCCACCCCCTGGTACAAACAACTATGCCCATATCCCTGTGAGGATAGTGGCTCTCACTAACAGGACACAACCACAAAGGGAAACCCTGCCACACTGAGAAGAGGGCCAAGAGGAGAAAGAAGGAAAGAGGGTGGCATGGGAGGAAATTCTAGAAGGCTCCGTTAAAAAGGATTTGTTCCACTGTCACAACCAGAAAACTAGCTCCCCCAGAGCCAGCTTGAGGGCAGGAAAGATGGGAGGACCTACTGGGGAAAGATGCTATTAAAGAAATGCTCTGGGTAGCAGATGAGACAGGTGGGACCATAAAACCCCCCCGCATTTGGGCTGTGATGAATTATAAATGCCTGGCATGTGCACAGGATGCTCTAGTGCTGATGCTTGGTTCCAGGTAAAGCAACATTCACCATCCTGATGATTAAGAATAAGAATGGCTCTTAAATCCAGGCTACGGGGTTGTTGGGGGAAGTCCTGTTCTTAGTTATGCCCAGCGGCTGGTGTAGATCCCCAGGACTTGCAGCTTCTGAACACTGCACAAGCTTCCCTGCCTCCCTAACTACCCAGTCACTTTTTCCCCCCTCTGGGCCCCTTTCTGGGGAGAGACATAAACTCCTCTACCCTAAGGATGGAAACTCTGAGCTGTGCCAGCATCAGTGACCCCTCAGGCTCAGGCTGTCCTGAAGCTCAAACAAAGACATATTGGGACCCTCCTGCTGAGAGAGGGGGGACGTTCCTGGGCCCAGGGGGAGCTGGTCTTAATCTGCTGCACAGTGAATGACAACAATGTCAAGAATGAAAATATGGTTTAGGGGTATAGCCCCCAGGAGCCCAACATTTTAGTATTTAAAGGAACTTTAATGAGCTTAAGTGGCTAATCTCGAGTTCAGGAGGGGGTGTTTTGTTTTGTTTTGTTTTGAAAAATCCTTTTAAAGGCTCCTGAGGGCTTGATAGCCAGGATTGTGAGTCCAGGAATGGCTACCTCTAACTGAAAGGCCAGGAGGGAGTGAGGAGAAAGAATTGCCCCAAAGAGCTTCTCACGCTGCTTCTAAACTTGGGCTGGGGAGCTATGGAGAGCACCCTCTATGAGAGAAAAGTACAGAGGCTAGAGAGGGCTCAAGTGCTGGCCTCACATGCACAACACTAGGATCAGGCCTCAGCATCCCAAGAAGAGGGAGGTGCTCAGAGAAACAACAGCTATGTACATGAGTGATACACAGATGTCCTACCACAACGCTGGCCAATCTTCCTGACAAGTGACAAATTCTCATTTTACTGGTGACAGCACAGATCCAGGCACATCTCTGACTCATCGATATTCAGGACACAGGATTCCAAGGGATCACCCATGGAGTCATGACACGGAACTACACAGACCTGAGATGAAGGCCCATTGTCAAGATACCAAGCTAAGGACTACTCAGTAACTCGATTGCTCCGTGGTAGGACTAGTGTGCACAATGAAAGGCTAATTCGGAGGTTGGAGAGATAGTTCAGTGGGTAGAGGACTTGCTAAGCAATCATAAGACCCTGAGTTCAGATTCCCCAGAAAGCAAATAACAGCCAAGTCTATCACCCCAGTATTGGAAAGAAAGAGACAGAGGCATCCACGGAACTCACTGACCATCTAGTCTAGCAAACCACTGAGCTCCCAGTTCAATGAGAGACCCTGTCTCAAAAATAAAGAGCATTCAAGTCACTTGTACATCTCTGGCTTCTGCACAGACATGTGCACACATACAAATACATGCATATACCATACCGACAAAGGGAAACAGACAGAAGTAAAAGGCTAATTGGTTCTCCCAGGTAAGAAAATAGAGGATCCATGGGAGAGCAGGGGACAGGGGAGATGAGGCAGTTGGTGATGGGGTTTAAATAATATTTAATGCTTACAAAAGCCATGTTAATAAAGCTCTACAGGGCATAGGGAAACAGAAGGCAGAATGGAGTGAAACAAATGTGAGTCTCAATATAGCATGTGGCCCATTCCCAGCAAGACCAGAAGATTACAATATTTTTTATATGGACAGGATTTATTGGACGAGTCAGGAAGCACAGTCCAATCCACAGTGGCCAGATATCTCTCAGAGCTCATCCGTTATATGAGACTAATGATAAACCACAAGTACGATGGTGTGGAGGGATGCTGGAGGCCCAAAGAGTCAGCAAAGCCAGACAGAGTTGCCGTTCTCCAAAAATAGGATCCCCAAACTCAAGTTCTGAAAAGTTGGAAGAGACCAGACTCTTCCATGTGACTCCAGTTATGGGACTAGGAAAAGCACGGTCTACTTTGTATTTTTAGTTGTTAGATCATTATGGCGCAATGGTGGAGACCTCGCAAGGTTTCATTAGGTTCTGCCTGACCTGTGCATGGCAGCTGCAGAAGAGTCGGTTGCCCTACACAGAGGGGTAGTTTTAAATCCCTTTTTAACTACACGGATGGGTCTGTTGTGACAGGGAAAGGGTACCCAGTGGGTAGGGAACCAATGTGCATTTGTTTTATTCCCTTGCATAAGATCTCCCCCAGTACTTCAGTGTTTCTGCTGCATTCCAATTGCATCTGCTATCTAGAGCCAAGAGAAACTTAATCCCCTCCCTAAGACTCATTTTATTTATTTTCAGTAGTGTGAAAGCAAACATGTAACAAGGTTACAGTGTTTACACCTCCATCTTAGCCCACACAGCGTTAATCCTTCTACTAATTAATGCCAGGGCCATGGCGATCTTACTCATTTCATCTTGGTTAAAAATATAGAGGCAGATCGTTGGGGTTTACTAAAATAACAAGTTGACATTTGGAAGTTGTCTGCAAGACTGTAGGGTAGGTTTCATTTAAGATATGACAAAGAGACACAAAGCTGCAGGCAATGCCGGCTGGAGATAACATGACTAATTCTAACTGTAGACTAAATGCTCTGTGTCCTGGTAGTCTATGGAACTAAGGAGAAAATGTAAGTCCTCAAGAGCACCAGAAGAGATACTCTCTCTGTCCTTGACAACGAGCGATTCAAAGGGGCATGAGGTATGGCCCTGTGATGTCCTGAAAGCCACCACCTTCCCCTGACTGAGTATAGAAAAGCCACCGCAGACAACAGAATTATCTTAAGGGCCCCAAAGGACTCTCAGGAGAACAAGAAGTATGCACCCAAGCATTCTCAGCCAGGCTGGGATCAGAGCAGGGCTCCCCACGCAACATGGCCCAAGGCCCTCTTTATCACACTCTGAGTGACTTATTAAAAAGTACCACACTGAAGACACGAAGGCCAGTTTAAAAAAAAAAACATAAGTCAAAGAGGTTTATTTAATTAAAATAAATAGTAAAACAGCTAAAATTTTATAAAACCAATATTACAAAAAATCTTTTTAAAACTAGACACTAGATGTGTGTGTTTTTAAATCTCCCCAAAATTTATCTTTCAGGATTGTACAACTGTACTTAATAATCCAGTTCACATGGTTCTATATTGATTGTTTTGACTTTGGTAATGTACAATAATCATATTTTGTAAATATGTATTTATTCTAAGAAGTTATTAAAAAAATTTTTCATACAATGAATGAATTTTAAGGTCTTTATTTTCTTTTAAATGCTATAGCCCAAGTGATTTATTTGGGGGCAAGGGTAATGTGATTAAATAAATGGAGCTGTTCTTAGTAAAGAAAGTATCTGGTCATCATGTTCAAAAACCTTCATAAGATTAAAAAAGGAACCATCGATAGCCCTCCCTGATATGAATAAGTCTCAGTTGATGCAAACATGATAAATAAAATGCAAGACAAATAATTAGCTACAGGAAAAGCTCTTGTCACTGAACTCTGGGTACAGAGTGTTACTTCCATGCGGAAGACAAAGGTCTCAGAACTCTACACTATGGAAAACCTGTCTGGATTAATCACTTTTCATAATGCATTCCATTTAAGTAAGGGTCACAATAACCTCATAGCCATATCCAGCCCCAACTCCCAGAACACGATAAATGCCTAAACTAACCATCTAATTACAGTTTTTTAAGTCTTAGATTCCAAGCAAGTCTTATCCATGGACTCACACACACACACACACACACACACACACATATATCTCACACACACACACACACATATAAAGAAAACAGCTCTGAACAAGAAATATTTTGCCTTCTAAAAATTAAAACAGTAAGAGAGAAAAAGAAAGAGAGAGTATGCTGCATAAACACAGCCATGATCGTGGACTATGCTCATTGTGAGCTAAACCCCTACAATTGAATGCAGACAAAAATTATTACCTAGCTGTGCTTGAGTTTTCTATTCCTTAATATGTTATTACGCCAGGAGCCAAGCCAAGCAAAAGTAAAGTGGAACAACATTCTAACAATGGCCTCTGGAATTTCATCTGCGGGTTCCTTTTATGAAGAACTGAATGCCCAATTTTGATCTCCAAGTAATGACACAGTAATAATAATAATAATAATAATAATAATAATAATAATAATAATAATAATAATGGATAAACAATAACAACAACAACCCAAGCTAACTCCTCCACACACACACACCCTGCACCACTTTTGAGAGAATGCAGAACAGTTTTATTACCAATCCTAATACAGAGCAAGCCCTAAGTCTTTCTCACCTGGGGCTGACAAGCCTCAGGCCAAAAAAAAGAGACAAAGAATACTGTAAGTGGAGTGACATCTACTTTCCTCCATGTCTATCCCTTTCTCTAGACAGACAACTGATCTACTCCAAAAGGCAAAGAAGAAAACATGAGCAGGCCCTCAGAGGAAAGGCTTCCCCAAGCTGTGATCCGCTGACGTGTGGGGAGTTAACACACTGTGGGAACAGCTCTGATGACAGCAATCCTACCCCACACTGCTCCCAGGATGTAAAAAACAATCCGAGTGATAATGATAAACTTCATATGTGAGGCGAGAAGGCTCTGCCTGACCCACAAGCCACCAGGCACATGAAAGAAGCAATATAAATTTGATTTAAAAGTGGGACACTCTCCAGAAGGCTCAATTATCTATCAAATTGCCACGTTTCCCTCATCCCACCATCCTCTGTCTGTCTCCGACTGAGGCATGGCTACAGTACTTGCTTGGAACCGGCTCAGAGACGACTCTGAACTAGCCTGATCACAGAAGGCTCACTGAAATAGGGAACGACAGTTTTATGAATAGAAGTCTTCCAGGCTGGAAAACAGTTTGGTTGTCTGCTAACTTAGAGGAATGCCACAGCAAACTCACCCCATTCCTGAAACATCCATGCCTGTACTACCTCAGTGGTTTATCTCCACCAGTTCCACCAGTGTCTCTTTTCCTGGGACTAGCTGTTTTTGTCTTCGATGACACTATGAGCAAGGGGCCCCCCAGTTCTTGATTTCTGGCTGTTCATAAATCTCCATTCTACATTCTGGCCTTGAATTTTTGTTTGTTTTGGATAGCTGAAAAATAAAGTATTCCTACGGGGGCCATAGTGGATGAGGCCAATACTCAGTAAAACATCCTGAGGTTTCAAATGAACTATCCTGTCCAAGATGCCACCATCAATCCATTGCCTTCATGAGAAAGAAGCTGACGTTTCACATGGGGGAACTGAAAAGAACTCGTTGACACAATGGAATTTTGGCTTTTATAGCAACTTGTTCTAGAGTGATTTTCTCTGACAATTTCATACCTAGAGCAAGTGATTCTGGTTACTGTCACCCCCTGCCCTCCCCGGTCTCCTGCTGCTATTTTCACCCCACCCCACCCCCAACAAGACCCATTCCATTTAAGTGAAGGACAGACCTGACAGGAGGGATCCACAGGTAGTAATTCAAACACAAATCTAGACTGTCCAATTATCCAGAAATGCACACAAATGGCAGAAACAAGTGGGATAAACCTCTGCTACTAAAACTGTGCTCACTGCAGTCACCAGAGAGTGAGCATCAGCTCTGCATTTGTTCATTTCCATATGTGGAAGTGGCACCTAGACTTTACAGATTTGGGGGACCAAAGTATTGTCTAATCTTTTTTCTATCAAGTGCCTCTAATGTACCACCCTTGCTCTCTCAGCACCTAACACACATCTTACTTTTCCTCTCCATTTACCTTGTCTGGGACCTTAGCATTGAAGAAACGCACTGGGGAGAGGGGCTTTTCACTGCACTGTAATGGAAAGCACTATCTGTGAGTTTCACGACTATTGCCTCAAGTTGAGCTGTACCCTCCAGGATAACCATGTGGCCATTCCAGATAGCTTCTAGCGGATACCACCGAGTCCTGTGTAAATGGAGAAACTTCTTCAGGAAACCCTTGCTAGTCTGGGTAAAATAGATGAGAAGCCTGGCAGGCGAGAAGTCTCCTGCCATCTTGAGCTCCAATAATCTTCCAGTTATTCTTTCCCCGTCATAGCCAGGGTTTTACATGTAGAAGCTCCACAAAAGCCTGTTGAATAAAGGAATTTTTCCTGAGCCCAACTTAAAAAAAAAAAAAATGAAGAAGTAAGAAACCATGTGTTCATTTCCTTCTACAGCAAGTGTCTTAAGAGTATCAAGGACATTAAAATCCTGATTTGCTGAAAGGAGAATGGGACTGAGAGGGGAACAGAGAGAGGGAATTTAAAGGAGGAATAAATGAATCTAAAACAGCCACCACTGACAGGCTGAGCGGGAGACTGTGCTCAGAGCTAAGCAGTCCAAGCAAACCGATGTTGGATATCCACTGTGTCCGCAAATATTTTTAAATTAAAGTACAAAAAAACCTAGACCTTTCAGTGTCACACCAACACCTCTTTGTAGCTCACACCCTCTATCAAATCTTGATTCTGACCAACAGCTGGCAAGCTGAGCCCTGCAATTTTCTCTTCGAAGAAATAGCTTTGTGAGGGAAGAGCTGACCCTCTCAGCTAATAAGCCCAAACCTCACCAAACCTGGAGGGCTGAAATGGAAGGGATATTGTTCCGTTAAGTACTTCACAGCAACTGTTTCTTCTCTTGACACAGCCTGACTTCCTTAAAGAAGATCTGACTGGCCAGACAGCTGTGTTGACCCTTGAGCCTTCTGTGATTCACAATTTTCTTTTTTAACAAACAGAATAGAAAAATCACAACCCAAATCCTTCCCTAAGCTCCAGTACTTCTGATTTTGCTAGTGTTGTGCATGAAGGATGTGGACCTTTCTCTAATCTATAAGCAGAAAGATAAAGATTGGGCTCACACAATACCAAAACCGGTTCATGAAAAGCAAGGGGGGGCAGGGGGGAAGCGAGCAGTCACTGGGCTTTGTCTACTTGAAGTTGTATAGACCAAATCCGCTTAATTACCTAAAAATCACAGTTTTTACTCAGGCTCAGGGGCTACAAGCAGACAATCCAGCACAGACACCAGTATTTTTCTTTTCTTTCAAAACTGTTTACCATAAAGATCAAGGGGAGTTTTGCTTCTTTGCTGATTTCTGTATTGTTCAACTCATGTAGATGCAAGCTTTTTTTTTTTTTTTTTTGGTTCTGAAAAGGCATTTCTGAGACAACAGAAAGGCCTGATGTTTTCTCCACATGGAGGTAAAAGTCGAGCATTTTATGTCCACCAAGAGTACTGAGTAGCAGAGAGGGATGCGGCGGCGGAAGCAGAGGTGGGGTCTAACCTGGACCACTCTTTTAGTAAGCCTGACAGCACCAGATGATTTGGAAACAAGAAACCTCTGTTTTTCCTTGCTCTGTGTTTTTTGTTTTGATAGCCAATCCACCTTTGCACTTCCTTTCACTGTGCATCATAATGA
Source organism: Rhynchomys soricoides (assembly GCA_019843965.1). Taxonomy (NCBI): domain Eukaryota; kingdom Metazoa; phylum Chordata; class Mammalia; order Rodentia; family Muridae; genus Rhynchomys; species Rhynchomys soricoides. The sequence goes on from JADRCH010000010.1 coordinate 3,143,014, forward strand.
AATCATAGGGGCTGCGTTTCACACATACTGACCTTCCTCTGTCTCTCTCCACATAGTGGAGTGAAAGAGGCCGCATTTCCATACGCATGCACACACAATCAACATATGCCAGCCCTAGTGCACAAAAAAACAGACGAGCTCTGAGCCACTTTTCTTTCAGTGTAGCCCTCCACAATCCTACGAATGCAAAGTCCCTATGAATTGGCCAATGTTGCAAGACAGGGCAGTTTCCTCTCCTTACTTCTCAGGGCTCCTCGTGGCCTGTCCTTTGACAATAGGGGCATCCTACCACACCAAAATCCCTAAGGTATTTCAGAAATCCAGACTGAGAAAAGAATCGCTCGCTTCATTACCTGTCTTCCAGTATTGCATGCTGATACGAGAATCGAACACGCCGCATGCCAGACAACTTCCCTAGTCTAGAACTGGGTGGAGACGCGGCAGGGGGCTTTAGGTCAGTTTCCTTCCAGCCTATTAACTTCTGGGACTCCCCTGAGTCCGAGATACCCTAAGGTTTCGTAGGAGGGAGTTACTGGAAACGTAAAACAAACGGTGCAGGGCAGGAAAGCCATTTCCAAACCTGATTTGATCAAGCCCAAGAGAAAAATGTGCCCAGGGGATAGAAACCACCTGATCCATACTGCCTTACTGCTGGGTACAAACCCCAGAGCGGTGCAAACACTTGAGTAAGATGAAATGGAAAAGGGGTCGCTAGTCACTAGCTCCCCGGCAAAGTGATCTCTGGAAATGACTGGGCCCGGGTTGAAGAACATGAAATAATTTGAAAATATGTTCGCGACAAGGGCTCTCCCGTGCCCCAAGTTGTGCGTACGGATGGATTCCCTGCAACCCCGGACGAGTACCGAACGCGGATGCGCGAGATTTACTGGGTTTTCCTGCGGGTACCTCTTGCGCCTTGCGGAAAGGCGAAGAGGGCGCGGGAGGACACAGTCCCCAGCGCACAGCCATGCAGGTGAGTGGGCGCGCTCCGGCGACAGCGACGCAGGCACTTACTTCTCGTAGTGGTACTTGCAGTAGAGCTTCTTGTCCCGGTAGAAGCAGGTGGTCTCCAGGGGCTCTTTGCAGGAGGCGCACTGCACGCATTGCTCGTGCCAGAAACTGTCGTTGAGCCTCAGCAGAAACCTGTCCGAGATGACCCGCTGACAGCCCTCGCAGACAGACTTGGGGCTCACAGCTCTACCTACAACAGCAAGAGATGTCGCGGGTGAGCCACACCGGCAAGCTAACCAACGCCAAACCCGCTCTCGATCGGATTAGACCCACAGATTTACGTCTGGACCTTGCACCCTCAGGAAGCTTCCCGGATGATCAGATATTTCGACAAATCAACCAAGCAGCAATGACGTTACTCATAAATAAAGACTAAGTAGCAAGGTATAAATTCTGGTGAGGGAGGAAGCTGAAGTCAAAAAGTGGCCTTAATTATTAGACCCAGGTACCTTTGCGAGCATTCACTGATCCTGTAAAATTATATTACATGTAAATTTGTGCTCCCAGGACTCTCAAGTGGTCATTAATCAATCATTAAATCACCGTGTTTGTGTCCTTCGACTACTTTTAAATGATCCGTAATAATTTGATTGCAACTGCGTTCTATTTTTAAAAGGAAAATTAACATTTTCTGTTTTCTTCAAAAAAGTCGGCCTGCGGGTGCAGAAAAATGCCATCTCTCCCCAGACGAGCTCAGTGTTGTTCAAACTAGTGAATCTCTCCTATGTCTTGTTTGGTGTGCAAACTGCAGGTGGCATTTAATAATTATGAAACGCCAAGATGTGGAAAAATAAGAGCCGAGCGCAGAGACCCTGAGAAAGGTGCCGGCCAGAGAATTCCAGATCTCTTGCGCTCAGAAGCGGTGCTTGGAGCAACAAACCTCTAAGCCCAGTCAGAGAATCTTCTGACTACCCTTTGACCTTTTTGACTTTTTCCCCTCGGACCTTGTTCCAGTGAGAGCCTTTTCTTCCTCCCCCCCCAACCCCCCAACACGCAAGGGAGAAATACTTGGCCGCCTTTGTTGACACTTTTTACAACCGTTTAAAGAAGCCCTTGTCCCACAAGAACACTCTTGTCCGTGACGTCCCAAAGGGAAGATCCTTCTCCATACCACTAATCTCACTTTCTGCTTTGGAGAACAGCTGCCAGCTTGTAAGCCCGACAGGTCGTTTTTGTGCGGTGGGAAGCCAGCAAGAAAGGCTGGGGGGGAAAGTGGTCGTTATCAATTGTAAATTTCTGTTGTCTTGGTCTCATCATCCTAGAGTTGGAGCAAACATGAGTCGCGCAGGGAACCAAATCCGGTGTGCCTAAGTTGGTACACAGGCTCTAGTCTGCGTCTTCCTTCTTGCTCCGAGGAAAAGAAGGTCCTAACAATTTCGAAAGGGAGGTTGAAAGAGGGAGCATGGGTTTTGTAATTTCGTTTCTTACGGACTGTTGGAGTGGAGTGGGCGATTTCTCTCGGAATATGGTTTCTATAATCGAAAATTTTTCAGCCCCACTCTATTGGTTCTTAAGTTAGAGGAAGAGGCAAGAGGTTTAAATAAAAGAAAAATCTCTCCTTCAGAAAGAAGAGAGAAGAAAGAAAAAAGGAAGGGAGAAAGAAAACAAAGCAAAAAAAAAAAATTTTTTTTCTCCAAACTTGAAAATTCCAAAGGCATAGTTGAAGAGACACTGCCAGAACAAGAACTGTAGGCCTGAGATCTGAAAGACCCACGGGTATGACTCTTCTGGATCTCTCTATTCTCTGTTCCTTCGCAGTGGCTGGGTTGAGGGTAGAGGGATACCAAGCTTGCAGAACTGGGACCCGACTTCAGTTAATTAAAGACCAGGCAAGGGCCCCGCCGCGCAAGCTAATCCCCAGCGCAGCGCTGCCCACCAGCCCGGAAAAGCCTCTCGGCCATGCCCAATACTAAATTTGGGGCTGCAGTTGGTGGGGGAAGAGAAGAACTTGGGCGCTCTGGGCCTCGGACCTCTCATGCTAGGACGCAGGCCTCTAAGAAACCGGTGGCATTTATGAGCCGTCGATCAGCTCCGTGATTAAAAATCCAGCCCTGGGTATTATTAATCACTTGCCACTCAAATGCCTTGTGAACATGCTCGCCCGCCCCTCAAGGCTTTGGGGAATTCGATGTTGAGCTCGAGAAGCCTGCGGAGGCTAGCTGGTTATTTGGGTAGGGACGACTCGAAAGGACTGATGGACACGGAAAGACAGAATGTGGGAGCCTCTGTGTGCACGAAGAGGGTGCTAGACTGGTAGCCTAGCCCAGTACCAGAGAGCTGACGTCCTGAGCTCCCGGCCCGGCAGCAGGGGGGATGCGCTAGGGCGCATGCAGTTGAACACTTACCCAGCAATGAGGAGAAGGAAGCCGAGGTTTCAATCGCACTTTGAAAGTTCTCCTCCATCTTCAGGCCGTCCAACATGTTCGGGTTGAACCAGGAGGACCTGTGGAGCGGAGAAATGGTTGAGTCTAGCTTCCGTGCCTGATGAGACTCCGCACCTTCAGTTGCCACTCTCCTGGGGAAGGACAGGAGTGTCCAGTGCGACAAGAATGAGCCTAGAGGGTAGAGTCCAGCCAAGGGAAATGTGAGGTGGGAGGAGAGAGAAGAGCCACGGTGAACTGCTTGGACGGCTCTGATTTCACTTGAAGTCAACGCATTATGTACTAAGGCCTCCGCCCCCTAACTGCGTTCTCCTAACTCCCACCCCCACCCCTGTCCCCAGGTTTCCCATTCCAAGACCGACTCCGCCCCATCCTATACTAATGTGGCCCCTTGAGATCCCTCTACTAGAACTGTGGTACTGCGTGTGATGGGGTGGGGGTGCGCCTGCTCTCCGAGCTAGGGCCAAGCATACAGGACCAACCAGGTCCGACATCCAGTGGCACCTCCACTCACTTTCGACCCTCACCTGTCTTGGGTTGGAGAGAGGCAGAGTAAGGGACAGGGAGAGTGTCCCGCCTGCTTCCGTACTCCTGGCGTTGCGCTCTGCTTGGGGGGGCGCTCGGGAGTAGGCGTGCGGGGCGCGCGGGGAGGTCCTCCCGCCGGTCGGCCAGTGCCGGGAACGTCTGCAGGAGCAAAGGAGTCGCCTTGGGGAGGAGCCGCGACTGGCCCAGCTCACTCTTGGATGCATTTCAAATCAACTTTCTGAAACACGCCCGTCCGAGCCGGAGCCTAAAGAACCCCGCAGCCTTCCTTACCTGATGGGCGAGCTCGCTCCCAGCGTCCGGAGCGGCGCGAAGTGGCTGGGAGGCGCCGGGCAGCTTCGGCGGAGGAAAGCGGCGTCCCAGAGGCTGCAGCCGGAGCAGCCGCCCGGACTCCGGCGCGCCCGGGAGAGAGAAGGAGCGAACGCCGGCCCCCGGTTCTGCTCCTCGGCGCGCCGGAGTCAGGCTGGGCCGTGGCCTCAAGCCGCCGATCCTTCTCGGGACGTCCCGCCAACCCGCGCCGCTCTGCAGCTGGGAAAGGGAAGCCAGGCGACTGCTCTAAGATCGGCGGGGAAACCCGAGACCCAGGGTCCTGGGTGCAAAGTCCGCCCTGCTTTCTTCTCCGAGGCGGCTCCGGCGGTTTCTGACAGCGGCGGCTGGCTGCGTGCGCGGCCCGGGAAGGGGGTGGGGTGCGCAGGGCGGGGGCCTGGGAGCGCGTCCCGTGGCGGGGCCCGCGGTGCTCGGTTTCCCGGCTTGGCTGCTCGACCCACCGCGAGGCTGCAGCCTGATGCTCCTGTCTGCTGCCCGGACCTCCCGGACGCGCCAAACTTTTCCTCCTCTCCACGTGGAACGGTTGCCCCGCGGGAGCTGCGCCCCAGCCTCGGCAGAGATCCGTGCCACCTAGACTGCGCGCGGGCGGGATGGGGATCCGGTTGCTCTCGGATCTGCACCGTAAGTGATGACTAGCCTCAAGCAGTCCTCACCTGGAGGCCGCGGGGAGCGTCTAGATTCCCCCACCCCCACCCCCCAACCTCCTGCTTTGTGAACTCAGGCACAGGAAGCTCCAAGCTCCTCGGACTTTCATTCACCCACTGGCTCCTACAACTTACAAATTTGTTTTGGCTTAAAACTCCACTCACCGTTTTTGACTGAAACCACTTCGCTGCTGGGAAATGCAATAATAGGACCCATGGCCAAACCTCGACTCAGGCTCCCTCTATCCTATCCGGCTGGCTGGACGCTAGACTAAAAGTCAGCAAAGGAGACTTTTCTTAGAAAAGAAGTTGGGGGGGGCAGTCTTTAATTCCCTATGATTCATAACGTTCGACTGCAGCGACAGCCCTCCGGCCTCTCTAGAGGCAGGAACAGGGTCTTGCTCCTCTATTCCAAGAAAAGCCTGGGGCCAAGTGACTCAATAAACACATCATTGCGTTGGCTAACATTTATCGACCATTAATTTCGTGCCAATCTTTGTTCCATAGCCAACTCATCTGATCTTTACAATTTAAGGTGCCGACAATTTCCTTAGGGCAACCCTAAGGAAATGGGACACCTGTCCACGTGAAATTCTAGCCTGCTCTCCTGAACACCGTTGGGAGGTCCGATTCCTTGTGATCCTCTAGGGAACCCTCACTTCTACACTGAGAGGAACCCAGTGGCAGTAATCCAGCACTGTTGCATGATCAGCCCAAGCAGAGGACATAACCACGTAAGCAAGGATTCCCTAGTGCCTTCACCAAGGGAAAGATCTCTTCCTGAACTTAAATCAAACAAGCTATTCTGTACTTAGGGACACACACACACACACACACACACACACACACACACACGCGCGCGCGCGCGCGCGCGCCCTGCCCACCACCATCCTAAGTGTTTTCTATCCACAAGCACAAGCCAAACACAGAATATGACTTCAGAAGAACAAGGGGAAAGAGCAGAGAGTTTAATACCCTATATTAGAATACTGCTTTAAACTTTTTAGGGTTCTTCTATATTCGTGGTTCTGCTTGATCTTTTCAACAAACCTGTGAGGCAGGTAGAACAAATAATTTTATCCATTGTCCTAGACAAATCCTTGGGGCTTAATACAGCCAGGAGATTTCTCTGCTGTTACACAGGTGGCTACTGGTATGTCTTCTAACACCTGACCTTTGTCATATCAGTCATCCAGATAGAACAGGATATGGGAGGGGAGATAAATTACATGTATTCATGAGATAATATAAAAGATAGAAATTTGTTGAGAAAAAAAGAAAACAGCAAATACACCCACAAGGAATATTATTTTAAGTGCCCAGCTGAGTTTTTGTTTAGCTTAGTCTTGAGTTTATGAAACGTATTTAACTAGCGGGTAAGGAATATCCAATAGTGAATATCCAGACAATGGATAAATAGATGGTGTTTGGTCTGAGTCTTTCTAGTGGTTCTGGCATCAGGAAAAAAGCTTGGTTAGTATAGACCACCCAGGTTTGTAGTGTGAATGTCTTTCCCCCAGTTGGTTTGGGCACTTCAGTTCTGTGTCTCACCATCCCACTGTAAGTTCTATGACTCTCAGTACAGAAGCACATAGGTGTACTGAACAAATAGTGTTTACTTGGCTGACGGATGAATGAACCTCTTGCTGTAGTCTGAAGCCTGCAGGGAAGAATCAGTAAGCAAAAAGTTTTAGTTCTTAGTGGCTTTTTCCTTTTAGACATAGGCAATATATTTTTATCAGATCCATCCTCACCTCCCAGACCTCCCTACACATCTTCTTGTGTCCTTTTCTTTTTGGTTTTCAACACTGTCAGTGTGTGCGTGACTATAGGACCATCCACGAGAACATGGGAAACCCATCAGTGGCCACACTCGCAGAGAAAAATCATTCTCCCTTTCCAAGTCTGCTGGTAGTTTCTCACACTTGAATTTTGACTGGACTGATCTTGTGTAGATCTTGTGCATGTAACATCGCTTCTGTGAGTCCATGAAAATAATGGCCATGTCACACCCAGGAGACAGCTAATCCCAACACTCCTCCCATCTGCCAGCTCTTAAATTCTGTCCACCTATTCTTCCATGATACTCCCCATTCGCTTAGGCTTGATGACTGGGGTCTGATATACATGTCCCACATAGGGCTGAGTATACACAGTAATGCAGTCATTTATTCTTAGCCCTTGAGCTAGTTATAAGTCTCTATATTTATTGCTACCCACTGTGAACCTTCTCTAACCAAGGCTGATAGCAGCAGAGATCTATGACTGTAAGCATAAATATTCAGGAGGTAGTTTGGTAACATGGCCGTTGAGCAGGAGGAGGAGGAGAAGAAAGAAGAAGAGGAAGAGAAAGAGGAAGAGATTTCCCTTCAAGGGCCTATGAACCTCCATAGCCATAGACTTTTAACCAGAGAGGTTTTCAGTATCAGGCATGAATTTCCTCTTGTGAAGCAGGCTTCAAGTCCAATCAGAAAGAGATTGGTTACCCAGGTAACACCCATGCTGCACCAGTGGGCACATCTGACCTGGTAGATCAGTATTTTATATATTAGAGTCCTTGCCTCACAGCATGTCAGTAACACTTGTTGTTGGTCGTCTTGATGATGGCTACCTGACTAGAGTGAGGTGGAATCTATTTAAAAGAGTTTTGATCTGCATTTCTTGAGTGGCTAGCTCTGCTGCACAATTTTTAAGTGTTTCCTAGACATTTGTACTTCTTTTAAATATTCTACATAGTTCTACAGACATATTTCCTTAAAGTTTTTTAAGTCTCTCTCTCTCTCTCTCTCTCTCTCTCTCTCTCTCTGTCTCTCTCTCTCTGTGTGTGTGTGTGTGTGTGTGTGTGTGTGTGTGTGTGCGCGCGCGCGCTTGTGTGTCTACCTTGAGAGCAGAAAAGGGATCAGATCCCTTGGAGCTGGAGTTCCAGGTATTTGTAGCTTCCTGATATGGGTGCTGGGAACTAAAATCAGATCTAGAAGACTAGTAAATGCTTTTAACCACTAATTTGCCTCTCTAGTTTCTGTAGCCCATTTTAAAAAAAAATGATGACTTTCTTGATGTTTGGGATTTTGTTTTGTTTTGATTTTGTTTGGGTTTTTTTTTATTTGTTTTTTAGTTCTTTGTGCATTCTAGATATTAATCCTCTGACTGATTTATAGGTGTAAAATTTTTTCTCCCTTCCTGTGGATTTCTCTTTCACTAGATTGACAGTTTCTTTTACTGTACAGGGGCTCTTTAATTTTATGAAATTCTATTTGTCAGTTGTTCCATTTATTCCCTATGCTGTTTGAGTCCTACTTAGAAAGTCTCCACCTATGTTTTTATGTTGAAGTGGACTCCTTCCTGCTTCATTCTTCTGCATTTAGATATCCAGGTCTCTCGGCACCCTTTGTTGAAGATGCTGCCCTTTCTCCAATATATACTTGTGTCATCTTTGTCAAAATTCAAGTAGCTGTGGTTGTATGAACTTTTATCTGGGTCCTCTCTTCTCCTGATTCTGTTATTCTGTGTCTGGCTATATGACAGTACTACACTGTTTGTATTACTATGGCTCTGTAGTATAACTTGAACTCAGGTATAATAATACATTCTGCAATAATCTTTTTATTGAGGGCTCCTTTGGCTATCCTTGGTATTTTGCAGTTCCATATCCTTGCTATTTTAAGCTTTTTCCATATCTGTGAAGAATGTTCTTGGAATTTTTATTGAGATTACATTAAATCTGGGGATTGCTTTTGTTAGGGCAGATCTATAGGTCTGGACTTAATATTTAGATAGCAGCACCTTTCTCAATGTCTTAAAGTTTTCACTGTGTAGGTCTTTTGTTTCCTTACTTAAATATAGTCCTAAGTATTTTAATGTTTTTGCATGTGACTTTTATGAATTGGATTGATTCCCTGATTTCCTTTTTGACAGGTTTGTCACCAATGTATAGAAAGGCTACCAATTTTGTGTATTAGTTTTGTATCCTGCCATTTGTTGGTGAAAGTGTTTATCAGCTCTAAGAGTTTTCCAGTAGACCTTTTCAGGTCTTTTATGTATAGATAGAATCATGTCATCTGCAAATAAGAATACTTTGAATTCTTTTGCCTTAGCTCTGCCTAAGACTTTGATCACTCTGTTTAAGAGGACAGAGGGTGAGCACCTTGTCTTCTTCCTGATCTTGGTGGGAATGCCTTGAGGTTCTCTACATGTGTTATGATGTCTCCATAGGTTTGACATATATCTTCTATTCTCTTGAGGTATTCCTCCTCTATCCCTAGCCTCTCCCTGACTTTAATCACAAAAGATGCTGGTTTTTGTTGAAAGCCTTTTCTGCATCTATTGAGATATTCATGTGATTTCTGTCTCTGAGTCCATTTATATAATCTATTACATTTATTGATTTATGCTTGTTGAACCATCCCTGAATCTCTGGAATGAAGCCAATTGGGTGATGATGAATGATCGTTCTGGTGATCATTCTTGAATTTGTCTTGCCAGTATTTTACTGAGGATTTTGCTTCTATGTTTATTAAGGAGATAAGTTTGTACAGAATTCTTGTTGTTTTGTCTAATCTGATTTAAGTACTGGGATAAAACTCTTTCATAAAAAGAGTTTTAAAACATTCTTTTTTATTTTATGCAATAATTTGTGTAGTATTGATTTTGATTCTCCTTTGAAAGTCTCGAAGAATTCTGAAGTAGGTTCATCTGGTGCTGATTTTTTTTTTTTTTTATGTTGGGAGATTTTTTATTTCTATTTCAATCTAGTTGATGGTTATAGATTGTCTGAATTGTTTGTTTAGTTTTTTAAGTTTTGGTAGATCATATGCATCTAGAAATTTTCTACTTCTTTTAGATGTTCTAACTTATAAGAATATAGATGTAAAGTATGCCCTTATAATTTTCTAGATTTTATTGATTATCTGTTATAATGTCTACTTCTTGTGCCTCTAATTAATTTGATATCTCTCCATTTCTTTTAGTTAATTTATCTAAGGATTTTTTACTCTATTTCATTTAATTAATCTAGCTAAGGATTTTTTTGACTTTCAATTTCTTAAAAATTTTATTTTATGTTTGCGAATACTTTGCCTGTACTCCTGCTTGTGCACCATGAACATGTTTATTGCCCTTGGACACCAGAAGAGAGTCTCAGATCCCCCTGGAACTGGATTCTTAGACAATTGTGTGTATGGGTGTTGGGAATTGAACCCAAGTCCTCTGGAAGAACAGCCAGTGCTCTTAACTGCTGAATCATCTCTCTAGTCCCAGAATTTATCAATCTCGTTCATTTTCTCAAAGAATCAACTCTTTGTTTCATTGATTCTTTGTTTTGTTCTGTTCATTTTTAATTCACTTATTTTTGCCCTGTTCTTAATTCTTTCTCCCCATCTACTTGTTTGGGGGCTTGCATTCCCAAGGCCTTAAGGTAAATCACTAAGCTATTTGTTTTCACTCTTGGTTGTGTTGTTGATGTTGTTTTAATTTGTTCGTCTTGGTATTTGCACTATGTAGAACTGCCCCTATCGTATCTCACAGATTTTAGTGTGGCGAGTTCTCATTTTCATTCCACTCTAGGGCTTTTTAGGTTTCCTTTTTTCCTCATTGAGCCATTCCTTGTTGAATAGTATGCCTTAAAATCTCTGCTAGTTTATGTGCTCTCTGTAGTTTCTCTTGCTGTTGATACCTAGAATGTTTATGTTGCTGTCAGCTAGGAAGTACAGCTTTATTTCATATTCTCCATACTTGCTGGAGCTTGCTTTGTGTCTTGCCAGCACGTGACCTACTCTGAGAACACTGAGAGAACTGCTGAGAAGAATGCAAACCCTTCAACGTTTGGGTGGAATGTTCTATAGATGGCTGGCTGTTGTGTCCATTGAACACTTAGCCCCATGTTTCTCTGCTTGCTTTTTCTCTGGACGACTTCTCTATAGGAGACAATAGGGTATTGAAATCTCCCACTATTAAAATAGTAGCATTAATATGTGGCCTTACGTCCATAGTGCTTGTGTTTTGTGCATATGTGGTATTTCCTTGGATTGCTCCTGTTGATAATCCATCTTCTTTATCTCTTATGACTAGTTTTAATATTAAATCTATTTGGTCTACTATTAGAATTGCCTTACCTGCTTGTTTCCTAGGTCCATTTTTTTGGAGAAGCTTCTTCCTTACTTTCAGTCTAAGACAGTATCTGTCTTTGATGATGAGGTGTGTTTCTTGGAGACAAGAGAAACAAAAACAAAGAAACAACAACAACCAAAAAAATCTGTCTTCTGGACCAATTTTTTAGTTTAAAACTGTGGAAATGAGAGTAAGGGAGTTGAGAAGGCAGGGGTTGTGCTCATGTGAAATGCACCAAGGGGAGGGCTGGTCTCGGGCAAGACAGGATCCAAGGGGACCTGAGAGACTCCATGGAGCAACCGTGGCTCACGGCACTTGATGGAGATAGGGCAGCCTCGGGTGGGGTCACTTACAGGGCAGTGACTTCATGAAACTATTGCAGTGAACAGGACAATAGGTTGGGAGATGGCTCAGTTCTACTCCTAGCTTGCCACTGGGACTGGGCCATTACTTATGTAGCAGCCTATGAAACTGGGCCAGCTTTGGCCCAAGGAATAGAGTGTACTGTGAAGTGATTGTTGAGGTATAGGCTTAGTTGATGTGTCTAAGTGATGTGTGCATCAGTAAATATACAGTGCCTCATCCAAATATGACATTTGCACATTTGTGTTCACTGCACCTGGGAAACTAAGGCAGGAGGAGATTTGCATGTTCTAGGCTAGCCAGGACTGTCTTTAAGGTGTGGGGGGAGGGGGAGGGAACCTTTGCTTATTGTTATCTCTTCTGTGATTCATTTGGCCTCTCCCAATGAGTTAGGAAACATACATAGCCTTTGTACTACAGAGCTGACAGGCTTTGTTTTGCCTGTCTAATGAGAGAAGATGCTATGGAGCCATTTCTCAGAAGCCCTTCACAGAAAACAAGCCATAGTCTCTCTCTTCTGAGAAACTTGCCAAGGTATTTCTTTAGAGAATTTCTGAAAGTGAAGTAAGTAGACTTTAAGTAGGACCCCAGGATATGGCTTTTTTTGAGTTGGAAGTGATCTTCAAACTCATCCAATCCAAACATTTGGTTTGTAATGGGTCAAAATTTATTCCAGTGGAGATGCCATCTTCTGAGCCATTGATTGATCTCAGTTATCCATTCAGAAAGTGAAACCCTACTTCCAAAATCTTCAGCTGATGAAAGAGCCACCTTAGCTGTTATCCATTTGCATCTGAACTAGGTTCAGTTTTTCCATGCCTCTCCTAAACTGGAGCACCCAAACTGGGCAACAAAATACCCAGGGCCTCCTGTTCTTTCTGGGGCCATTAAAACATCCACTAACATGGCTTAATTTTGTGTCAACATTTCACACACAGCATCCTTTTCTGTACATCCATCGCATGCTCTTACCATGGCATCATCCATAGCTGCCATTACCATACAGTTGGTATTAAGACTAAAGTTCGACAGCCTGCAGTTATCTGTGCAAGGAGACAACCAGCACTTCAAACCTCAAACGCCCTGCAATCTCAGGCAGGTACCATCAGCTGCAGGGGCTACATGTATGTCTTAGCTTAGTACTTTGCTCTTGGGGGAACTTTGTCCGTTTTCATTGTTAGAACAAGTATCTAGTTTTCAAAAAACAGCTGAAGGAAAGAAAGACTTACTTTTGTTTGTGGTCACTGGCACTATTATCTCAGGACATTGTAGTGCAGCAAAGCATCAGCTCAGCAACACTCGCCTTATGGTAGCCAGGAAGCTGAAAGAGAGAAGAAAGGCCATAGACAAAGTACACTCTACAACATCACATCCCCATGACCTACTTCCTCTAACTGTGCCCTACTCCTGATGGATTCACTGGACTTAATAGACCGGTAATTAATTGATGTGGTTTGAGCCCTCCTGATCCACTCACATCTCAGGGGCTCCAGCTACAAACACAGCTGTTGTAAAGACCAAGCATTCAACACACGAGCCTCTGAGGCAGTGATTGTCAACTTTCTTAATGTACTGCAACCCTTTAATACAATTCTTCATGCTGCGGTGACCCCAACCATAACATTATTTTCCTTGCTACCTCATATCTGTAATTTTGCTATGAATTTTTATGTAAATATCCATGTTTTCTGATTATCTTAGGCAACCCTGTGAAAAGGTTTTTCAACAGACCCCTGCAAGGGGCCATGGCCCACAGATTGATAACTACTGCTTTGGGGAATATCATACATCCAAAATATCAAAAGGTCTTTGCCAAGTTGGCCTGGAAGCTACCCTCACTGGAAGAGGGCAGGTAAAGTCCACTCTGTAGGGACTATACACAGAACTACACAAGTACCTCATAACCAAGGGGACGTCTTCCCATGGGAGAGGCCCCAGATTCTGTTCTTTCCCACAGCTGTCTTCATTCAGGCAGCAGTTTGCAGATGAAGTGAGGCATGTGGATCCACTGTGGAGTCATCTTCTCTACCACCAAAGACAGAAGCAACAATCTCATTCTCAGCAGGGCCCAGGACGTAGATCAGCTGGTAAGACATTGATCATGTTCAGTTCCAAGAACCTACATTCTAAAAGATGTGCACACACTTGTAATCCCAGCACTGGGGAGGTAGCACCAAGAAGATCCCTGGCACACAGTGCCAAGCCAGCCCTGCCTAATTAGTGACCCTCGATCAGTCAGAGACCCTGTCTCCAAAAACCCAAAGTAGACATCTCCTAAGGAATGACACTTTAATTGGCCTCTGTCTTCCACATACATGTGCCCATGCCCACGTGTGTGCCTAGGTACCTATGAACACACATGCACACACACAAAAACATCAGACTCATGAATCACACATTTCTGCCAAGCTTTAGAAAGAGAAGGGAAGAAGGAGGAGCCAGAGCCCAGTGTTTGGTGGGTGGAAAGATGAGGAGGAGAGGGTAGGATGGGGTCCTGCATAGAGTGGGGATGACGGAGACATGGGTTTGTTTTTTTTACTTTTCCTTTTCTTGCCCTCATTTCTGTATTTTATTAAGGGAAAGTTGTGTTATTTGTTAAGAAATGCCAAAATACATTTTAAACCACAGTAAAATAAGCAGAAACACTTCTGCTTGCACAGATCCAGCCACAGGGTGACAGGGTAGCTAGCCAGAGACTCTAAGGTAGGGGGAGGACACTACGACTGCACACTCCCCTCACCTCTGCACACTCCCCTCACCTCTGCATTCCTTCCCCATGAGTTTCCCGGCCCTGAGCTAACATTCAAGTCTCTTAATTGAGCTGAACTACCAAGCACAGCAGCTCTTTCTGGAGCAAGAGAAGGCTTTCCAACCCAGCCTCTTCAGCAGGAGAGAAGTCAGGTGATGGCTATAGGACATGCTCTAGAAACATCAGTGAGATCCTCTCCAGCAAGCAAGAACAGCACAAGGGCTGAAGGAAGCTCCACCAAGCTCAGAGTCATCTTCATGCCATCCTCTCTGCTCACTGCACTATGAGCTTCTTTGATAAGCACCCTGGTCAGACCCTCCTGTGATGTTCCTTTGAGTCACATTGAAGGGACCGTGGTATGTTACCTACATATGTATCCCATGCCCTGAAGCTGTGGTCCCCTCTGATAGAATGTTCCAGAATGATCATGAGTGAGCTTTAGAAACACAGAGGCCTGGGCTGTAAACCAGCCCTGACATTTCTGAGCAGTTTAATCAAACATTGCTTAAACTCCTCATGTTCTCATCTCATCTTTATAAAGGGAATTAGTACTTGAGAGCAGTAAGGAGTTTGTGGAATGGTGGGGGTAAAGCACCCCCTCTGTCTGGCCATTCTCTGTCCGGCCAACCTCATGTTCAACCCGTAAACTCAGTGTCTCCTTCTAACCTACCCACACACTGGGGGATGTAACTTTTGAAAGACAATCACCTTGGCTTTTATGTATAAGCAGAAACTATCAGTATTCAGAGTCTGTGTCTGGGGACAGCAGGTGTCACTGGGTGTATGAAGTGGGAATTTCTGCTTTCATTGGAGATTCAGTGGTGTCAAGAGATGTTTTGTTGGAGTGGATGCTTGAGAGCTTCGTGATGCTTGGGAAGAATATAAGTATAACCCAACAGACTGTAGATGACACTCATGCATTGGTTCGCCTCGCTTTCTTTGCTGATCTTCGCTTGCTGTGGCTTCAGAGAGAAACTCACTAAAAAACTTCTGTTTGTGTTCTGGCTGCTTCTTGCCACTTCTACTGACTCATGCCTCACAATTTCTTCTGGACTGAGCCACTGCTACTGATTTGTGTGTGGCGTTTGACAAGTGGACTGGACTGCTGATGATGATCCATGTTTGGTGTTTTGCTAGTGGACTGGATTACTGACAACAAAGACAGAAATCTCCCCTCCCCAAGAACTATTTCTTAGCAGGTCCACAACCCCCCATTTCCTATCAACCTTTCTTTCCCCCTACCTCTGGTGGGTGGTGGGCCAGAAGAGAGGTTGAAGTATTAAAGAGTCATAATTAAATTCAGTTCTGAAAAATCTAAGCCTATGGGTGTACTTTTCTGTCACTGTGATAGAGCGTTGTGACCAGAGCAACTGGAAGGAAGGATTTATCTTGACTTGTGGCTTCAGAGGGAAAGTCCCCATGATGGAAATACATGCAGCTGGACTGAGAAGCAGGACGATCACCCCTCAACCCCACAAAGGAGTCAGGAGGTGGGGGAGCAGTTTGACGTGTGGCAATTATCTCATACCCGGTGACAGACCTCCAGCTAGGCTCTACTTCCTAAAGGGACATTTCTCATTAGAACACCACACTGAGTGATTGAGGCATCTCGGTGTCATGATCAGACTGTGTTCTGTGGCTGAGATGGTGACACAACAGGACAGGATAGTAAGAAAGATGGGCTGTGGAGTTAGAGTGACCGAGAGCTGGTCTGACATTTACAATAGCTTTGGGAAAGTTTCTTCATTTTAGGGAAACTCTGCTTCCTCATTTGATGAATGAAGATTTAGTGTGGGTATGTCGTATTCACACACATGCATAGATGTAGACACACATACATATGAAAGACTAACTGCTCATGGTCAAGACCCAGTGTTCTTCACTTGATACTGTTATCTCAGTATTCTGGATGGTACATTCTTGAAAGACAATTCTGTTGAAATCTGAAGCTCTGGGGCTGAGCACATGTGCATGTATGCCTTGGATTAAAGTGAGTGACAACAGCCATTGGCATATAGAGGCTTCATATATAGATTGTGGCTATATAAGGTTCATATAGATTGTGGCTGTCTGTTCCAGGCACATCTTGAAATCAGTTACCGCCTCCTCTCATCCCATGTAGGCTCTAGAAGTCCTCAGAGTGCAGGCTTCCTCCATGAGGCCCTTTCTCTTAAGCTCTATCATATCTGATATGTGACACTCATGTGTGACACTTCACATCACACAGAGAGACCTGGGAAGAACCTGAAGAGACAGCACACAGAGTGACTGTACAAGATCAACACGGGAGATCCACGAAGAGGTGTGGTCTGTTATCATTTAGGACACCTTGGCTGCTGTGCAACACATGCATAATCAAATCAGACAGAGCTCTCCCGATGTTGAGGTACTAGTGAAGAATTTTGTATAGCTGGAGTGTCCAGGGAGAGGGTACAGAAATTAGTACAGTTTGGGCCTGCGCTCTTCCCCTGAAGTTCATGTTTCCTAGCCTGTGGCACTATTAAGAGGCAGTGAGATCCAAAAGAGGTGGGGCCTGGGGAACCAGGAGATAGGTCAGGTGATAAAATGCTCACCTCATCAGCATGAGGACTGAGTTCAATCCTTAGGACCCAATAAAAAGCAGAGCCCAATAGTGATGTTCACTTGTAATCCCAGTACCAAGGATCCCGAGACAGGCAGATCCCATGCCAGGTAACCTAGGCTTCTTAGTGGGCACCAGAACAATGAGAAACCTTGTCTGAAAAAACAAGGTGGGTCGTACCTGAGGAATGACACCTGAGGCTAACCTCTGGCCTTCACAGGTGCACACCTACACACATACACATACACATGTATGTGAGAGGATATACATACACATGCAAATACACATACACAATGCATGCAAGAGCAGAGAGAGAGATGAGACAGAGACAGAGGGCTTAGTAGGAGGTCTTATGGGTCCCTGAAGAGTAGAAGGAAAACGCGGCCCCTCCCTCTTTCGGCCTTTAATTTTCTCTCTTTTCTTAGTCATGAAGCATTTTGGGGTCTGTCCTGCTCATGCTGCCATGATGCACTGCCTTATCAGAGGGCTAAAAGCAACAGGGTGACTGATCGTGAACGGGAACACAAAGGCTGAGTCAGAACCTGCATTCTCCTTCACACGCATATGACGCATATGACGTCACATGTTATAATGTTAGGAAGCCAGCTGGCCCAGCAGCTATGAACAGGCCCTAGGCAGGCAATTCCCAGGACACAGGCAGCAGGTCTAAATGGACTCTACGTGGAGACAGGAGACAGGTCCTCCCAGCCCTGTCAGGAAACTCCAGCTCCTTCTGGATGCTTTCAGAATGCAGGGGACCGGCATATGTGCCAGCAGCGTCAGTATGTAAGGCTGCAGTGGGGAGACTGCAGTGACACTAATAAACTGTCAATCGGTTTATTTAATATCTTGTTTAGCTTCCAAACAGGATCTGAGGTGGTGTATAAACATTATCAATATTGAAATGGATTCTTAAAATTTAAATTATATACTAGAAACAGAAAAGAGAACCAGCGTCCCACGATCTTAACCTGGAGCTGATATTTGAATAAAGGAAAGACCAGTATATGTCACTCTGTGAGACAAGGTGACACTAGAAAACGTAAAGAACACCCTACAAAAAGGTCACAATTGCATCCAACAGTGTGTGCTTTGTGTTTCTGTCTCTAGGTGGCTTGTCTGGACCATCTACAATTAAAGGATGGAAATCTGTGATTCAGACAGTGGATGCACGTTTTAAATAGGCTTACGTGATCGATGGAGCGTTAACAGTGCAGGCATCAGACTAGTGAGCTAGAGCTTCAAAGCCAAGGACAAGGGCAAGCAGGTAACAAGGCTATGAGCTGGCTTTTCAGGAACAAGAACCGAGGTGACGTGACTGTAACAGTTCTATGTACTCACTGTGTTATGTTTGAGCATTAGTGTGAACAAATTAATACCATAACTGAGAGTCAAATATGTGCCTCTGAGCTTCCTGGTAACCAGGGGGGAATGGGCAATGTCCAGTTTATATGTGTGTGTGCCAGTATGGAAGTTGTGACTGTACTTGCTTGAGAAAGAAAGACTCAAAGGAAGAGCATGCTCCATCTTTTCAGTTCTATATTGTTTTTCAGTCCCAACAGGGCAGAAATGAATCTCATTGAAATTTTACCCCGTCCACAGTAGACCTTGTATGAAACCCATATTTGATGCATAAACATATTAATAGAATTTTTTTTAAAAAAACCAAAGATCCTAATGGGTATGTGTTTAGGGAGCAGATTGCCTGTCTAAATAAACATAGAACTATACATGGTGACACATATCTCTAATCACAGAAGGCAGGAGGTGACAGTAGGTGGATCAGAAGTTTAAGATCATCCTTGGGTACACGGTGAATTCCAGACCAGCCTGGAACTCACTGGAAAAAAAAAAATTTAAAATTCCTTACAACATTTGAAATATGATCCCATTTCCTCTTTTTTTAACCCCATCAATAATTTATCCACAACCTTCGAACCTTGACTTTCAAAGGAGAAGAAACTGTCAGTAGGACAGGCGATGGTGAAGGCATTCCAGGCAGATGGCATAGCTGAGCAAAGAAGCCAAGGGCAGGAGGCCAAGGAGAGCTGTATGGCCCCCAGGAATGCACAGAGCGGGGTGGCCAGCCTCTGAGTTTATTCCTCTATGGACAGCAGGAATCCTTTGGAAGCTCTGGACCAGGAGAGGGTTACATAATCAGAAAGAGGGTCTATGATCATCACCATGTCTGGTGCCTATGAGGCTGATTTCAAAAGTAGACAAAAACTGGAGTAAATAAGAAATCCAACGCCAGGACCAGAGCAGAGACAGCAGAAACCGATTTTGAAATGAGCTGGATGCAGGAACTCATAGAAATCAAGTCTACCAATGCTCACCCTCTGTTTAGCTGTGGTGTGAGGCTGAGAGGTGGGGGCGAGGCAGAAATAGGAGCTTCAGGAGCAGCAGGGGAGAGTGCAGCAAGGAGCCTGGTGGCCTTTCCAAGTGTTTGCACATCTATTATCTCATTGATTTCACATGTGAGCAGAGGCAGACCCACCCTGGATGTCAGCAGAAAGCTGCTCCAGTACATCACTGCCAAGTTCAGCAGTGAGCAAACGCCCGCCTGCAGGTAGGTGTCTTGCCCGCCACCGTTGTTTGCTACAGGTGCCCCAAGCCTCCCTCATCAGGTTGCGGCCACCTGATCCTCCCTCCAGGCCAGCACAGCTAAAGGCTGGATTGTGCGGACACTTGGTCGGCTGTGCTGCTGGCCAGCATGGGAGATGGGTGTGGCCTGAAGTTGACTGAAATCTCCCACATCTGGGCAGGGTGATGAGACTGTGGCCATCAGAGGACTTTAGCATTTCATCTTCCCACTGACTCATTCCCAGGCTGAGTCTGCTCCCCCGAGCCACAGGGCAGATGCTATTTCTCACCTCCTTACACTGCAGGGCGTTTGTGAATCCATTGGCCTGCTTTTCTGAGTATGCTTTGGATTCTATCCCATTACAGGAAGCTCTAGCCACAGGCCCTAGCACATAGCTAGCCCAGCCTTCCCCTTCACAGACCAGGGGCTCTGTGGGTTTTCTGGGCAGGACTGTGAAACTGTAGTGGTGACTGTGGTTCTGTGTGTCCCAAGGCAAGATCAAAATTTCATACATGGATCTCTACCCTCAAATCCCTTCTCCTCCTTCCAGTCAATGCTGGGTACTCGGGGTTTAGCCTCCGACATTAGGGTCCCCTGCCACTCCCTTAGCATAACCCAGTGCTTCGGTACAGACGGAGTCTTGTCCATCTTTTTCTGTACCGAATGGAAGAACAGCCTCTTTTGCCCTCAAATGGATCATCCACACACCTCTTCTGCACCTGCTCCTTTCCAGGCTGTTCAGCAAGTATCTCTCATAGCATCACCAGCTGATTTTACATCTTTCACTGGAAAATGCAGGTGTGACTTGGGATTTCTGTTTCCTTGAAGCTTGCAGAGTGGACAGGAAGTGGAGAAAAGTGAACTGTGATGCTCAAAACATGGGAAGCTTACCACCAGTTACCTCCCTGCCTTGTCTAGTGTGTATCACAGTGGCCCTAAGAAACTTTAGAGAGCTTTTGTGTACATCTGACAAAACACAAATACACAGCCTTCTCTTCCGTCTCTGTTATCCAAAAGATAACAGCATCCTAAACATCAAAGAAGAGAATATCATAAAAGGCAATTAAATCCTTCAAGTTTCCCTGCTGCATAGTCTCTCTACTCATACCTGCCACTTGTGGGTTTAATTATCCAGGGAGCAAATAACACCGCGTATTTAAGAGAAATTATAACAAAGATATGTGTGTTATTGAGTTCCTGGTAAATCATGTAAAAATTCATGTTTTTCTTACCCCAGTCCTGTGTGCAGTGCATAGGGTGATATGTGCCTTCACCACTGAAGGATTGGTGGTCCTTATTAGTGAGGAGGTCGCGGCAGCATAGTGAGCTGCGAATGCCTTCCCCCTTAAAGCCAAGTAACACAAGTTAACGTGAGATCAAGGTTCTCTGAGCACCAAGGGAAAAAGTAAACCTCAGAGCAGAGCTCCTCCCACAGGTGCCCCCAAATAGGTGTTTCCATCAGGGAACAGATAGCCCAGTCTATCCCACCTTGGGGAGCCATGGAGCCAGTTCCTGTGGGCACACACAAGCAGCTTCCTGGGATGAGGGAGTACAGGTACTGTCTGATGGTTACAGGTTACCATAGCACCAATGTCTTCCCTATGAAAGTGTGGTCCTTCATCAGAGGTCCAGGGACTACAGCCCCATGCCCAGACCAGCCTCTGGCCTGTCTTCATACCCTGCAAACTGAAAATGGAATTTACATTTTAAAATGACTTTCAAGAGTCAAAAAGAAGATAATGGTATTTCTTGGTGTGTGTAAATTATCTAACATTTAAAGTTCATCATCCCTCATGGAGTTTTAGTGGGGCGTGGTCATAATCTTTTAGTGAATTATTTTCTATCCCAAGAGATCTACTCTCAGGTCCTTCGTTTTAGCATATCTCCCTCTCTCTCTGTGTGTGTGTGTGTGTGTGTGTGTGTGTGTGTGAAGGGAGTGTGCATGTAGGTACAATCACACATTCTGTGTACACAGAAGCAGAGACTGACACTGAATTTCTTCCTCCATTGCTCTCCACTGTATTTTTTGAAGCACAGTCTCTCACTGATCCTGTAACTCACTGTTACAGCTAGGCTGGCTGGCAACCCCTAGAGACCTTCCTGTCTCCACTCGGCCATGCTGGAGTTACAGACACAAACCATCATGTCTGGCTTTTACATCAGGATCTGAACTCTGACCTGTATCTTTGAACAGTATTACTCTCTGATATTTAACAAACAAACAAACAACAACAAACCTCTTTGCTTTAAAGATTCCAAAATGTGGAATTGGCTTTATCTCTTCCTTTTTGGGTGTCTGTAATTGTCCAGAACACCACAGTGATAAGAGATTTCCATTCTTCTTAAGAAGCAGTCACAGATTCTTTGAGTCATGGACCAATTCTGAGGTCTCCTTCCCCTCTATCAGTCTCACACTATCCTTCCTCATCCTGTGTCATTCTGTCACCTGCCTTTAGTACTAAGCTACCCTCCTGCAGAACCACAGGTGTCCACAAGAGGGCAGCACTATCCTGCTCTCACTTCTCCAGTGGCCTTTCCAGCTCTGGAGAGCTGACTCCAAGTACAAGTGCTTTGCAGCCTATGCAGAGCTTTCTCTACTTAGATGGTGGAGAAGGAGGTCATCTTACTTACCCACAGAAGTCTATACAAGAATATTGGTTGAGTCTCCCTAACTCCTTTGCTCACCCCGACTCCCATCCTGCAAGTCTGTTCCATCACAATGTAGCAATCTTTAAGCTTTCGTCTCTAAACCTATTATTCTATCTGTTTTGAGAGTCTGGGCCTGGGATCCTGAGAACTTCAGCTGTGCTTTGTCAGGTGGCTCCATGGATGGAGAAAGGAGGGATTCCCCTCTTCTTAGAAGCGTTCGTCTTTAGACCTTCTTTCTACTTATTGCTCTGAGCAGCACTCGGCAACACTTCCCCACCCCACAATTCCTGGGGATGTCTCTTCATCCCTGAATCATAGATTCCCTTTTCCTGCCTGCAGCTGAAACTTTGCCTCCTGTAGCACTTGCCAAGCAAGCTCCATACCCAACTCAGATACACATCAATTGGTCGTGAGTCCCAGATCATCCCTTCCTGAGTCTAATCTTCACAGCTCCAACTTTGTATCTGTCCTTGTGGACACTTAGGCTGTTCTCATTGCTATGTAGTTGTGTTGGTCAGTTTTCTCTGGCTGTTATGAATACCCCTGATATATCACTCGCAGAAAGAAAACATTTATTTTGACCTAGTATTTTGAAGGTTTTAGGCCATGACAAATTCACCTTGTGGCTTTGTGTCCCTGTAAGGTTTTGGTGGAGACAGACTGTGATGGCAGGCTGCTGTGGAGCAGACAATCACCTCCTCAGGACTGAAAGACCAGAAATTCCAGATTCCCCTATCAAAGACATGCTTCCAACAACCTAGGGACATTATCAAGCTGTGCCTCTTGAAATTTCATAAAGCATCAAGCTGGAGGAAGGGAACAGTCTTTTAACACTGAACATTCAAGAGACTTTTACCCAACAGAACTATAGCTTAGTTCCCCAGTGGTCGTGTTACATCTAAGTAGTTAAACTCTTCCTGTCTGACTGACCAAGGAGGGCATGTTTCCTAAATGGAATCAGACAGAAATTTCCTCCCATCTAAAACAAATAAGAAAATTAACCGGAATTATTAGCTCATAGAGCCTCCAGCAACCCGTAAGAAATATCAGCTGTAGGAAGGCACTGGGCTTTGGCCTGATGAGCAAGCACCATCTTATATCTGAAGACCTTCTGGTCCATCTGTCCTTAGTCCCTGCTTGATGGCGGGACTGCATTGTGTGGTAGTAGAGACTGCATGATAGCTGGCAGTCGCCTTCTCTGATGCATACTCTTGTTTCTTTCTGAGCTGACCTGGTATCAAGACAAACAAAAACAGAAAAGTAAAATTAAGCATGCCTGCAAGCACCTGCTGAGCAAAAGGCAGACATGGATCTTTTGGGAACTGTGTCTGGTCTGGCAAACAGCCCTAGCTCTCAGACATTGTCTCTTTCTAGGCAACACCACAACTGAAGAGAAAGAGAAATTTCTATCTGAGGAGTAGAGACAGAACTTAACTCCATAGCAGCTCCTGATTCTTGAAGAGTGGGGAAAGAAGTCTGTGAGAAACAGTTCTGTGGATGGGTTCAGAAAAAGGGCATGAGATCCCCTCAAGTCATGCTGGACACTGAAGCCCTCTCCCAAGGAGCCATTGAGATGACAAACCCAGCAGGTCATGGCATCAGGGACTCCTAACCCCTTCCCTCAGCTGTCTCATCTGGTAGTAAGGGTCCTAGTTATGCACTGGGATTCCTTGTGATGAAGTCTTGCCCCTCCTTTCCCAGAATTCCACTAAGCAAGGTTCCTTCCACACTGGGACATTGCTGGATTTGAGTGTACCCTGGTGGCAAGGTGCTGTCAGAGGACTATCTTCCTGCCTCAGTTGTTCATCTGTTCACACCCAGCTTTAACTTGAACATTGCTTTACATGAGCCTTTATTTTTGATCCATATTCATGCAGGGTTAAACAGATTATATTCTTGTCTCCTCCTCCTCCTCCTCCTCCTCCTCCTCCTCCTTCTCCTCTTTTTTCCTCCTCCTCTTTCTACCTTCACCTGAATTTTCTACCCAGTTTTTTATTTCTGCATAAGGCCCCCTACCCTCTGCTGTCTATCAGTCTCTTTTCTGTTTTAAAGCTACCTACATGACTCAGACAAGCTTTGATTCCTGAAATAGGCAGTTAGCTCTCAGGTCATAAATGGATATGGCTGCATTTATTTGAGATTGATGGTGGAAAAACTCTCAGACTCTCGGGCATTATAGGAGGAGAACAGAGAAACTGTATTAAGCAAATCTTTCCAGACTCACTATCCTAATCATGAAGTCCGTGGAGCAGTATAGCCAACTGGTCAACCACTCTCAGTCCCTGACCTTGGGCATATTGGATCATGGCTTTGAAGATGTATGCAGGTACCTCAAGATTCAGATTCAGTTTCAGGAATTCAAATTCTTTGTAGGGCCAGCAAGTTGGCTCATTGTATAAAGGTGTTTGCTGCCAAATTTGGTGATGACATTTTAATCCCTGGGAATAACATGGTAGAAGGAGAGAACTGCCTCCACAAGTTGTGGTATGATCTCCCCATGTAGTCCATGACATGAACACACACACAGAGAGAGAGAGAGAGAGAGAGAGAGAGAGAGAGAGAGAGAGAGAGAGAACAAATAATACAAATGTAATTTTCAACATCCTTTGTTTTTTAATTTTTAGAAAGAAATCTTGAGATGATACAAATAGTCTTGGGATACCTTTCTGTATCCTAGCTGTCACAGCTCACAGTACAGGATGCTATGTGAATGTGGATGGGCACAGCCAGAGCTAAAGAAAGTCTAGACTTTGCCCTCCCCACCTCACACTCACTCACTCTTGTTTCAGTGTCTGCTAACAAGAGAGAGCTTTGAAATCTAGATATAAGACAAATGGCTTAGCATGTAGTTCCAGGCTGGTACTTTGTGGCCTCTATACCAG